>SJYO01013871.1:237798-641748 GCA_006410555.1 Capra ibex | reverse complement strand
TATGTTATACGACAGAGAATATGTGTAGATCTACACATATTCTCTGTCGAGGGTAGGTAGATAGGTGTGTGGGTGGGTAGGTGGGTGGGTGACTGGGTAGGTGGGTGGGTAGGTAGATAGGTGTCTGGGTGGCTAGGTGAGTGTGCTTGTAGGTAGGTAGGTAGGTAGGTGACTCGTTACGGGACAAGCGGTGGGTGGGGCACAAACCACTGGGAGGAGACGACCCCAGTCCTTGGTACGGACGACGGGGGGAGTGACACGGATCTAAGTCCAAGGAAACGTAGACAACTAACGTCAAAGGGTCGTCTGGACGTAGGCCGACCCTGCCACCGGGTCGTCAGTCAAAGGAGGTCGGTACGAGGACAGTGGTCGGGGGACGAGGGGGGTAGGACCTACGGTGACTGTCTACCGGACCATAAGGGGAGTGCACCCAAAGGACCAATAAGAACCTCAGTCTCGTTTCGTCCTCTACTTCCGGTCCGGACACCCAGGGCGACTGGAGAGACGGGGACGGACCTGGAAGACCTACCACGCTGGGACACCCCTCTCCGGGGCCCCCTCCCCACACGACCATAGGTCACTGAGGTAGTTGACGTGTGCGTCCTACGCGTGTGCGTCCTACGCACGCGTATCTTGTGCACACGCCAACACTACCCCTGCGTCCATGGTCCGACTCCCCTGGTACAACGACCCCGAACTCTTCCCTCCCTGGCTCAGTCTCGGGCCATAAACATCGGGGTCCCGAAACTCAACGGGTCGACTCGCTGACTTGTGTGCGTGTGTCGTCGCTACCATGAAATTGACGGAAGATCCAAAGACACAACATCGTGACCTGTCAGTGTCACTGGGCCTTCGACAAACGTCCGAAGGCTTCGGACGGGACGCTTCCCCTCCGCACAGGTCTCGACCGAGACCTCTCCGGGTACCCCCAGGACGTACCCGCCTTCGACAAACGTCCGGAGGCTTCGGACGGGACGCTTCCCCTCCGCACAAGTCTCGACCGAGACCTCTCCGGGCACACCCAGGACGCACCCAGGTCCCTGTTCAGGTACACACGATCGGCAAGACGGCCGGAGACAGCACAAGACCAGTGAAGAGTCCGGGCTCGGGACGGACGTCCGAAGGGTAGACGAGGCCCCGGGGGTAGGGGTCCTGTCCTCAGTCCCGTCCTCCCGTCTAGGTCGAAGAGGAACGGGACGATCGGTCCGGGCGTCTTCCATCACAGGTCATCGACGCCGTGGGTGTGCCCAAGACTCAGCTCGTCTAGGTTGGGCTCGGAGCAGGGCGTCGTAGCCGGCTACGTCGGGTCGAAGGCCACTCACGACCGACACACCTGGGACCCACCCGTGGGCCCCCGTGGTGAAGGCGGGTGTCTCGTGGGGGTCGCCGGCTCGCCTCGGTGGTGGGGGTCGGGTGTCCCACCCTCGCTCCGACGTTCGTCGTCCGACGAGGTCTTTTACTTTTGTGGTGCAGACCACCGTCTCGGCACTCTCAGTCCGGAAACAGGTGCCCAGACTATCCTCGGCCCCCGACTTCTTTTAGGACGCCACCGTCCGTGACCCCCACCACAGATGTCTCTGTAGACTCCTTTTGGAGGTTGTCTTCTCAAAATTTGAGGTAATTGGCCCTTTGGGTAATTGGTCTAGTAAATAAAGGACTAATAAGGTAATTCGTTTTTAAAGACCTAATACAAAACTACCCGACACTACTTTAGGGTCCGCCACAAAGAAATTACTCCCCCCCGAGAGAGGGACCTCTTACCCCCTCGGTGGACGGAGCCCTTACCTGACCCTCCCAGTCCCTCCGGGGGTGGTCCCACCACCCCCACTTCGACCTACCACTTGTGTCTCGGTTGATCCGGGGCCGCCCTCAAACCGGAGTCTCACACTCGTCGCCACCCGCACGACACGGCCCTCCGGCGAGCCGAGGTCCCACCCGCCCTCCATCGGGTCGGCCGCAGACGTGTCCAGACCACAGAGAACCCAGGTTCCCGTAGAGTAGGGCCGACGTAGCACTCTGCGTAAGTGCAAACACGGGTCCGGGGAGACCCGAGGTTCCTTCTTAGACCAGAACAAGTCGGACACCCTGGGGGGGAGGGCCGTCCACTTCCCAGGGGACCGGCCGGGAACCGCTGACGTGCGCCCCGACCCTCCCCAGGGTCCCCGGATCCGAGTCACCTGTCAGTAGGATGCACAGCAACGGCGTGTCCGTCGTCTAGACTCACCGGCTGCCCCCGACCCCACCCCTCCGCGATAGTGTCTTCTTTTACGTGGGCCGAGTGACTCGTCCCCTCCGCTCGTCCCGCGGGTTCCCTTGTCCCCTGGGAGTGAGGACCGTGTTGGACTGCCGACTCCCCCACCCTCCCACCCTAGTGGTCGGAGTGGGGGGTTCCGAGTCACTGACCGGTAGTGGGTGACCCGCTACGCCCACAGAGGTGTTGCCCCGAGGGCGAGACGAGACCTTCGAAGACACGGTTCCGGGGTCAGGGGTGGTACGTACGTTGATACTACACCTTCTACCCCCGTGCACCGGACTGACTCAAGTGACGGGACCTTACTCCACAGTCCTCGGAGTTCGAGGTGTATGGTAGTCAGTTCCGTCGACCTCCACCTCCTGTTACCGGGGGTTCCGTCGGTCGAACTGGGGCGCGAGAACTCCGACTACTTTGTATGCAGACACGACTGGGTGGATCCGTAGATGTGGAAGAGGAGACATGAACTCTTCTGTCCGCGTTCGGAGTTCCAGTACGTCTGGTACGAGACCGAATGTCCCTGGACCTCACGGCCCCAGACCGGACGGTGAGCCCCGGGGGAGAGTGTACCGATTCCCGTCTCGCCTACGGTACGAGAGACCCGAGACAGGAGACGTACCTTTCCCGTCGGGGCGTCCGTCCACCGGGACCCGGTCCTTCACAGGTTCCGGTGGCACAGGACAGAAGGAGAAGACCTCTTCTTCGACGCCAGGACCCCGACGCGAGTGTGGGACGCGGGGGGCTCCGCCAGTCGACGGACAGGAGTCAGTCGTCCCGGGCGAGACGTCGGGGTCGCGACGGTATCCCGGAGTGTGGGACGACTCCGACGACGGATCTCCGGGGCCCCCATTCTTTCCCCACAATGACTACTGGTCCCCTTTCCCCTCCAGTCCGTGGTCCCCCCGACTCTGTCCTGTCTCCGGTGGTCGTCCCTGCCAAGACCTCCGACTCAGCCCACTCCTCGGTGCCCACGGCCCCACCCTTCCTTTGCTTCCTCTTTGGCCCCAGGGATGTGTTCGAGTCGGGGTCCTGGGGTCGTGTAGGTGGTCCCGACTCAAGGGTCCCGGGGAGCCGGGATTACCTCGTCGAGGCCGGAGGACAAGGAGGTCGGAGCCGGAGCTTTGGCGGGCGCCCGGGGAGTACCCGTCCGTGGACAGAGGTGGACTCAGGAGGCGGTCGGAGCCGGGCCGGACAGGAAGGTCGACGACTGGCCTCAGGGGCTCGGTCGGTGGGTGGGTGGACCCACAAAAAAGGGAGCTCTCCGGAACAAATAAAATAGATGAAAACCAAGACGAAACGGACAAGGAACAGTGGGCTTATAGGACGGTTGGGAAAGTCATAGAGGACAACCCTGGACGGGTCATTGAGACCGTTTAACCAGGGTTAATCATGCTAACATTTGGGCACCCGTGGTCCGGGGTCGGGTCCACGGCCCGGTCCCCCTCCCCTTCGTCCTCGCGCCGAGCCTCGTGACCGTGTCCGACAACCGAGGGACCCGACGGGAGTGGGTAAGGACGCGGCCCGTCGAAATCGGCGCGTCTAGGGCGGAGTGCCCAGCCGCGGCCCACCGGACCCGGGGCGGCTCGACCCTCCCCCGTAGAGTAGGACCGGAGAGGGGGTCGAGGACTACCGGTGGACTTTGGGTCCCGTAGGGACGAGAGACAGAGGCACCAGTATGCCGGAGAAGGACCCACACAGGTACAGGTTTACACGGGAAAGGAGTTCCCGTCGGGAGTACGACCCGCGTCCGGTGGGACGAGGTCGTGCTCGAGTAGAGTCAGTGCACACGTCTTCCCGGGCAAACCCCTGGGGTCCCGACCTGAACTCACACACAGACCCTCTGTGGGAGTGGGGACCCCCACGGATTGCGACGACGACCCGGACAGGTGCACGACGGGTCAGTCGGTCGGACCGGTGCCCGGAGGTACGACGAGGAACGGGGATGGGGTGGGGTGGGGTGGGGAGGTGGACCCGGTCCGGAGGTGAGGAGGACGGGTGCCCGGAGGTACGACGGGGGACGGGGGTGGGGTGGGGAGGTGGACCCGGTCCGGAGATGGGGAGGAGACTTTGACTTATATAAACGCGGAAAGAACCATTGTCCTGTCCAGTGGTGGCGACCTTGGCGAGGCCAATGTCTCCTCTTGCCTCGTACACACACGAGACGGTAGAAAGAAAGTTCGGAAGTAAATTGGAGGACTCTTTCACTTGCCGATCCGTCCTGGAGAGATCCTTTAATGTCTTTACTTCCGGTCGGAGCGACTGCCCGAGTCCGTGCAGGGGCGCGACCCGGACCCGGGGTCGGAGGGCGTGGGGAGCGCCTGCCTCGGTACGCCTTACTGCCGCGCGGCCCTCCTTGTCCCTGAAAGAGGCTGCAAGAGTAGCGGGTCGCGACGCGAGACCGAGGTGTCGACCGTCGGTCAGCAGGGGTCAGTGGACTCCGGCCTGGGACGGGACAACGAGAACACGATTTAGGGAGAGCGCACAGCAAGGGACCTTCTACGTCAGACGCACAGGTGGTCCAGGGCTCGTCCAGACGGACGGGAGCGGGTCTCTGCCCGTCGAGGTCCCCCGGGTGTTCAGGGTCCCCTCCCTTCGACCAGGCGTACCGAGTGACTCGTGCATCTCTTCGAGCTCACGGGCGCAGACTCTGGGGTCCCTGGCGTGTGGTCGTAGGCCCCCTTACGACCCGGTGCCGACGGGGCTCCCGGGGACGGAGAGGGGCAGTGCGGGTGACACCCCGGCGACGGGGTCTCGAGCGACTCGGGGACGACGGCGCGCACCCCGAGCTGGTCGGCACTGAGTCGGGTCGTCCTTACATAAGAAACCGTGACCGGGGCTCCTCGGCCGCGACCGTAGCGGAGACGTGTGCACACTCAGGGCTGGCCCGCCGAGACGAGACGGTGGAGGACCCCCACCCCGCCCCCGGAGCCCGCGGCACCCCCGGGTCCACCCGGACCGGCCCTGCCAGGAGGTCCCGGCCTCCTCGGCGAAAATATCCTAATTGTCGCTGTGGACGCTTCACCTCACTCGTCTCTTTGAGTGCAGCTGAAACGGTTTCCGGCAGGTCCGAAAACAGACCACTGAAGTTTCAACCCGTTTGCTTCACGATCTACTTGGACGTCACAAACCACCCCGGCCAAAGTTGCCAGTGTGGGTCCACCTGTGGACGTCGCGGGCCGACCCGCCGCCGAGACACTGAGTACACTGGCCCTCGGTGGGTGACTCAGTGGTACAGACTCGGGGCGTGGCCGGCCCGGCACCCTTGGTCGAAGAGGGTCCACCTGACCGGGCCGGTCGGAGGGGTACCTGTGTCTGCGGTGCCGGCGACGGACGTGGCGGGACCGGCTTGGTCCATTCCCGAACTGCAGACGAATTTGTCGGCTAGGGTGCAACGACTGGAGACTCGCTTACACACCTACTCATTTGGGTGTCCCCGCACTTGTTCGTGCTCCTCGGCACAGTCCTCGCCGGGTTCTGCTCCGCGCAGTCCTCCGGGGCGAGGGCGGGGAGGGCGAGACGTCCCGGCGTAGGAGGCACGATTGACGCCCCTTCCGAGCGAGGACATTGAGGGGTGACACTCCACTCCGGGACCTGCCACCGTCTAGCCCCGGGACGTGGTCATGCACTCAGGCCGAGTGAGGGGTTCGGTGGAACCCAGGGAAGACGGGGAGCCACGGGGTCGGAGCCCGTGACAGGGGCAGGGTGGACAGTTGGGAGGGTCGTCGACTGCTGAGGTGTCGACCCAGAGGTCCCGGACACACGAGGGTGGAGGAGGAGGGAGGTACCCCCTGTGGTGACGGACTAGGGCCACCGGAAGAGGTGACTCGCGGTACGGGGTCCTTGGTGACGGGTGGGTGGCGTAAGCGTGCGACTCTACCCCGGAGACAGAAGGGTTGACCTCGATTACCGACCTTCCACGACCACCCCAAAGCTCGGAACGACCTCCTAACAGGTACGGTCGGAGGAACTTTGGTACGGTAGGTTCTCGACCGAAGCGGAGACTCCTTTGAATCTTTAAGGTCGTAGCAGATTACACGGCTAAGAGTGTCTCCTGAGAGGACCACTGTTAGTTAGAACAAACTGTCGACGGGGACCGAAGGTTCCTTCCACCGGGACACGCACGCCGTCGGCGGGTGGCAGCCGTCTCCGGCGAGGACGGGGTCCCAGGGAGTAGTCAAAGCACACGAGCACGTCTTCGAAGAGAGGCGAGCTCTTTGGTTCACTCCTTGCTCGGGGTCAGGTCACGCCGGTGCCGGTGCAGATTGACGTCCAGGGTCCGACCGGTCCTTCTACGAGTGAAAGTACCGGGAAGTCACCTACCACGATTGGAGTCTTCCGACCGGTCGCCAGGGTCCCGATTCTGGGTGCGGACTTGCAGGGACGGGTCGCCGGACTGGGGTCGGGAACCACTCTGGGACATGTTGCAAGGCTCATCCTTGACTACAAATTTGATGTGGGACGAATAGAGGGATTTACGATCGCCGTCTACCTTTCGTGTAGAGTCCTGTGACCCTCAGGACGTTTGTAACTCTGCTCTGCAAAGAACTAAATAAGGGTCGAGAACTCAGTTGTCGACAAACTTCGAAGGTACTCCACCCCAGTGCCCCCGAAGGTGACCCTCGGACGAGACACTCTCCCACTGAAGAAGGGGAGGAGGAAGGAGAAGGAGGGAGGGGGAGGGAGGATGGAAAGAAGAGACTGTCGCGTAGAGACCCTCTACAAGACACTGGTCCTGCACCCCTCTGACCGGTGAGGGACGTCCCGGACCTTTCTCCCCCGGTCCTCCTAGGAAGAACCCCCAGACCCCCGGGCGTTATCACTGTCGATCGTCGACTGGTACTATTCCCACAGTGCGTCGGGATCTTCCTGTCGGGACTCGACGTAGACGTCCCCTCGACTCGTACCGGAGGTCTCTGTCCACTCTGGCGACCCGCGTCCGGTGACTGAGGTCCTTGGTGGTGACAAGGGACCCGTGTCCCGTCTAGGGTGTGGGCCGATTGTGAGTCTTCCACCCCAGTCGGGTACGACCGACTACGACGACCCTTTACTCTGGGCCGAACTCTTCTCACCCCGTCCCCGGATCTCTCCACCCAAGCCAAGGACGGTGGTGTTGTGCCCGAGACAACCCGGCGACAGGGGCCCCGGGTCTCCCGTCGGGTCACATGGGGTGGTCCCTGGTCCGTGGACGGTAAACTCTACTCCGGTCCTCTCCTGTCTTCTCGTCGGACGTCGAGTCCCCGCTCCGGGGTTGTCCGAATTACCGGAGTTGTCCTGTAAGGATTAACAGACACTTTAACTCCTAGATAAAAGTCTATGCTGAAGTTCTTCACTAAGGAGGTCCTCGACTTCCCCGGAGACGAGGAGGCAGGAGCCCGCCCCGCCCCGACGAGTATGGCTGGGGACGGGGTCGGCCCCGTGGGAGGGCGGGCGATTCCGGTTGTGTCGTCTCACGCCCCTCCCCTCGGTCCGGAGCCCTTCTCGGCGCGGGTCTGGCCTCCGAGGAGGTGTCCTCCCCCAGACCGCCGCGGGCCCAGGTCGGGCCGGGGTTCCGGGGTCGTAGCCGACAAGAGGTGCCACCGGACGTGGAAGAGGACGCGGTCGGTCCCCGGAACCCAACCACAGTCGTGCGTCCGGGGACCCACCCCCTGGAGGGCCCCGACGCTCGCTCCTCCCCCGTCGTGTCTCGTTCCGTGTAGTACGTCGACGAGCCCTCCGTTCGAACCGAAGTGTCCTTTCACTTCGTCTCCGTGACGGCGGGAGGAGAGGGCGGGTCCCGACTCGTGCGCCGGGGGCCACGGGTCTAGGACGAGGGCCAGGAGTCCAAGGTCGGAGACTGAAGGTACACCCGCCACCGTGAGTCGGAGTTTGCCAGGCCACTACAAGGAACCTCCCGTGCGACGAGACCACCCCCACCCCCCGCCACTCCTGCGTCGTGCACACCAGGGGTAACCTGGGGTGTCCAACCGTGGTTCCTCTTCCCCTACGTGTGACCCGACGTACCTGTCCTGCTACTGGTACTCCTGTTCTGCACCCCTTGCTTCGTCGGTGGCATCTGGAGGAGTTTCTTAGGGGGTGACGTCTGGTGTCGGAGGGGCTCGGGGGCCCCTTCGGGGCTCCCAAGAGAGCACTCAGGACCTACCCGGCCCTTGGGGACGTCCGGTACGACGAGACCCCACCTCGGTCCGGACGGTCCTCGGACGGCCCTCCACTGTCGGGGAGCTCTCGTCGTCTGTCTACTGGTCCGAGATAGGTGACCCCGTGGGGGTCGAAGTGGGTCTAGGTTTCGTTCTCCCGTCAAAGCCCCGGCCGGCGTGTCTGTTTCGTGTCGTCTCGGAGACGGCCGACAATACCTGTTGAGACTCTTAAAAAAGAATTTGATGCAAAAGGTTCAACAGAGGTTGTCTAGTACAAGGTAAATTTTGGTCTCTCTTTTACTTCCAATCCCACTTTCGTCTTATTTCACCCCGGTGACACCTCGGGTGGGTGTAGTCGACTCGTGCGTCTCGAGACGCGGGAACTTGACCCGGGGGCTGTGTGTGGGGTGCCCTGCCCGCGTCCACGTGTCCCTGCGCCCGCGGGTACAAACATCTCAGAAGCATAGTGGACCCGTCACCCCGCCGTCGTCGCAGGTCGGGACTACGACAACGCTCCTATTGTGTCCGGTTTGAACCTCCGGACCCCCGGGGCCCTCGAGTCCTTCGTGACGACGAAGTTGACGAGTTAAAAAGTAAGAGACGTCCCGCAGTCTGAACAACGGTGCCCAACCGTAAAGTGCAAGAAGGGACAGTATACCGGAGTACTGGAGGACAAAGTGAGTGTACGGGTTTTGGTCCAGAATTCTTTATTGGGTAGACTCTCGAAAGAAAAGACACGTCTGAGGTCACCGACGGTGCATACCTCGTATTTGCAACGAGTTTTGGATCATGGTCTATGTCGACACGAAGGTGTCCGATTGTCTAGTTCAACTAGTTTCCCAGGGTCGTTTATAATCTTTCACATGTGTGTCGGCTCAATTTCCTACTCTAAAATTAAATGTCAAATAACAATACGATTATTGAAAGAAGTCGTGTTGGGACTCTTCACAAGATTTAGACGTTTTAGTTTAACACGGGAAGAGGTTTATTGGGGTTTACTTATGAAGGAGTCATTAATTGTTTGGTTCTAAGTTCGGTTGTGTAGAGGTTCCAAGTTAGGTTGAGGTTTCAATTAGTTCGGTTTGTCTTACTGTCTTTGGTGCACTAATCCCTGGATCTTCGGGACGTCTCAGCTCCGAGGATTGACCCAAAGGAGTGCAGGGGACTGAGACGGGGTACGAACGTACCCCCACGTAGGTCGAGTGCCCCGGTGTGGTAGGGACGTACCACAAACACCTTAGACGACTCTTGGAACACCACATAGAAGTCCACACAAAACTGGTTTACCGTGGTTATCCGACCTATTCTTCGAGTGGCATAAAGACGGGGTCCTTAGGGACGTTGAGACTTAAGGAACCCCTTCCTCCATTAATGAGACTCAGACGACTCCGTTTGTTATAAACACAGAAGACACATCCGCGTGAGTACAACATCCCCTCGTAGATGTTACAGGAACACAACCTCCGGTCCCCATTTGTCTACACTTGTTCGTCACCCGTAGAAACTCGGGGTAAGCCGTAGAACTACTACACTGAAGGTCGAAAAGTAGAGCACCGAGGACCCACCGACAGGTCCTTGGTGACGGCTGAGAGAATCACCCTGTGGACCCTCCCGAGACCCGGTCCGGTGACTCTGTTCCCCTGACCCGAGTTGGTCTGGTGTTGGTCTGAGTGTCGTCGGGGTCGGGAGCCGTCCCTGGGGCCTCCTCCCAATCCCAATCCCACCGCTCGCGGTCCGTTCTAGAAGTGTGGTCTACGACCTCCAATCTTTCTCGTGGACGGTAGGTGGTCAGAAATGTTGTCGAAGACCTTCGGTGTCGAGCACACTTGTAGTGTGCAAGATACGTCTAATACCTCCCCTCGTCAGTCTCAACAGCGTCTTACTGTGACGTCGGGATTTATCGTTGTGCCTTGGGTCCTCTACCACTCGTTACGAACTGACAAAGAGATCCTTTTAGTAGAGGATGGAAAAATCCTTGACGAAATAGTTGGCTCGTGTTTCCTGTTCGATGAAAGTCTACACACACCTTCGTACTTGGTACCTTCTCCTTCGGACCCCGGTCCTTGGCCCGTGGGTCGTGTCCTCCGGCTCCCGAGGCACCAGGTACCCTCTCCCACAGGACCCATTACCTAAAGGTCACCGGTACAAGTACACACTCTCGTCTCACGAGTCGACCTGTAGGGGGTCCTTTTGGACCTTGGTCGTTTCTCACACCACACAGAGCGACAGACCCCTGGGTCCGGGTAGGGGACACCAAAGTGACAGGATTCGTGAACCCGGAGGAAACACCAGACTTTACCAACGAAGTCGGGGACGACGGTTCGGGTGACGGGAGGGGTGGGTGAGTCGTCATGTGAGCCACGGTCCCCTGGGACCTCTAAATGGGTGTACGGGTCACTGACGACGTTTCTCACAGAACTCTTTTTACCTCCTTCACTCGACAACTCCCACTGCCAATAGAGTCCGCCCATACTTTCTCTACAACCCACTACAACACTCTTTCGGGTGCAGAGATTCTCCGTCCTTGAGTTCATGACTGCCTACCGTGTTGTGCTACTGACTCTAAACAAAGTCTGAGGTTCACACAAATAAACATAATACATTCGAACAAGTCAAATTTTCATTCAGAATTTTTCAGGTTCTTACAGAGAACAGATCTTCTCCTACCGTTACGGTCCCCCACTGTTGGCACGACGGGTCGGTCCCAAGGGGCCGGTCCACAGGGGCCACCGTAGGCGCACCTGTATTGTCCCGATGTGGGTACTACTCAGTGACGAGCGTTGCACCCCTTGCCTCCCAAGTTTTGGGACTCGGAAGTGGAAGCTATCGTCCTGCAGTCGTCTAACGATTTTTAGAATTTTTAATTTAGAATTTTAGAATTTAACTGTCACTTAACTGTTTTTTAACTAATACAGAAAAAAATTTGACGTCCATTTTACTTTTCCTTCAACGTCTTTACTTTGTCCCCAAAAATCACTCGTTCTCACTCCCCTTACCGGCAACATCACGAAACGACCCCGATAGCAGCGAGATTCATATTTTACGGAGGTTTACATTTTCTTACCCAGTGAAATTAATTTTTCGTTTCTTTTGTTGCGTGGCTAAAAATTTCTTGTCAGATTTCGTTCCCCTGGAATGACACACGTACTCCTTCTCTTTACTTCTTTGTGTCCCCACGTGTATTTGTGGGGTTGTGGTCGTGGGTCAGGAAGGGGGAGCCGAGTCCGAGGGGTCTCACTGGGTGAGAGGGACTCGGGAGCGACTGGAACTCCGGTCCCCTCGTCCCACGGGAGCTCGTCGCAGGGCCTGAAGGCCCGGACGGGAAATTGTGGACGGGTCGTAGGGACGGAGTCCTCCCCGGACACGGACGAAGAGGTATGTCTGGGCGGACGACCCGTTAGAGGTCGGTGGGCATGACTCGTCAGGGGTGGTGCACCTTCCTTTCTCTTCCTACTTACAAAATTGGGGATTTACCAATCCTAGACTTTTTATCCTAGACCACTTTCTAATTTGATTTAACGTCCGGATTAACGGAAGTGAATTTTATTATAATTTCGTTTGCGCTACGAGACAAATGGAACCTCCGAGTCGTGGAGGCCGTCGTATCAAGTCGAGACCGAAGAGTGCCGCCCTCCTCCACCCAGACAGGATGTCTGACGAACACGTTTTATGCACTCTACCTCAAGAGCTACAGACAGTCCGATTTCTTCGTGAAAATTTACTTCTTTTGCCGGTGACACCCCTTAAAAAGTGGGGGTTTGTTTGGTTGGGACGGTCACTCTCTTCTCGGAGTCCCAACCCCCCGCGTTTACAGTACACCCGGGGTTTCGTACGGGTCGGACGACGACGGCACCCCGGGTCTTTGGACCCACACTCCCGTCCTTTGTACTGAGTTCCGGAGGCCGAGGCCCCGGGGGCAGGTCCCCGTGTCCGGGCACCCCCGGCTCCACCCGGCGTCCCCGGTGCCCGTGGCACGACTGGCACTTCCGGTCTCGGAGGGAGACCCGTACCCCGAGTCTCCGACTCTGTCCCTGCGGAAGACCTTCTTAGGTTTCCCGGTGTCTCGTCAACGGTGCCGGTTCGTCCGAAACCTTCCTCGACACACGTTTCCACGTTTTTGTCACTCCTCCGGCCAAGAGTTCGCGGAAGGGGGCGTCAGACGTCACAGACTCGAGTGAGGGTTTCACTGGAGGGAGTCGCGACGTCTCTGTCGACAAGTGTCCCTCTCCCGCCTGGGGGCGGGTCGGGACGGACGGAGGGTGTCGTTCCGGCTCCCAGAGGGCCCCGACGGATCTCCCCCGCCCCCGACCTGTTTCCCCGTGGTGCGTCCATGGGCCGGGCGGTCCGCCTTCGGCGAGTAAAAGTCAGTAGGGTTCAGTTGACCTTCTTTCTTTTGGCTCTCTGTCTGTCTCTCCCTCCGGCCCCCTCTTCCACTTTTTTGTACAAGTATTTAGACCCTAGACCAAAATAACAAAAATAACCACGAAGATGAAGTCTAAAAGTCAAACCTTTTTATGAGAGAATGTGTAAGGTCCGTGGAGTCACGACCGACTCTCTACTACTATTTACGTTTTTCGAAAATTTTTTCCTTTCAGGACGAGTCTAGGACCTCTTGTTTAGGGTCAGTCGAACGGAACCCGTGAAGCAGTGTAACTGTAACTTTCCAAATGAACTCGGAGAGGCGACAGAGTAGGACGAGGAGAAGCCGCCGATTCTGGGCGGTTCCCTTCGGCGGGACGCGAAGACCAGAGGGGCCGCACAGGCCCCGCCCAGGGGTCACCCCTCGAGAACCGACTCCGAGGTCACCCCTCGAAGGAGATGCACCTTGTTAAGTCCCCTTTCCAAAGTTTACTCGCCCTCACTTTGTCGTGTACGGATGTCGTCTGACCCCGACCGGGGCCGTCCACCCCCCTCGTCCCTCCCTCCAGGGTCCTTGTGTCTCGAGGAACAAGCCCCGACTAGACTCCTAGCCCGGACCTGACCCTCCGGAAAGTGTACGCCGACACCAAACGGTACTTTTCTGAGAAAACCGACACGACACACTCAGACACACATACCACCCACACGCACCGAGTGCCTACGGTTCGGACTTATCCACCCAAAATTAACCGAGGTCGACACGACCGGCCGGTCGAGGGCGTGGTCGTGCCTGCCACTTATTTCACTACCCCCCACCTTAGGGAAACTTCGTCGACTTTCAGTAAGCGAGTGTATTTGACTTTACTCTTCTCCCACTTTTTGGGTTTGAACGTTAAGACGGAAGAGGGGGTAGACACGAGTTGCTGAGTCCCTCTGTCGGCGGGTTTGTCTCGACGAGGTCCCCGGCCGGCGACGGCCCTCCCTTCTTTCCGCTAGCGAGATTCGGGTCCATAAACCACTCGGCCTCGGCCGGACCCCCTGCACCCGCGGTCGCTGTGGAGGTCGACCGCCGGCGAGAACCGTCGGTACAGGGGTGCTCGTGTAGGACCACGCAGCAGTCCGGACCTGCGGTCCCTCCCCCAACCCAGTGGCTCCCCGGGTCGGGGGTTCCGGTCGTCCTACCCTTAGGGGTGTACCTGATGGCCCGTGGGACGGACGGGTGCACTAACGGGTCCCTTCCAGGAGGGTCCTGACGGTCCGCCGGTTGTCTCTCCCCCCGTCCGCCCCGGGTCTTGCAGGTCTCTTTCACTGGCGGTTCCCGAGAGTCCGGTCGGACACCGTTTCCCCAACCGTGGGGACGTGGGTCGGACCCACCTTGGGGAGGACGGGTGGGGTAGGTGTAGGGTTCAGACCGGTTGAGGTCGTAGACGTCCTGGCGGTCTTCCGGGTCCCGACTCCCGTGACCAGATGTGTAGACCGGTGTACTAGAGGATGACCGGACTCACGAGTGAGGCCCCCATCACTCCGGGTGAGAACGTCCTGTCCCGAAACTTCCTACAACTCCCCAAAAGGTACCCTCTTCGTAAGGGGTTGTACTGCACTCGTGATCCAGTTCGTAGACTGAAGATTTTTAGTGCTCTGAGAGGTAACGACTTCTCGTCCACACACTTCTGTCCGTTCTCACCCCACCCTTGCGTCGGACCCAGGTCGGAGAACGGGCCGGCCACGTGTGGACCCGGTGCAACGTCAGCCAGAGACCTCCGACCCTCTCGTCAGACTCCCGTCCTCACACCCCGTGAAGGACCCAGACCGTTCCGACGGCTGTAGACGAGTATCCCAGAGCCCCAAATGTCGAGACCCACTCCCAGGACCGACGAGTCACGGACCCCCCGTCGGGACCTTGAACCGTATCTCAGCGGGAGCTCTGGCAGACCACTGACAGAAATTAGAGAAGGACGACTTTTGACAATTTCACTAAATCGAAGGTTCTGAATCGGTACCCGGCGACCCCTCCTCGAGCGGCGCCCCCCCCTCGTCCTACCCGAGTCCCCGACGTCAGTGAGGCGAGCGCCTACACCTGACTCCTGCGACGCCGTGTCGTCCTCGAGTTCCGTGCGACCGGCTTTCCCCTTCTGCCTGCGCGCGTGCACCGGTGTCGACCCCCTCCTGACCCCGACTCCCGGTCCCTGCCCTCCTGGTCCCTCTTTTGACTCCTGGGTCGTCTCGCCCCGCCTCCCGGGGCGATCGAACCCTACCTGCACACGACTGACCACCCGACCCTGTGCTCTCCCCAGCCGCACACCTCCATCCCGTCAGTGTGCAGACGTCGTCTCCCGTGTCCTGTCTGGGGCGTGGGCCCCCTGTGCGAAAGTCCACCCCCAAGGACCCTCCCTCCGGACCTCCACCCCCGCGCAGTCCTACTCGCTCCGGGACCGAGGTTCCGGGGCCGAGGGGGCTACCGACGAGGGACTCGACAAGTCACGATTTGAGGGACGAGGTTGTCGGGAGTTCTCGGGAGACGTCAAGGACGGTGGAAGAGAGCCCACACGTCCCCCGTCCACTCCCAGTCTCGATCCGATGGCGTTCCCGCCTACCTCCGACTGAGGTAGGGAGAAGGTCCCGGACGGGGGAGTTCAAAGGTACATTCCGGGGTCCTTACGTCGGTTAATCTCTGGATAAACCCATTTATGATAAGATAAGATTTTTACGTTTAACCGCCTGATAATTTTTCGGTAGTCAGTAAGTGTGTAATCACACTCATTCCGGTCCCTCAATGTTACGACCAGACTCGAGAACGTCACCCGAGACGACTTCTCCAGTCCGTACCCCAACTCTCGACCTGGGGGAGGGTGGGGGACGGAGGACGTAGTCCTCCGTGGGTTCACCGGCACCCACGTCGGGCTCTTCCCCGTTGTTCCGTTCAAACCTTGGTTCTTCGAAATCAACCTCTTGAAGGACAGGTGAAAATGTTTCGTAAGGGACCGGTGTCAGGATCGAGGAGGCGTCTTTGTCGAAACATGCGTTTAGTCTGCCTACCTCAGCTTTCGGATCCTCAGGGTCGAGACCCCCGAGGGGGCCGGGGTCGAGGTCGGGGGATGATCGGGTCGGGAGGACCAGTCTCGTTCCTGGTCGCGTTTTTTCTACTAGGGAAACGTCAGGTTCAGGACGGAGTTTCAAAGGTTTTTTCACTTTCACTTCAGCGAGTCAGCACAGGCTAAGAAACGCTGGGGCACCTGACATCGCCTGTTACAGTCAAAGAGAGTTTATTGAGTATTATGTGTGTTACTATAACGACCTTTTCCGTTCGTCTTGATACTTTAAAGTTGTGCACACTTTTGAACGTTTTGTAAATACAGAAGAGTTCTGACATTTATACAGTTGTTGTTGTTGTTTCAGTTCTCGTTGACGAAAAAAGTGTGTCCAATAAAGGGGAGTAGATTTTTAAACAAAATTTTCTGTGTATTTTAGGTGGTGGTGGAGGTAAAAACCTCGTGTAAGTCACCTTAATTCATGAAAGTGCGAGACACGTCGGTCGTGACGGAAAACAGGGGTGCTGAGAAGAGTAGAGTATTTGGACTTTGAGACGTGGGCGGTGCGTGAACGAGGGTGGGGTCGGGACACAGATGAAAGGCAGATGTCTGACCCGCTGAGATCAACGTCGTGGACCCTAGATCAAAGGACTGGTCCCTAACTTGGGGCCGAGACGTAACCCTTGTACCTCAGAGTCGTGGACCAGGTGGTTCTTTCAGGGAAAGGAGGAGGAAAATCCGACTTATTATAAGGTGACACAGACAATGGTATAGAACAAATAGGCAAGTGGACAACTACCTGTGAACCAAACGAAGGTGTTCACTCACTACGACAACACTCATTACGACAAGACTTGTGTCCATATGTTATACACGCGTTCTGGGACGAAAGTTGGGAAGACTCGTATTGGGTCTTCACCCTAAAGGCCCAGTATACCTTTAAGATGCAAATTAAAAAACTCCTTGACGGCAGACAGACGTGTCGTCGGTGTGGTAAAATGTGAAGCGGTTGTCGTGTGTCCAAGGTAGAGAGGTGTGGGCCCGGTCGTGACCAAAGACCGAGATCCTATTATCGGTAAAATTGGCCACACTTCATCACAGAGTAGGACTACTCTCTACGACTCGTAGAAAAGTACACGAATAACGGTCGACATACTGAAGAAACCTCTTCTTAGATAAGTCCAGTAAAAGGGGAAAACTTAGGTCAACGAACAAAAACCACCACTCAAAATCCTCAACAGAGATACAGGACCTATGATTAAGAAAAAGTCTACATACTATAAGTTTACAAAAGAGGGTAAGTCACCTAACAGAAAAATAAGACAATTATAAGAAAACTACGTGAAAAATTTTTTAAAAGAACGAGTTAAATAGGTAAAAGAAGCAACGGATACGGAAACCACAGTATAGGTTCTTAATGTCGGTTTGGGTCACAGTACTTCAAAAACATAATAAAAGAAGGTTCAAAAAACACTAAAATCCAGACTAGCAAAACACAATTAAAGACGTATACCACACTCCATCCCCAAGTTGAAACAAGAAAAGGTATACCTGCAGCAAAAGGGTCGTAGTAAACAACGTTTCTGACAGGAGGGGTACCTTACCGGAGTCGAAGGAACAACTCTTAGTATACTGGAGTGTGTACTCCCAAATAAAGACCCGAGAGTCAAGACAGGAGTCCAGCAGTACCGACCGAAACACGGTCCTGGTGAGACAAAACTGCTGACATCGAAGTCCTACGTAACCCTTTGTCCTTCCATGTATCAGTAAACATTTCGGTGCCACCCTGATAACAGAGTCTTTGACTCTACACTGGAACCGCACGGCCAATTCAGGTAGAGGACTCCCGTGTCTCGACCCCTCGTATAACTCGCGTCACAGGTCACAACCCGTCAGGAGGCCCATCCGACCCTTTCCGTGCACCTCTTCGACTGAGCTCCCGTCACACCACTGCCCCGACGTCCCCAGCGACCCGCAGACGAGACGACCACTGTCCTCGGGGGGTCGTCGAGACTCGTCTCGGGGAGTCGGTCCGAGGTCCCTGGTCGTGACGGGGACGCCGAGACTAAAAGGACTCGGCACCCTCTCGTCCGTCCGTCCACTCGGGGACGGTTCCAGAAACTGGTGGGGATGCCCACTGGGTAGTGGTCCGAGGGAAGGGGGAGGGCGTCCCGGAGACCCGGAGTGGAGTCGTCGGACACTCTTCCAGTCCCACCAAGGGTGAGGAGACAACAGTCCCAGTCTGCAGAATTGCCCGAGGGTGGTGCCGCGAGTACTTCGAATGAAACGAGGCTCTACGGTACTTTAAAGGGAAAGGACGTAGACATCTTTTAGTTACATTTCTAGTGTACACAAGTCCTGTGCGAAACCGGTGTTTTGTGGGCGTCGACTCTAGCGTGGCGGGACCTCGACTCCGCATCCCGTCCTTCCGGACCCTCCTGACGGAGACGGGAGACGTGCGTACGGCGGCAGACACGGTCACAGAGAAGGGAAGGCCTGCCAGGTGTCTCAAACCGGCCAGTCACGGTGAAGGTCCTACTCCGGTGGGGTGCGTGCGGAGTGCGTGATCGAACCAAGATCACTTCGCCGTGGAAAAGGTCGTTTTGTTCCGGTCAGAAAGAAGTCAAAGGTGAAAATTTCCGTCTCCGGGCAGGGTCACCTTTGTGGCCTCACAGACGTCCCGTGCACGCAGGTGGACTTACCGGTCTACCAGGCTCCCCACCGGTCTGATGCACAGGTACCCTCCGAACGCCGACAGAAGGGCTTCGAAGCAGGAGACGGCAGGTGCAACGGTCGGGGTCCCTTAGGACCCCACTTACAGGTGGTCGGGGCCAGGCTTTTCGGGACTGGGAACTCGGAGTCCAAGTCCTTCGTAGTCAGTCCGAGGTCAAGGCGGTTCCGCTCACAAACGGACACCTCGACTAAGAGGAGACCGGAGCCTCGAGGCCTTCGCCGACGAGAGCTTCCGGACCCTCCCTTTCTCGTAAGGTCCGACCACACGTCTCCGGGCCTAGGACGCGGGGTCGTCGGGGAGGGGTTGGGTCCTGTCCGGACCGTCGGTGGGCTGGAAGAGAGGTAGAGGGACCGGACGGACGGAGGGAGAAGGGCAGAGTCCATGTGAGTCCCCAGGACGACCGCCCTCCGCTCGAGACCGAAAGCCGGCGGGACACCGAAAACCTACGTCGCCCGAACTGTAATCAAGTACTGCTAGGTCTGTGTGTACCGTCGAGCCTTTGGCGTGTCGTCGGGGCGGCCACCCCCTCGGGGCAGCGGTCCGTCGGTCTGACTTTAAATGCTGTCACTGGACCCGGAGCAGTCCGGCCACTGTCCCGCAGGCGCCTTGGCGACGAATCAGTGGGTAAGCGAACCGTTCTGCCCGTCTACTCCTTTGTGCCCTTTCCAGTCTGTCATCCTCAAACAGATCTGCGAGATAAAACCTAAGAGGCGCGGCACACAGGACATCGTTGGAGACGTTTGTGGCAGAAAGTCGCTGTAGAACTTGCGTAACAAGAGGACGCTGTCCCGGGGAGACAGACACGCGGTTGGACGGGCGGGGCGCGAGCTGGCGTCCGACGGACCCGAAGTCAAATCTTCGACCTCCCTCTGGGAACCCTCCGGGGCGAGGGCGGGCCGAGGGCGGGCCTTTCCTGCGTGGTGAACCCTCCTCCGGTCCGGGAGGTCTTCGCGCAGGTTCCGAGGCTCCGTTTGTGCGGTTCTTCGTCCTCGCCGACAAGAGGGAGGTCCGGATTACCCTTCCGACAAAGACCGGGGAGGAATCAGTAGAGAGTCTAAGCCTCGACTTGAAGACTCTCGACTCCTGTTCTTTGGAGTGTACCCTGGGCCGGAGATTGACGGGCTCGGGGCAGGACTCGACTCCTGTCACCCTCTTACTTCTCCTCAGGTCCTTTTACCCGTCCGTACCCGACGTGACGGGCGGGGCAGGGGTCGGGTGTGAGACCCTCCGGACTGGTGTGGGACGGGGTACCGGGAGTTGGGGAGCCTGGGTCGTGGAGACGTCCGGTCACAGATCTCCCACGGCCGGTCGTGCGAGCTCCCGTGCCTACGTGTGACGTCTCAGTAGTCGGGCTCCCGGCACCTCGCCCCCAGTCTCCGCGAGGAGACCTCACAGTCCGGTCCGCTACTCTCTCTTGGCAGGGCGTCCGACGGCGACAGCGGCGGAGCAAGGACAGAGAGGAGACGGGGACCTTCGGAAGGAGTCCCGTCGTTCCTCCGGACCGTGCCGGTGTGGGTGGGCGACTGTCGACTCCCGTCCGACCGCCCGTGACCTGACACCAGTTCCGCGCTCGTTCGGCCCGCGGTCGCGGACACGGGGTGCGGAGGGACCCGAAGGAGAGGTCCGAGGAGGGCGCCCGGGGCGCCCCGACCATGTTCGGTCAACGAAAGCGAGGAGTCTCAGGCCGAAAGACTGACGTACCTGGTCCGACGAGAGACCTCCAAGGGGTTCACCGGCCCGGCGTGAGAAAGAAGGTCTGTCGAGGGGTCTGTAGAGGTCCACCCCGACGTGCGTAGGAAGAATGAAACCTCTGGAGTCTCGTCCCGGGGTCAGGTGGACCGGCGACTGAGAGGGCCGGTGGTACAGGAGGAAGAGTGGCGGACACCCAGGCTGCAGTGCCCCGATGCCCCGGACCTTAAGCCCAAGACTTGTTGAAGAGTATAGTGAACTCCGGCGGTTTGTCCAGTTGTGACTCGAGTAGGGGACATGGACCGTCCCTAGACAGGTGGAGTCTTCCTTGTTTGGGTGTTTTCCGGACACTAGACCTGGGGCGTCTGACCTGGCACTCTGGTTCAAGCTTGGCTGCACCTAAACCCTCTGGTGGGGCGTCTCGTACCCTTCCCACTCCTTGACTCGTCTCTCACGTGCAAACAACTCAGTCGGTGGTGGTGCCCTTCGCCTTGAACTGGGTTTGCCGTCGAGTCCCTCTGCTACGTTTTTATGGTGTTTGAGTCTCAGGGACTGCCTCCGCGACCCCACACGCGTGACGGGGCGTGTGACCCGTGTAGTCTCAGGGGGTCACAGGTGAGAAGACGGGTTTGTCCGAAGAGAGTAAACCCGTAAAACATGTCTGGTACGTCTAAGACAACTGTTGGTACCTAAAGTACAGTATCTGACTTAATCTGTATTTAACCATTGACGACTTTTTTTGCAATCCATGACTGAAAGTCGAATTTTGTCTCTCATCTTCCAGAGTCAACAAACAGGAGTGACTTTAATGAACCTTTGTTCCTTTTGTTCCTGTTTTATGTTTGCGACACAAACTGGTTTGACGTCCGTGACCCTTACCATTTGGAAAGCGTACCCCTCCGTGGTGGTATCTCTGACATGGTCCTGACGTTTGTCCGAGTCTTCTCTGGACCCAACGAGTCCGTCTCTTACGTCCTGTGCCTTAAGGCGTGCATCCGTCTATGGGACTGTGGTTTCGAGTACTAGGACCCTACCTTTTACCTTGGTCCCGGTACCCGACCGATTGCCTGGTAGGGTCTGGCATAAATTACGGTCCCCTGTCCCTACACCCCGACTGTTCCTTTGGGCACGTCCCCGGACAGCCACTCCACTCGTCCCTTCTCGAGCGTGTGACTAAGGGAACGTCCTGATTCGAGACGACGGCCACCCGTCTTCAGGTCCATTTCGGTCCGCTCGCCAGGACGGTCCACGTGTCTGTACTCCGAGACGACTCTTAGTCCGGTACGGGTAGTCCGGATCCTGTGACGAAATTGGTGGAGGGCGGAGCTGGAGAACGTTTAACTGTCAGACGTCTCTTGAGTGGTACGAGTCACTCCTGATTCCTAGGTTTACCTAGGTAAGTTTCTATGACGTCTTTCGTTCCCTTTTCCCTATTTTTTTTTTTTTCCGTTCCTTGTGTATGGTAGTTTCTTACGGGTCCCACCCACTTTAGTACAACTGAATCACTGTATTTACGTTTCTTTCCTCCCGATGTGAGTTGAAATTCGTTCTCGAGTTCGTCTCTGTGTTCTCGAGTACTTGACGACTCTGTGACTTCCTCTCCTTTTTAATTCGTCGTCTTAAATCCCTTCTGTGCGTTTTCCTTTTACTTGGACAGTGTCCCAATCTTGGGTCTCTTCGACTTTTATCCTTTGATCCGACCACTTTTGTACCTTTTCGGTCGCTTTGTTTGGGCGGTGCTTTTCTCCTCTACTTTTCTAGTCTCTCTTTTATACTCTTATCTTCTGTTTGGGCTGTCTTGTCACTTGTCTTGGACAGAACGGACACTACGGGTCAGAGAGACTCCGCGGGTACTGGGGCTGGGGGGTGGTTCCCGAGGAGACCGACGGAGGGCCCAAGCACCGGACCGAGTCCCTCCTCGACCTTCCCCCGAGTCGGTGGACGAGTCCCACCTTTACTCTGGGTGAAGGTTGGCACAAACGTCACTCCGTCTCGTGGACGCTTGGTCGGTGCCTCCCTGTCTCTTCGAGGCACCCCTGCGGGGTCTATGGAGTGACTGGGGGTGACACGGGGTCATGGGTGATGTGGGACGTGAGGCTACGTGGAGTGACCTGGGTTGATATGGGCGACGTGGGGTGTCGTGGGACAGGGGGTGACGTGAGGGTGACTTGGGCTGACCTGGGGGAGAAGTCCTCCCGTGTCGGTCCTGGGGTACCCTGAGACCGTAGGAGGACGGAAACTCCCTGTTCGTGGGGGCCTCGGCCGAAGTGTCGCGGGCGGAGGGGAGACTACGGGTACAGGCAGGGTAGGACCACTTAGGCTCTGATTTCGGACAGAGGTGTGAGTGAGCAACTTCCGGGACCTGATTTCGTCGAGACTTTAAACAAACGACTCCCAGTCCAGCCTCCCTCTGCCAGGCTAAAATACTGAGGTGTCGGGCCCCAACCCCCACCCCCACCCAGTGTAGGACCCCCGTCCGAACGACGGGTTCCGTCAACCCCACGACAGGACTCGTCTGGGCACGACTGTCCAGGTTCCCGGTGAGACCCGCCGGTCCGAGGCTCCGTCCAGGAGAAAGTCGGTGGTAGAAGGACCCGGGCCCCCACCCTCGGGACGCTGTGGAGGGGGCCGCCCAGGGGCACGGGGTGCAGGTGTCCCGGGGTGGACGGACAGGAGTAGGAACCGGCTTGATTCCCGAGTCCGGGGTGCTGTCTCGACCCGTAGACAACTCGCTGGGCCCAAGAGTAGAGTCTGGTAAAGCTCTCTTTAGCCGGACCCAGCCCCTCCTGCATGCCGTTCTCTTCGTCCCCGCCGACTGGTGGGGTGGGGGGTCCCGGGAGGGAGTAGGGACACGGGGGGCCCGCCCGTGCTCCAGTCGAGGTCCGATCGGTCGTCGTCGGGGGCTCGGGGCGCCGGTGTGTTTCCGTCGAGACACCCGGGGCAACCGTACCCCCCAGTCGGACCGTCGACCCGAGGTCCTCCGACGGGGGACGGGGCGTCTGCGGGAGACTCTCCCGACCCCGCCTCGCCCGGACCCACCCCGGACGGAGCGGAACTTCCGGGACGGACGGGCAGTGGAGACGTCCCGGGACGACCCACCGAAGGGAGCTCATCCACCACGACCACCCGGACCGGTGGGGGCCTCGTACTCTGGGACGTACGAACGGACGTAAGTGTGGGGGAGTCCATGGAAACGGTCCTCTTCGCTCCTCGGGGGTGGGACAGCGGAGACTTTCCCTCGTGACTCCCCGACCCCGGGGAGCTCTGGTCCCACCCGCCCACCATTGGTCGGGCCCTGTCCTGTGTCGGGAGTCTGCACATTGGTCCCGGGTCTTTACGGCCCCTCGGGCGTGGACCGCCACTTGTTCCCTCCACCCTCCGTGTAGACTCGCCACGACCGCCCCGGAGGCCGCTCGACAGGTTAATGACAGGCACACCCTCCGTCCACAGCATTACCTTGGGCCGTCCGCGCGAGTCGCGATTAATCGACACTGGAACCCGTTGAAGGGGTCCGGAGTCAAGGGGTGATTCCCTCACCCACTGCCCCACCGACCGAGCCTCGTCGGTCCACGCCCCCAGCCTCCGATCGGGGGTCCTGGGACCCGGGTCCTCCTGCCCCTGTACGAATACCTGTGTGCGTGCGCCGACGGCCTGTGTAGAGTGTCTCGACGCGTACATTTACCACCGGGGTTCGGTCGGTGACCCCCGGTCACTCCGGACGTCTGGGGACCGGTCTGAGTCTGGACTCCGGGGGGGGTCTTCGACACAAGTCTGTCCTGGGTCACGAGGGTCGAGGTCTGAGTGGACGGACAGGGTGGGTGTCTGGGGCTATACGGAAGCACCCCTGGAACTGTAGGGAAGAAACGGAGTTCAAACAGGAGCTTCTTCGTCACGGAGACGGGGCCGGAGTCCGGTGGTTTTAACCACGGGGTCTGGGAGTCGCCTGTCGTCCGACCCCCACGCCCACCCCCCCCCCAGTGCAGTGGACGGTAGGACCGGGGTCACGGGGTCACGGTGTGCACGCCTCGGGTGGGACGAGGGTTCTACAGGAAGCCTTAACTACAAACCCCAGACCGTGTCGGGTACCTGTACCGTAGGGCTCCGTAGTTCCAGTCCCACCTGTTCCCGACTCCCGGAACACAGGTCACACAGGGGGTGTGGGTCTCGGACCCGCCCGTCGGGAGTCCCTACTAGGGGTGCGGGTGGTCCAGGAAAGTGCCTCGTCTCTCGTCCCCCGGAGGAACAAGTGTCCACCCTTGAAAGGTCCTCGTCTAACCGGTCCAGTCACTAGGGCCCAAGAGGGTCCCTCTCAGGACGAGGTAGCAGTCACTCACCTGACACGTGGGCCGGGAGGGACGGAGAGGCGGGGTGAAGCCCGGTCACAGATCCTGGGTCGCTCCTGGTCGCTCCGGACCGAAGGATTCTACCTTTTTGAACACGCCTGTTGTACAGGTGTCGTATTACTTGACTTGTGATCATTGGTGTGCAGGGTGGACACTCGAACTGTAAGAAGGATGCCTTGTAGTCTATTGAGTGCCCCACCTGTGAGTGCCGGTAACGAGGTTGGGGTCTTGGACGGAGCCTACGGTGGTAATGGAGAACGTCTCGGTCCCGGCGGGTCCACCCGGGACAGGTGTCCGAAGGTCGACGGGTCCCTGTCTACCTCCCAGTACTTAACTCGATGCTCGTACCCCCACCGGTCCCCTGTGCACCAGGTGTGGATAGTCGTCCTCGTCCCGTCCCTAGAGGTCTCCTCCTGCCAGGTGAGTGGACGGTTGGTAATCTCAGCCTAAAAATCTTGACGACGACGACGACGACGACGATTCAGAGAAGTCAATACAGGCTGAGACACGCTGGGGTATTTGTCGTCGGGTAGTCCGAGGCGGCAGGGACCCTAAGAGGTCCGTTCTTGTGACCTCACCCAACGGTAAAGGAAGAGGTTACGTACTTTCACTTTTCACTTTCACTTCAGTGAGTCAGCTCGGGCTGAGAATCGTTGGGGTACCTGACGTCGGATGGTCCGAGGAGGCAGGTACCCTAAAAGGTCCGTTCTCCTGACCTCACCCAACGGTAACGGAAGAGGAAAATCTTGACCCTGGGGCCGTTTCCATTAGTTGACGAGTCCGGCCGTCGCCGGTTCCGGCTGTCTGTGAGTGTGTTCCGTCGTACAACACCGGGGAAAAATGTCTACCCCTCCGACTCAGAGTCTCCTCGGGTCACGGACGAATTTCGCCTCTTCTTTTCTCCCAAAACAGTCCACACTTTCCAGACACGACATTGGCGTGGGTCGACAGAATAGGTGAATAAAGAAACGAGATTTCAGTACGACTACTCTCTCCACTGACGAGAGGCCGGGGTCGCAGGTGTTGCGGGCGTCGACGTTCGCCCCTCCTCTCGTAGGCCGAAGAAATCCGGCCCCCAGTCCCGTGTCGGCCGGGACCCTTGAGTGCCAAGTCTCCGGAGGGAAGAGGTGGGACTGGGGGTCCTCTCGGGGACGGATGGTTCCTACGGTCTCTCACCCATCCCAACCGTATCAAAACACCTAAAAACACAACAAAAAAAAAAAAAAAAAAATTGGCAACCCGTCTAAGACACCAGTCTGACTTCCCATGTTTGGTCCTCTCACTCGGGTCGTGTCAAGGACCTTACAGGGGAGGCACTTAAGTGGTCCTCCTTGTGGATCTCTAAGGTATCAGTACAGATATTAACCGGTCCTTTTAGTTGGGGATATTTCGGTTACAAAACAAACTTGATACGGAATAAGGTATTCTTAAAGTAATTTCGTTAATGTGCAATTAGTCACACCGGTCCCAATACCTACCATGGAGTGGAGTGTTGTCTGGGACACATGGCGTCATTAATCGTCCGTCGCTTGCTCGTCCTGTGTCGGTTGACGTTCCGGACGCATTACAAAAGTAATGTCCTCAACGATTATTAGATAATTAGAGGGAGATTTGTGGGTCGTTGTACATGTGTAAGGAGTGGAGGTTCAGCCAAGGCACTTTACCGAAATCCATTTGTTTTACCCTACGTCCTCCACCGTACAGTCACCCACTAAATACCGCACTTAACTTGTGGAAACACACTTATTTCGGTATTGATTGGGGGTCCTCGTTGAACAGTATAGTAGTTTGTCGAAGGGAGCTCCGCCCGGGACGTCGTGGACAGGCACCGGTTGCGACGGACGGGTCTAGGCAGGGACACAGTCGTTCCGGGTGCGAGGGTCCCTGCAGGTGGGTAGGCCCGGACAGAAGGGACTCTTCGGAATCGGGACTCAGGGTCGCCTGTCCTCGAACAGAGGAGTCGTGGATCTACTGGGGGTTGACGTTCACTTAGGGGTCGACCTACGGGTGTCTCGAGTCCTTCTGTGTGTGCTCCCCCAGTAACAGGTTGTAGGAGCTCCCACCTTTCAGGACACCAGTTTGGACAGTTGTAGAGACGTTACTTCGTCCAAGCAACGTTCGTCCTACACTTATTTCTGAGCTGTCCGGTGTGAGTAGAGACCTGCGAACAGGGTGGACCTGGTCAGTACCGGCGACTGAAGACCCGTTCCAGGGACCCGGAGACACCGTCCACCCGAAAGCCCGGTCCTCGACGGGGTAGCCTACTGTCGTTTAATTTAGAGTAGACACCCTGTCGGGAGGAGGAGACACTCCAGACTCCGGAGACCAGGAACCGGACGTCGTCCGATACGACAGGTGTAGGGTCGGACCGGACCCAGATATGCCTTCGGTCCTGGGGTTCGCGCGCCCGCCGGACCGGGATTTGCCAGGACCGATGAGGTCCACGAAGTTCCTTCGGTTCCACCGGGTACTCGTCACTCTTGGGGGACGGGGAAGGGGATTGAGTCCAGTGTCTCACTGGGGAGTGCAGGAGCGAGTCAGGGTCCCAGGACCGGTCGAGTGACGTCCTGCGACTCAGGAGTGTACAGGAGCCGAGTAGACCCGGCTCTGCTAAAGACTCTGTAGGGCAAAAGCTACTGGGTGACCGGAGTCCCTCTTAACCGGTCGACAGACGATGTTACAGAGAGAGAACCCTGGACCGACAACGAAAGGAACGCTACTGCGACCCGACTTCTCAAACCCCTGTTCAAGATCAGTCAGACATAGTTTCCACTCCGAGGGACCCAGTGGACTGACGCCGGAACCAGTCCGTAGAGGCCCTCGTCACTGGTCCACCCTCATTGTGAGAGGGAGGACTCCCCCCACCCGTCTTAGGTGCCTTTGGGAAACCTTGGGAGGACGTGTCCTGTACACAGACAAGAGAGGGATTTAAATGAAAAACCGAATTATCGTTCCAAAATTCTTTCAGTGACACATCAGAAGTGATCCTTGTATTTCGATTGAATAAAAAAAAGATGGTCTTTTACGTCTTTTTGCTCAAGAGGAATCCACACGAGGAGTGACTTCACTCCAGTGGCCAGTGGCGCGCGAGGCGGGATCCGTGGGAATGGTCCTAGGGGTCCTGAATCTCGGGCACCTCACTCCTCGGACACGATGTTCCCTGTACCCACTGGGACCCCTCTGCACGGAAGTGAGGGGTGCCCCTGTCCTCGACGTTGGACACTACGCCGGTGGGCGACTCGTGTGGGACTCCCTTCCCCCGGGGTGATCCTAGGTCTACAGCCTCCCGTCCCGGAGGGACCCGAGACGGGCGAGGGAGCTCCGTAGAGGGGTCTTCGGGACTATCCTCTTGGCGAGTTCCGAGGTCGTCCAGGTCTCACCTCCCACCCCCGGACGAGTGGGGTCCCGGAGTCGAGTCCCTGTGGGGCGTACGGGCGGATGTCCCTCAAGGGCGAGTCTATTCGTCCGGAGTCCCGACTGGGTCCCTTCCGTTCGCTCGGAGGGGTAGGGACGGGGGCGGGGGTGGGTCCGAAGGATCGACCCTCCGGATCGAGGGTCCCTGGGAGATTCTCAGTGCTCACTCCACCAGAGTCCGTCTCCCTCCCTCGGATGGGTCGCGACGGGCCACCTGTGACCGGAGCCCTGGAGACCGGGTGCCTCGGGTCTCTCCCCAGTGAGCCCCAACTACGAGCCGGAGCGCCCCAGGTCCTCGTCGACACCCGCCCTCGCGCGCCTGCGGCATTAGATTATAAAGGGAAGACCGACGTCGGTAGCGTGCGATTCTCGGCGAGAGAGAATTAATTCGAGTCGAGGGTTTAGGAAAATTGGTGCGTTGAAATTTTCTTCTGACGTAGAAAGGTTTAATCGGAACATAGATGCTTATTATTCTGTCGTTCTCACACAATTACTCGAATCTGCTCGAGGCTCCCGGGTAGACGTCCCCCAAATAAACGAAGTTTCCTTTGGTCGTAGGTAATGTGACTCTCCTCGAGGCCCCGGCGCCCCGTGCGGAGGGTGCAGGAGTGGCTGAGACGTCGAGTCTGACTCCGAATCTCTCGACCGGCGTCCGATACCGCCGGACCCCAGACCCTACGGACAGCCACAAGTCAACGAGTCAGTTCAGGTTGAGAAACACTCGGGTACCTGACGTCGTGTGGTCCGAAGGGACAGGAAGTGGTAGAGGGTCTCAAACGAGTTTGAGTACAGACAGCTCAGCCACTACAGTAGGTTGTTAGAATAGGAGACAGCAGGGGAAGAGAAGGACAGAAGTCAGAAAGGGTCGTAGCCCCAGAAAAGGTTTCTCAACCGAAAACCGGACTCAGACGGGATTTATCGGAGGTCATATAAGGTTTACTGCACTTCCAAAAAGAGGGTTGTCCACGATTTCAGTGTACGTCTGAGACAGATCTTATTCACGGAAATTAACTTTTTCAGTTCTCTCTTAGAACAGGTTTCTCACCCTAAAAGTTCCATGTCCTTGACTGAGACCTGGAAAGTTCCCGGTGAGTACCGAGGGTGGAGCCTGGACTCTGGGTTTCGGTCACAGAACGGACACGGACCCTGGCCGTCCAAAGGACTTTGTCCACCGTCCAACACAGGGTCTGGTGGCCCGCATCCCCACAAACCTCACGGGAGAGGGATGGGGCGGGGACGTCACTCGCGGTTGTGGGTCGAGGAGGAGAAAGACGGGTGTCTCGACTCGTCCAGTCGGTGGAGTAAGACTCTTAGATTCGATCTGATCTTGGTTTCACCCTTTGAACCTTCTCCTTCTCCGGTGCTCGGCTCGTGTCAGTCTTCAGTGGAGGGCAGAGGGGCCACTGCGGCTCATTGGTCCTGTGACCAGAGTCAGATCTCTTTTGAGATCTAAGACGAATGTTAGGCGGTCGTCTCCTTTGTGTATCTGTGGGGAGGGGGGTGGAGGACCTCCGGTCCCGACAGAATCCAGGAGTCAGTACGGGTCTAACCCCCTTCGGTCCGCCGGGAGACCTCCTCACCGTCCGGCGGCCCGTCCTCGTGCTTCCTGGTCCGAACGTCCGGCGACCACGGCTGGTGGTCCCGCTGACCTGTCTACCTGGCTCTTTCGCTCTTCTGGTCGGAGTTGGGACGCAGACCTGTGGCGCCCTAGACCCACAAACGTGGGACCCGGCGTCGAGGGTGCGAGTCGAGGACTCGCCCGTCACCGGGGTCCTCCCCGACACACAGGGCGTCGGAGGTCCGGGTCGTCTACCCGGGGAGGAGTCCGTGTCCTCTGCCTGCACCGGCGCCCTTACTTTCCTTTCTCTCCTACGACTCCCCTCCTTCTACGTTCTAGTCGGTCCTCTACCCGGCCGGCCCCTCCTCACCCACGCCCCCGGCGTCGTCCCGGTCCTCCTCGTCCGTCTGTCACTCGACTGGTCTCGGCCCTCCGTCTGCTGCCCTCTTGTCGGGGGCTCGTCCCTCGCCGGGACCCGACTACACCTACCCGTGTCGCCGGGCCCCTCGTCCGCCCTGGGAGAGGACTCTCAGAGTCGGAGAACTCTCGTTTCCCGCAAACGTCGCGAAGTGTGGGTCGAGACTGTTACGGGGACCCAGAGTCACGGACGACAGGGTCCTTTCACCCCCGCGCCCCGGACCCGGTCGCTGTCTTACCCCCAGTCGGGACTCTCTCGGCTCCCAAAGATGTGTAGTACCCCAGACCCCCGAGGGGGGGGGCGGGGGGCGTGACTGGACGCCACAGCATAAAGTACTTGTTCCTTGTTCCCGGGTCCTTACAATTCGGTGAGCGGGTTTGCCGGCATCCCCAGCGATGGTCCCCGTTCGGGACACTGGGGACTGGGGACTGGGGTCCCGGGACCGGACAGGAGGCNGACCCGGTCGCTGTCTTACCCCCAGTCGGGACTCTCTCGGCTCCCAAAGATGTGTAGTACCCCAGACCCCCGAGGGGGGGGCGGGGGGCGTGACTGGACGCCACAGCATAAAGTACTTGTTCCTTGCTCCCGGGTCCTTACAATTCGGTGAGCGGGTTTGCCGGCATCCCCAGCGATGGTCCCCGTTCGGGACACTGGGGACTGGGGACTGGGGTCCCGGGACCGGACAGGAGGCAAGGCGAGACTCAAAAAATCTGGTGGCTGTCGTCTCGCCGTCCCCGGCCGGTGCCAGTCCCCAGACCGCCGTTCCGGCAGGCGTGTCTCGAGACCCCCAGTGGCAGGAAGGACTCGTCCGCCCCTTCAGTGTGGACGTGTCGCCCCGGTCCCAGGGTCGGTCCCAGAGTCTACGCTCCCCTTTCCGGCCGGCCCGCAAACGTGAGTCGAGACTACCTCCTCTCCGACGCCCCACACCGACCAGAAGGACTCTCTCCTCAATAAGTATAAAGGGTTCACCCAGATTCATTTATTAGATAACAACCAAGGGAGACAGTTGTTTCCACTCGGACGAGTGGTGGCTCCGGGAGGGAAACCCCGGTTCACAGTCGTCCCTACAACGTACGACCGTGGAGCCCCTGGTCCCACGCTCCTAGTCCCGAGCTCCGGGACCTCGTCCGGGCAGGCCCCCTGGGCCTCGGGCTCGTCGGGCCGTAGGTCGGAGGTCGGCGAGACAATACTGTATCCCAGTTCGCACGGGAAATCTTCCCCCGGACGTCAGTTGCTCCCCCCGCGTCCCCCGTTCGGGAACTCTCGGAACAGGGGGTAATGGAGGTGCTGCCCTGAACCGGCACCGCAGTGACCGCAACCTCCTCCTCGGCGCATTACACCTTTTAGAATACACCTAGTTATGCTCACGCCGGGAGAGGTGAGGTCGACGGTCTTTGAAAGACTACTGCCCTGAGCAGACCTTGTACTTAGGAGACCGACACGTCGTCTCACGAAAGGCATTGGACCTTTTTTTACACTTCAACTGCTCATCTACCCTGGGGTAGAACTCCGACTTACGTTACGGTTGCTCTTAGGCTTTGGGCGCGGCAATAGTCTTGAAGGCGTCCTACCCACGGCTGTCCTCGGGGTGACGACCAGAATTTGTGAGAGCATTGACCTTCCTGACGAAAGTATTGGTCTTCTGTCTGCGGGTGGACCACTGTGGTCAATTTAAATTGTAGTCAATTTAAACCAAAGGCAACGGACAATTCTGAAGTAAAATTCCTTCAGAGTATAAGTTTTTAGAGCCACTTGCCTTGTATCTTTAATCTCTTAGAGTAACAAAAGGATTGTGTAGGTAGGAAGGAGCGTCTCAGAGACCACGTCAATCTGACATCGATTCGCTCTGTTAGGTCGTTTGAAGACGAAGGCTTGTCGAAAATTTTCAGCGACGACGTCACGGTTGAGTCCCTGTGAAAATAGATAAAATTCGTTTCCAACTACTGGTGCTAACAGTAACGTTACTGACTATACGAACTAAAATACTAAAACAGAAAACCGTCGCCCTCCCCTCCCCTCCGCCCCGACTGCCCCCACGACCAGGTCCTCGGGGTAGAGAGGAGCACCCCGAAGAGTCACTGGAAGTCGTCGTGGTTCGCGGGGGTGGTGCAGGTGCACGTCTACTTGGATCGGGACCCCCACCCGTCTGCGACCGAAGACCTTAAAAGGTCTTAGTGGACACACGTCTCCTCTTTCCACAGGACAAGGGCCGGACCCAGGGATAGTCGGACAGCCGAGACTCCCGTCTGGGGACGGACCCCGCAGACAGAAGACCAACACTTTCGTCAGGAAGGTCAATGCTCTCACAAATTCTGGTCGTCACCCCGAGGACAACCGTAGGTAGGACGCCTTCAAGACTATTGACCGACACTTCCTGGGACTCCCTCGTCACTCAGGTCGTGGTAGTGGAAGGTGTCATCCTTTACTTCTTAACCAGGTCTGAGACACGGGTGACTCCCTCCGTCGGGTCACGTGTTTGAGGGGAAGGTAGGCACTCCGAGGTGTACCTCGGAGAAGGTCCTCTTACGGATGGTCTAGAGAGGTGATGACCCTCTGGACGTGGGAGTTCCCGTCCACGACAGTCTTCGGGGGAGTACTACCGTTCACCTTGGTCGGAGTCTTACTCCGTCTTAGGTCTCCGGACTTTTTTCGTGTTCAAACCACAGTAGTAACTCGACGACCTAGTTCGGTAGGGACTTCGGACTAGGGGACCTGGACAGTCGACCTCCCCGACTAGTTTGAGGAATTGCTATAATAATATTTTTACTCGAACTTAACTGTCGTTAGACTGACTGCGTCACCCATATGTAGCCTTCCACCTCGAGTCCAAGTGTCTCGCAACTTCTCGGACGGGTCGGTTCACTGCGGGTCCACGTCAGCTCAGTCCCTTCGGGAGGGGGTCTCGGGGCATTTCTACACGACGAGGCGTCAGTACCCTCCTGCCGAAAATGTCGCTCCGGCACCGTCGCGGTGGAAGAAAGAGGTCCCATCTCTAATGCCTGAAGTCCTGTTGTCTAGGTGGGGCAAAAATACTCTAAGGACAGGTGTCGGAGTCAGAATCATAATGTCTCTTATAAATCCTATAATTTTCGTTGTTGTAGCACGAAACCCCTCGTTTGTCGACAGTCTCCGGTTGTCGTACAAACCATTTACAACTTAGGCGTGTGAACACTTCCTCGAAAATTGATTTTACACCTTGAGGTCCTCCGGACCCCAGGGTCCCCTGAAAGGTCCCACTCATAGGTGAGACGATTGTACAGAGTAGTCGCCTCTCGACGAAGACCCCTTTCTTGTTTGTTATTTGGTTGGTTTTTATCAGTACTAACTAGGTTCGAAGGGGAAAGTCTCTTTTTGGCCTTCAGGGGGAAGGCGTAAGGGCACCTTTGGGACCGTCCACCCCCCGTGCCCCGGCCCCAGACCCCTCGACTGTGGGGCGCCTCCGGGACGACGGGAACTGAGTGACGGGCCGGGGGAGCTCCTGGGACGTGCACGTGGGACCCCTCTGTCACTAATTTGGGACTGAGTCGGGTGGGGAGACACGACCCTGAACTCTTACAAGCAAAAAGGAGAACCTTTTCATGTTCTTTCCGTTTCGTTCTAATTCTTTTTTGGGTACAAATATCCGGACGAACCAAGACGGTTGTGTAAGCCTCTAAATGTGTCTACGTCGTGTACTTCCCCCGAAGGGTCCACCTCGATCACCATTTCTCGGGCGGACGGTTACGTCCTCTGTGTCTCGGCATCCAAGCTTGGGACCCAGTCCTTCTAGGGGACCTCGTCCCGCACCGTCGGGTGAGGTCATAAGAACGGACCTCTTAGGACACCTGTCTCCTCGGACCCCCCCCCCCATGTCAGGTACCCCAGCGTGTCTCAGTCTAGGCTAACTCGGACGTGCGTCGGGTGCTTCCTCATTCCCGGGTCGGGTCCGGACCTGTCTACTGGATGGAAGCCGGGAGAGACTCAATCCGTCCTAAATTTAGTCAGTTGTTCCGACGGAGAAATTTTAGACCAGAGAAAGTGGAAGACTTTACGGAGAAGTCCACCTGTCTCGAGGGCCGGTGTCTCCGGACCCCTGTCTGAGGTCTCTCAAGAACCTCGAGAAAGTAGAGTACTGTGTTGGAGACTTCGTGTGGTCAGGGGGTCCCCGAGGCGACACCGTCGACCAGGGGTAATCGTGAGTGCTCTGGGGGTCCCTCCCTCGACAGTCGGAAGTCGATTCATATTGACGGGACGCCGGCCCCGGTGTCCGTAGTCTCTTAGTGACACCAAAAGGTGGGTGAAAACCCTAGACGTAAACTCTCTTCGGACACAAATTTCCGGGGATTGTCTGTCGACCGTCGTACCTGCAGGGGCCCGTCCGGATTACACTTCGGTCAAACTGTCCGAGTAACCCAGGCCGTGACCGGTAGACCGGCACGTCTCGCCTAGGTGGTGAGCCCCACTGCCGGCTAAACACTCCTCGGTCACGTCACTGGTCAGTCACTTCGACGACAAAGATTGTGGGTTTATTCGTCCACAGTCCGTAGGTGACCTTAAGATTTGGCCTCTAAATTGGAGGAGAGAATATTTCTTCCCACTTACTACTTCTTAACTACGAAAGTTTGACACCACGACCTCTTCCGAGCTCTAACTCTCAGGGAACCTGTCGTTCCTTCAGTTTGGTCAGTTAAGATTTCCTTTAGTTGGGACTTGTGAGTGACCTTCCTGACTACGATTTCGATTTCGAGGTTATGAAACCGGTGGACCACTCTTCTCGGTTGAGTGACCTTTTCTGGGACTATGACCCTTTCTAACTTCCGTCCTCCTCTTCCCCCACTGTCTCCTACTCTTCTAACCTACCGTAGTGGTTGAGTTGCCTGTACTCAAACTCATTTGAGGTCTTCTACCACTTCCTGTCCCTTCGGACCACACGACGCCAGGTACCCCAGCGTTTCTCAGCGTGTTAACTCGCTGACTTGTTGTTGAAGACGTACTTTAGTCGAGGGTCCCTACGTCTCGGTCCGACCCCAAGTCCCCTCCAGTCCACCGAGCCTGGAGTCTCCTACTTTCGGAGCGTCACGCTCCTCTCCGGCTCGGGCGTCTTGTGGGAGGTCCCTTTGACCGCTCAGGTCGGGTCGTCCTCCTTGGGTCTGCCCTCTTTCGTCCGCCCGCCGGCCCCGGAGACACGACCCTACCACGAGTGTCCCCCGAGAGGTCACCCGGACCCGGAACTCCTACCGAGGGACCCGTCTGTCCGTCACCGATGGGGACGCCTGGGACCCCGAAGGTCGTCTCGGACAGACGTGTCGGGACCGGAGTAGGACCGACGTGGCGACCCGAAGTCTGTTTCGCTCCATTCCCACGTAAGGAAGGACGGCCCCGGGGACTCACACCACCTCCGGGACCCTTGACGGGGCAGTGAAGGGTGACCTGCCACGCCAGGACGCCCAGAACACAGACGGGTGGGCCTGAGACCGGACGTGAGACCTGGTTCCAGTCTCTCCACCTCGGTGAAACGGGAGAGACCGGGACTAAGGGGTGAAATAGGACCGCGGAGATGGGTCCTCGTGAACCGTCAGTCAGACCTTCAGAACCGAATCGTTCGCCCTGTGTCCTGGCTCTGGGCACTCCCTGGGCACAGAGGTCCGGGCCGGTGGGGCTGACAGTGGTTGTCCCTCCGAGTGTCGTTCGCGTCGGGGGTAGTGCGGAGACCTAAGGAGGAGAAGTTTGTCTTAGTCGGCTTGTCGTCTCGTTTGCGACAGTACACTCTTTGTTTGAAGGTCATTGTCGAACACGCCTATTTACCTGTGGTACGTCGTTGCTTTCGAATTGTAGTAAACGAGTTTTCCGCCCTTTTCATTGGTTTTATCGTAACTGTTGTCTCTTGTGTGTCGTTCGTGTTCCCCGGGACCTTTACTCTTTGTACCACTGCTTACAGTTCAGATGATCTTTAATGTCGACTTTCTTCTGTTCTAGTTTTGACCCTTTCCCTCCCGGTCTTTCGGTGTCGCGTACAGGCCTCCCGGTTGTGACCGGTGGGCCTCGGGCCTTGCTCCTCGTCAAGTCTACCTTTCTTTAGTCGGACATCACCTCTTTCGAAGGGTCTGGACTCCCGTGCTCAAAGGTCCGCCTCTGGAACTCCCAGGACGTATCTGGTAGGGACGGCTAGGGGGTACTTGAGACGCGAGTCGGTCCTCCTTACCTGGACCCCCGGTCCTCCTGCGTCCCCCGAGAACCCGGGGTCTCGTTGGTGTCCCCGACCTTCAATTACGTCGTGGGGTCCTAACCCCGAGTCCCCCAGGTCGTTATTCGCAGTCAAGAGTCCCCCACCTGTGACTCCCGTTCGCCAGTCAAACGAGTCCGACTCAACAACACTACGACAAGTACACTGGTCATCCCTCGTCCGGTGCTCCACTCCCGGGTGCCGACTTGTCTCCCCGGTTGTTAATCATGGATTTTCTGTCACTATCATCGGTCACCGATTCTCCGGCCCCTTGGTGACTTCCAGTCGAGTCTCTAGTCCCTCGTCTACGGGGCCTTTCCTCCTCCCACCCCCCACGCAAGTCCCCGACGACGAGGTCTTGTGTGAATTATTTTGATCCGTTTGTGACTGGACCCCCGCAACGGAGCCTGTCTCAGAAGGGAACTTGAAGTGCCTCGACCTTGTCACCACGGCGGTGCATTGAGTTAATTCTGCGGGAAACAATAGTAATGACAATAGTAGTCCCTCGGAAGCGGTGTTTAATCATATAATTATTAATTATAGTTTAACAGAAAGACACGTAGAGGGTCCCTGCTCTTCTACGACCGCTCCTATACCTTTCAAGTAGACAGTGACGTTCAGATTAGCGGAGGGTCCAGAGTCAGGTCCTTTTGTGGTAGGTAGACGACGACGCAGAGACTCGAGACAGAGAGCCCTTGGGCCCCTGTCATCCCACACGTCTGCAGGTCCCGTGCGTCCGACGGGTGGCAGCCGACCCAGACACTCGTCTCGTCCAGCCCAGGGTGTCCTCTGCGCGTCGTCTCCCCACAACTGTGGACACGTGTCGGTCGTCCGGGGTGCACGTGGCGCGGCCCTGGGCAGGTCCGGCCGGGTCCACGGCCAGGGCGCCGTCGGGGAGTCACTCGGCGCCCTGGGGACTAGGGAGCAGGAGCACTCCGGTCCGTCGATTCGACTACCTTATTTTTCACGGGCCCTTCTCCCCTCACACCGGACACTCGGACGGGGCTCTCGAGTCACGACACTGATGTGCCCGAGAGCTGTGTGCCGACCCTCAGTGTGTCGACGATGTGCACACACACGAACACGTGCGCACACAGCGTAGAGCCACTGTGTGTCTGTCGATCTCACTTTCGACTGATCAAGGCCGGTATCAGACTCCGACCCGGGCCGGGCGACGCCCGTGGTCTCCACGAGTCCCCAGAGGGGACGTGTCGACGGTGGAACCCCGACCTGGTCCGTCTTGACGGTTCATCCCACCCTGGGCCTACCCGGAGTCCACCTTCCGGTCGAGGAGGACGGGTGGAGCGAGTCGAGTAGCCGAGAGACGCTCCCTACGCCGGGACGTCCACGAGAGAAGGACCTTTGTGGACTGAGTGGTCTCCTCTCGGCTCCCTCCTCTTCCTGGGTCTCAGGTGGTCGCCACCGGCGCCCGGCCCGGCCCCTCCGCTCCGGCGCCGGAGGTGCGGGTCGAGTACAGGAGGGGCCCGTCGAAGGAGTCGGACGCTCGTCGTCCCCTGCCAGTGCAGCTCGACCTGTAGGAGTAGAAGCCCTGAAGTGTTCCGCAGACGACCTCGGAACCACCGGGCGGCGATGGGACGACCCCCGGACACTAGAGTCGGACCTTCGGCAAGCCTTTCCTTCTGACCTTTGCGTCCCTGGGGGCCACTGGACTGCCACCGCTCCAGGGACGGACCGGAGCGGACCTTCCTGCGTTCGGCCCCCCGTCCTCTGAACTGGTCTGCTCCGGGCTCCAGCGCGGGGTGGACCGGTCACGCCACCTCCTGGGAGCCCGGAACAGGGTCCCGGTGGGAACGACATTCTCTGCTCCTGGCGTGTCTGTAGGTGGTCGCGTCGACCGTGGAGGTCTGGTTGTCTCCCGCCGCCCCGGTGCACTGACGCTCCGGTCGACCCGGTCCCGGTTCCCGTGAGGAGGGCGACGGCGCGGGGGCAGGCCCGAGTCGACAGGGTCGACGGAACCACCTTGGGAACCAACAACTGAAAAGTACGTTCTCTTATGACTCAATGTCAGTAAATCCCTCTTTTTCTTAATCGAAAAAACTTACAGGTACAGGAGTTAGTGACTTGTGTTTTAATTCTTTGTTTTCGACTCCTGATGTCTGGTAGGGTCGAACTCTTGTTCCAGTGTAATCACTGTTTGGTGTCGGAGGCCCCGGAAGGGTATGCCACCGGGTCACCAAAGGACCCGGACTCCCCGGGGGTCACGATCGACCCCTGCACCGACTGCCTCTCCGCCACCCCACGATCCCCACCCGGTCCGGGGACACGGAACCCTTTGGAAGCACCACTGGGTGACTAGTGAGGTTGGGCTCGCGACTGGGGTTTTCGAATCGACTTGGTCTTCGGCGACCGCTCTACAGGGGCCCCGGCTCACGGGTCTGTACTCCAGTTCTCTGGAGAGTCACGGGTTGGGTTCACGAGTGACTTCAGAAACAATTTTATGATCCCAAAAAAGAGTCTCTTTTTGTTCCGTTTGAGTAATATCTTTGTACCCTTTCATATCTTTTTACCTTCCTTGATCCCTAGTGGTTCTCGGAGTGAAGCCTCTCCTGGCCCGAATTACGGGGACGTACTAAGAAGAGTTAACACACACATACACACACGCGCGCACACACACACGCGCGCACACACACGCGCGCGCACACGTGCACATGTGTGCACACACGCACGCACATGTACATACGTAGATATACGTGCTGACACACACACGTACACACACGTACGTCCGTCCGCACACACACACACACACACACCTCCGTCCTGTTGTCGAGTCACGTCGGACCCGGCTTTAGGTCGGGGTTTGTTCCCCCGAAGACAGCGCCCAGACCTCACGACCGAAGGTCTGGGAGAACGTCTCCGTGAGAAAGGGTGTCGTCCGGGTAGGAGACTTTGACACCAAGAATACTCCAATACCTACGGTGACGTCTCTTGTGGAGTGTCCCAGCTGCACTCCCACCGACTGGAAAGGGCCCTCAGTCAGGACCTACGTCTTAATAACTGGTCTCCCGTTTCTACAAAGTCCCGAACACCGTGTGCCCCCGTCGTCTCGCTGGGGGAAATCCTAGGCTGACATCCCGACACGGGAGAGTAGCGCTCCCCGGAGACTCGTAGAGTCCGTGGGACCGGGGGCTCCCCGGATTTGTCGGGGGACTGGTGACTCAACCGGAAGCTGGGACGGGTTCCACGGTCCTGTGTCCTTCACTGGGATCCTGCCGGTCGTGTGACTGGGAACTAGGTCCGGAAGGACCCCGGACCTGGCGTCCCTCCCGCGCGGAGATGGTCTCCTCCTTCCAGTCGGAGCCCGGAAAGGACCAAAGGTTCCTGAGACTCACGGAGGACCCGGGTGAACGTCGTAGCGGGGGATATCGGGAGCTCGTAAAGGTGGGCACCTAGTAGGAGTACCCCGGGGGTGGGATATGGATGGGGAGGGGTACCCGAGACGTGGGTGGGGAGGGGTACCGAGGGAGGACTGGACGAGGAGGGGTACTGGCGGACGTGGGCGGGGAGGGGTACCGGGGGGATGTGGCCGGCGAGAGGTACTGGGGGACGTGGGTGGGGAGGGGTACCGGGGGGACGTGGGTGGCGAGGGATTCTTGGGGACGTGAGAGGTACCGGGGGACGTGGGTGGGAAGAGGTTCTGGGGGACGTGGGCGAGGAGGGGTACTGGAGGACGCGGGCGGGGAGGGATTCTTGGGGACGTGAGGGGTACTGGGGGACGTGGGTGGGGAGGGGTACTGGGGGNTACCGGGGGGATGTGGCCGGCGAGAGGTACTGGGGGACGTGGGGGGGGAGGGGTACCGGGGGGACGTGGGTGGCGAGGGGTACCGGGGGGACGTGGGTGGCGAGGGGGTCGACGAGGTTCCCGTGGTCTACAGGCCCTTCCGGGAACGAGTGTACGGGAGGGGTGGAGGGTCCACTGGAAACGGGACGACGGGACGAATCTGGACGTAAGGACTGGGGTCGTGAAGTGAGAGGACCAAAGAAAGGAGACACCGAGAGAAGGGTGGACTGTTTGTAGAAGAAACGAGGTCCGGGCAGAGGACCTGGGTTTAAGGGGTACCACAGGAGACCACACCGGCGACGGCGTCTGTCTCGGAGCGTGTGCACCCGGACCTAACGAGTGGGTCTGCGGTACCCGGGGGTCCCGACACGGGACGGCCCCCGTCTCGGAAGTTCCGGGGTCCTACCCCCAGGACTGGAGCCACCAGAGCGTGACCCGGTCAGAGGGGAGGACCTGTGGTGGGGAGAGACCGGGGATCCACTGTGACCGACCGTCCCCTGTCACCGTCTCCGGAGCCACCGACCCTGTCTTTGAGACGACAGAGATTGGGAAGTCCTCCCCCACCCTACGAGGGGGTCCCGGGGTCCCAGTAGTGCCTGGAGGTGAGTGCAAATCAGGATGTACTTGGTCCGTCGTTTGGGTCGAGGAGGAGTTTGGACTGTGGTTGTCTCGTCACTGTCCCCGGGCCCCCACTTCTCCTTCTTCCGTCCCTTTTGACCTTCGACCCGTCCCGTGTCGGGAGAGAGTCACGGGGGAGACGTCGCCCGGGGACGTACCTGGGAGTCCCCTCTCGAGGCTAGACCCTGGGACCCTGGGAGGACTCGACGGTGCCCTGTCGAGACGAAGCCCGGGGCCGTGGGCGCGAGTCTAGACTTTGGTCACAGGCTCCAGTTCCTACATCTTAACGCGGAACTTAATTAAAAACAATTACAACTTAAAATTAGCACAAACAGAAAAATACACACACAAACCACAATCTCGAAAATTAGGGAAACCCCAACTTTTAGAAGTTCTGCCTTGCCTTGTCTCCTACCCCTCTTACAGAACCCGACCCTGACTGGAAGCCCCTGGGGCTCCGGGTCCGTGAACGGGGGTGGTCCCCACTCAGTGGAGGGGCCTGGGGTCGGGCGTCGGGGAGTGTGGGAAGTAAGGGCTCCCTCCGTGTCGGCCCCGGACTTCTCGTCACACACGGTGTGAGCAGGCGGTCCGGAGTGCCGTAAGAGGAACACGATTTCGAGCTCTCGTCCAAAGGTGTCCCACCCCCTTTCCGGTTCAGGTGAGTTACGAGTAAATATGACCATAAACATTTGTGAAAATAGTCGTGGTACCCCAGGATTCTCGAACATCCTGTGAGATCCCTAACATTTACAGATCCCCTGTAGTCTAGGTGCTTACTAGGCTTCGTTTTCTTGTTTTGATACAGTTTATTCGATGCACTCTTAAGACTGTGACTTTTTTAAGGTTTTGGATTTCTGCGCTTACACCCTGCTTGTACTTGCGCTCCGGCCCGGTGTAGGACGGAGACGCCACCCACACGTGGCCGCCCCCGACCCGTCCCCTCGGAGGAGTCCTGTGGTGTCGCCGTCCTCTGCGTTTCGCTGAACATAAATCCCGTTTTGAGACTCCATGGTCCGAGTCCGGTTAACGTCGCTTTAAGATGGAAGTCCTTTTCATTGAAGGTACGACAAGGTCATAGATTATGTGCACTCTGTTAGAAGTTCTCGTGTTACAGTGTGACCAAAAGTTTCAAAGATAACCGCAGGTCGGCGAACTCTTACGGCACAACGAAGGCGACGCGCCCCGACGCCGGGCGGAGAGGGACGTGCAGAGGGGACGGCACCCGAGGGAAGGGCGAGCCAGTGGAGTTCGCGGCTCAGCCGAAGGGTCACGAGTGTTCAGCGCAGAAGTTATATATGATCACATACACGCAACTAGGGTGAGAGGGTCGAAGTGAGTCGGAGAATTTCTAAGACGGAGGAGGGGGTTTTTTCGGTGTACCACTTGCCAGCGAATTGAGATGGGGAACGAACGTAAAGACTCTTCGGTTTCCGGGCTCCCCGGGACCATGCGGTACCCGGGGACAAGGGAGGGGTCGGTCCCGACGGAGGGTCTCCTCGTGGAGGTGCGTCCCGAGTCCTCTCGCCCGTCCCCGGCAAGGACCTCCACACATTCGACAACGTCCGGTCCCGACCCTGTCCCCAGTCCCACGGCTACGGTCCTGGTCCCCAGTCCCACGGTCCCCGCCCCTGTCCCCGGTCCCACGGCCCCGACCTGGTCCCCAGTCCCACGGTCTGGTCCCCAGTCCCACGGTCCCGACCTGGTCCCCAGTCCCACGGCCCCGACCCTGTCCCCAGTCCCACGGCCTGGTCCCCAGTCCCACGGTCCCGACCTGGTCCCAGTCCCACGGCACCGATCCTGTCCCCAGTCCCACGGCCCCGACCTGGTCCCCAGTCCCACGGACCCGACCCTGTCCCCAGTCCCACGGTCACGACCCTATCCTCGGCGGCGTGAGACTCCACCCTACGTCGGGGAGGAAACACCGGGACCGGGGGGCCCACCTCGGGGGTCTTCCGTGTCGTGAGGGTGGTCCGTAAGGAACCAAATATACTGACGTGTGGACCGGACCCCAGTGGGTCACGGGCCGACCCGGGTGGAAGATCAGTATCGGGCACCCCATTTTCGCGTCGTCGACTTCCGTGTCGGAGTCTGGGACAAGAACCCTCTCCGGCCGAAGACCGGGGGACTCGACACTTCGACGCAGACGTCCGAGCACGGTGAGTCTCCTTGACGAGGACCTACTGTGGGCACACGTGTCTTCTCTGCCTCGGATGTGCCCCGCCCGGTCCCCGACGGACACCGGAGACCGCCCTTTCACGGGAGGTTAGCGACACTGCACCCGTCTCCGATCCCTCCCGGAACCTCTCACGAGGAGTGGGGGGTTCTTCTGTCGTCCCGGGGGTCCGAGGGTAAGAGTGGTCATAGTGTCACCTCAGACGTCTCCTCGAGGTACCTTTCGAGTCGCAGACTCGGTGACAACGGAGAGGGCAGAGGCTGAGACCCGTCTGAGTGCCGGAAAGAAAGTTCCGAGACGCCGGGGGAGAGGTTCGGAGGACGACCGTCGGACCGGCAGAACGAAGGGGTGTTCGGTCTTAGTCTCTCTTCCACCTCACGTGTAGGTGGACTCCAACAGTGTTTGGAACACGTGTTCCGATAGCCGAAACTCAAAGAGACAAGACTTCACTCCGCCAAGACAGGCCGAGATTAGAGGGGACCGTCGGTAGACCTGACCCCGTTTGAGACGGTCGCAAACCTGAGACATGTATTTTTTGAGGCTGGACTTTACAAAAATATCCGAATTTTCAAAACCCCTTTTGTAAAGAACTCTTCAAAGACATTCTTTTCTCGTAAATAAAACCAAGGCACAGATGACCGTCCAACGGACCGAGACGTGGGAGGGGTTGGGGGCGCGGGGGNAGAAACAAGATTGACCCGAAAGGTCGGAGACGGGTCGTTGAACCCGACTCTCGACAAGACTCTTCGCCCTTCCGAGAGTCCTGCGAAGGCAGACGGCGTCGTGGTGCACAGACGTTCTGACCCGTCGGGAGACAACCGCCCCCGTCCGGGGTCGGGCTCAGCCCGGTCCTGTCCCCGGAGCCGGCCGCCCCCCGAGGACGGTCGTCTCTGCGAGGGAGACCCTCAGACTCACCCTCGTCTCCCGTCCAAAATACCCTGAACCTTTTTTTCTTACTGTTAGTGAATTTTATACAGTGTTTAAGGAAAGTACTCTACCTGCCTAGCACCGGTCGGTGTGAGAGCCTCACTTTCCCGCCCCCGCTCCTGTGCCGGAGGCGCGTACAGGTCCCCTCCGCCGACACGACTCGCGAGTCGAAGAGGGGCCCCGGGACGTCAGACGCAGGACCGTCCAGGAGTTTGTGGGCGACGCTCACGACCAGGCCCTTGGAACGACACTTCGACCTTTCTACGTAGAAACGACGGACTTCTAGTTCGGAAGGCTCGTCGGGATAGTGTTATGTTACCGTGGGTCGCCATAAAATTATACACTGAGGTAGAGAGAGATTCGATGAACGCTGTGTCCAAACATTTTGTTGAGTAAGTCATGTCACACGAGGGGAGTCAGCACAGACTGAGAAAGTTGGGGTACCTGATATCGGACAGTCCGAGGAAACAGGTGTCCTAAGAGGTCGGTTCTTGTGACCTCACCCAACGACGCGGGAGGAGGTCCCTAGAAGGACTGGGTCCCTAGCTTAGGTGTAGAGACACAGGGGATATAAACGTCCACCCAAGAAATGATAATCACGGTGGTCTATGTGGCCATTACTGACAAAAACTGTAACTACTGGTTACAGTAGAAGTTTATTCAAAAGACGATTATTTTGAGACACTACTCTCTCTCTGGACCTCCCCCTCTTACCCCGAACCTCGGGAACAATCGAGGGTCGGGTCCGGCGCAAGGACCGACAGGGTCACCCATTCGCGGAGAGTGGACGAGGACGCCCGTACCCGGGGAGGAGGAGACGTCGGGGGTGTAGGACTTCGGGGGGGTTGAGTGTGTCTGGGACGACAACTCAGAGCCCATGGCGGACTGGACCCAAGGTACAAAAAGTAGAGTTACTGACCACTTCTGATAGTCTGGGGGCAGATCTAAGTCACCTCCCATTGCGTCTCTCGGAAGTTTCCGGGGTCCATCGGTGTTGGGGGTCCGTGGATGATTGTAGGAGTGGGGTTCGGACGGTCGGGACGGCGGGGAACCGTGGTTGGTGGTGGGAGTCCAAAACTACCAAACTACGCCGTCGGGAGTGTTCCGGTGGTTCAGTGAGCGGACTTCTGGGGGACAGGGCGGCAGGACGACACAATGTTCGTCCCGTGAGGACTCAAGAGACATTGGACCTCTGTCAGCGGGACGCGTCCCCCGTGGCCGGCCCCGGTTCGTGTCCTCGGTTGCGGACTCCAGGCACGCAGACCGTGTCCGAGACGAAAGGCGGGCGTGACCCGGGAAGTGTGCGGGTCGCGAGGTCCGGAAGGACCAGGAGGGGTTTCGGGAGAGTAAGTGAGAGGCAGGTCTGTTCTCGTGTCGAGAGGAGTCGGGGCCGGAAAGGAGGGGAACAACTCGTCTACCCCGAAACGGTAAAAGTGGACCTCCTATGACTGATGTCTGCATGTCTAAGGGAGAACGTGTGCATGAAGATTTCCGTTTAACACGGGGTGACACCACCGTCCTTTCTTACGTTTGGTCCCTCGGAGTGACGGTGCACGGACACGGCTGACCGAGCTCCAGACTCCCGTCGACGTCCTCCCCTTGGGTGGCCCCCACCCGTCGACGGACCGAAGAGACGTCTTGGGACGTAAAACGTTGTTACTATCTAGAACAATCGAACAATTAAGGAAGTCTGGTCCATGACACAAATAATAGATTAAATAATTAAGTGAGTAAAAGAGAAATACGCACATATTGTGGGAGAGGTCTTACCATCCGTCTGTGAAATGATCGTGCTCTTATTGGGGAAATAACTTATACTAGTGGGTCAAGTTGTAAAGCAAGAGTGTTTCCGTTAATGACGTACTTAGGGACAGAAGTTTGAACGTTGTGGAATATTACTTTTCTTTACGAAGTAAGGTTCACAAAAGGATTTTTCGACCGTCAACGGTGCTGTCTGCTCACTGCATCCATTAATATATTCACGTAACAACACGACCCCACCCTTGTTTGGATTCTTTCTTATTATGTCATTTTCTTTCGGACCTCAGTCTTCTGGTTTCAAGTTTACGACAAAGAGGTCCCTGGTCAATTCAACGATCGAAGAGACCTTCAGTCAAAGGAGTAGATCCTTTGTTCCTACTACGTCGGAGGATGGAGAGTGCCTACAGTGCCTTTACTTTAGTCTTTCCCCCACTCGTGTGGAACTCCTGTTGAACCCCCGTCCCTCGAGTGACGTCCCTCCACTTTGGACCCGCCTCTCGACGACGACTCGTGACTCGGCGAGTGGGTGAGGCATAGTGACGAGTCCCATAAAGGTTTAGGACCAAACGTCGACTCGGACCTATTGACGACAGGACGGGCCAAGATCGCACACGACCGGTGTCAGTCCTGGGACTCGTGTGTGTTTACCGGAGAGCAAGATGTTCCCAGCTGAAGGTTGACCGGTAGGTTTACTGCCTCCCGTCGAGAGGGGTAGATCCCGGTAGGGTCTCGTGTCTCCTTTGGGTTCCGGAGAACGACGGTCCGGACCCTCCTGGTCCGTTTATTGGACCCTAATGAGGGGGACTGGTCGTGCCCCTCCTGCGGGGAGGTCTGTACTCTCCTAGAAAGCAAAGACCTTTACTTTAAAGGGGAAGAGTGCCACCCATCCCCAAGAATGACTTAGGAGGGTTTGGAGTCGTGAGACTCACGAGTGTGTCGAAACGGTATAAATGTGTTGTGAACACGACAAGTCAATGAATTATTAAAAGAAACTTAATTAAAATTTACATTAGGAAAAATTTTTTTTTTTTTTTGAACAGGAATAGGGTTCATTTTACTTATTGTAGTATCCGAATTATATAAACAACATAAAAAAGATAGTGTGTAAGTCTGTTTATACATTATTGATACATTACTCATTTAATTTTATGCAGACAGGGAGTCAAGCCAAGTCAAGTCGGTACAAGCTGAGAAAGGCTGGGGTACCTGACGTCGTGCGGTCTGGAGGGACAGGTAGTGGTTGAGGGTCTCAAATGAGTTTGAGTACAGGTGACTCAGGCACTACGGTAGGTTGGTAGAGTAGGAGACAGCAGGGGAAGAGGAGGACGGAGTTAGAAAGGGTCGTAGTCCCAGAAAAGTTTACAGTCAAGAAGCGTAGTCCACGGGTTTCATAACCTCAAAGTCGAAGTCGTAGTCAGGAAGGTTTCTTATAAGTCCTGACTAAGGGAAATTCTGACTGACAGGGATCCGATGGATTTTTCAGAGTCGCAAAGTCAGACCCTTTTGGCGAACTTTCTTGGGCCAAACGGAAACCCATTCCCGCTCTCCCGCGCCGTCCCGGGACTGTGGGGCGCGCCCTCGCGGAGGCAGGGGTGGGGGTAGGGCCGTGTCGCTTCCTGGGCTGAAGCGTCTCTTTAAGCGACTTCCTTGCAGAGGTAGATCACCGTCTCTGGAGAGTAATGTCGGCCTTCCGTCGAGACCGATTTTCCGCGGTCCCCCAACGAAAGTCCCACTGCTTTTTCAAGACCTTACTCACACGGCTACCGACGAGTGGAGTGACTTATATGATTTTGGGAGACTTAACATGTGAAATCTCCCTACTTAACGGACCATTTTTAATGTAGAGTTAAAAGTTTTTTTCTTGCTAATACCCTCCTAAGTTATACTTGTCTTTTTCTTTTGTGACACGGAAGAAGACCACTTTAATATAGCAGACTTCGCACCGTCACTCCCGCAGAAAAAGAAGCGAGACAGAACCCCTACACTTCAAATGTAGGTCCCCGGTGTTCAGAATGGTATTTAGCTAAAAAAGTAAACAAACAAACATTTGGTGCCGACATCGAGGATAATTTGTGTTAAAGGGGTACTAAGGAAATCGATTATAATATTTTTCAACAGAGAAAAAAAGAGGGATTTTTCACGAAAGTTCGACGTTAATGTGCCTAGACTTTACACGTCGGACACGGAAGTGTAAGCGAGGTGCCACCTCGACCACCCACACCAATTTAATACTACAAAATAAGATTCCCCTCCGACTCTTTGTAGACGAGGAACTACCTTTGGTACACAACAACGTTCTGTGATGCAGTCCGTCGAATTGCGCTACATAGGGAATGTTAATGTTCACGATTTGTCTTGGGCAATGTCTTAAGGGTGAGTGCAAGAGGAGTGTGTGGTTGAGTTCTTAGAAGGGGACATTGAGCGCCCCCTAACTAGTCACGTTAATAAAACATTTCCAGAAACAGTCACCTAAGTTTTATTGGTCTTTGTCATTAATAATAATAAATCCTAAGTTCACAACTAAAAGGTCGACTCTACGTCGGAGTCGGAGTGCGCCGATGTCCACACCTATTTCGTCTATCGTTTGGGAAGACACACGTCGTACAAAAGACCCTCCCGGAGAGTGAGACGGTCCGTGCACGAGGGTGACGTCACGTATCCTTCCACCAGGGTTCTGGAGGTCTGTTCGGTCGCACTCGAGTCAAGGCGAGGCCGGTGTCGAGTGCAGGAGTGCGGGATTCGCCCAGAGGGAGTGGCCCTCCGAACTCTTTTCCACGGAAAGGGTCGGGTGGGGGAGTCTCCCGAAACAGGGGTCGGGGGTCGGGGTCTCCCGAAACAGGGGTCGGGGGTGGGAGTCTCCCGAAACAGGGGTCGGGGGTGGGAGTCTCCCGAAACGGGGGTCGGGGGTGGGGGTCTCCCGAAACGAACGGGGTGACGACGTCCTCGTTCCGTCGGGGAGGTTGGAGTCACGGAGTCGGTCTCGACAGCCCTGTCCCCTTCTTCGGCCCCGTCGCAGACCGCTGTCGAGACTGTCGGGGTTGAGGTGGGGGGGGTCAGGACGAAGGGGAGGAGAGGAGAGCGTAGAGTGTGGGGCTCCGGGTACACGTGTCGGATATTACACGTCCTACTCAATAAATCGGGGTTTACGGCAATCAAGAGTTCAACTCTCTAGGAATCGATCTGACCGGTGCCTTTTTCTCTCCTCTGTCACTCGTTTTGACCATTACTTCCTCCCCGAAAGTACTCTTTGGTACGGCCCTTATTTCTTTGCAATTCTACTTTACCTGTTTAGGGATCTTTCTGTGTTTACTGGCGTTGACTGAGTTCTTCTTTGCCTGTTGACCCCGCTTGGATGTTGTTCATTTCTTTAAGTTGACCACTAAAATTCAGAAAGTTGTTTCTTTTGGAGTCGGGACACACCGAAGTCACCGCGTAGGGTAGTACGTAATTATAAATCTCTTTTCGGTACCTTAATTTCCTACGAACGAGGAGTCTTCTTTTCGATACTGTTTGGATCTGTATCCAATAATTTTTCGTCTCTGTAGTGAAACGACTGTTTCCAGTAATCTCAGTTTCGATACCAGAAAGGTCATCAATACATACCTACACTCTCAACCTGGTATTTCTTCCGACTCGCGACTTCTTAACTACGAAAACTTGACACCTCGACCTCTTCTGAGAACTCTTGGGAACCTGACGTTCCTCTAGTTTGGTCAGGTAGGATTTCCTTTAGTTGGGACTTATAAGTAACCTTCCTGACTACGACTTCTATTTCGAGGTTATAAAACCGGTGGACTACTCTTCTCGGCTGAGTGACCTTTTCTAGGACTACGACCCTTTCTAACTCCCGTCCTCCTCTTCCTTTTGTGTCTCCTACTCTACCAACCTATCGTAATGACCGAGTCACCTGTGCTTGAACTCCTTTGAGACCCTCTCTCACTTCCTGGCCCTTCGGACCACACGACGTCAGGTACCCCAACGTTTCTCAGCCTGTGATGAATCACTGACTTGTTGTTGACAACCCCTTTAGTATAATTCTTAAATATGAACTAATACTGAGAAGCCCGACAAAACATCTCACACGAGAACGTACTCCCGATCACAGTCAAATTCCTGGTGTTCGGTGAACCGGTTTGTTTTGACCACGACTCTATCATTATCGTACCTCATCGAAGATAAAATATTCTTATGTCATATATTATGAATGTTGCATGTTTTATACGTAAGTAACTGGTCAGCACAATAGTCATTTCGAAGGTTAGTTGTAATCCGAAAGTCATCAATTCAAACCCCTCAGTTATCAATATGTGTCTAAAAACTGACGTGTCTTCTCAGTCGTAGGACAAGAATTTTTCAGTTCACATGATAGTAGTTAATTGGACTTTACTTTAATTCTTTTATTAAGGCACATGTTATAGTAGTTTTTCCTTATTTCGTGGATTGTAACTTACATTTTTTTTTTTCAAGTTCTATATAAGTGACTTTTGATATTTTATAGTGACTCTCTTTACTATCCTTTAAATTTACCTCTCCGTAGGGTGCGAGTGTCTAACTTTCTAAGTCGTAATAAATATACAGTCAAGGGATGTTTAATATCTCTTTGTCACGTCAGTAATAGTTTTAGGGTAGTATAAACACATCTTTAACTGTTTGACTAGGATCATTTATACACCTGTACTTTTCCTGGATCTGATCGGTTTTGTTAAAACTGTTTCTTGTTTCAACCTCTTGAATGTAATAACCTAGAGTTTGAGTGGTAATACGATGTCTTTAGTTCTAGTCGACCACAATTGTATTCCTGTCTGTATTTCTAGTTACCTTGTCTTGAACTTTAAGATCCTACAAGTGCCAGACATAACATTTTAAATTGTGTTTTATTGTAAAATTTCGCAGTAACCTCTCTCTAAAGAAGGATAATTCCTGAGAGAGTTGGGGTATCGAATAAGAGTGCAGACAGAACACGACCTAAGTCTCGTCCCTGGCCGCCCTCTCCTGAGGTTGTGTAAGAGACGACACTTAATGTGTATGCACTAACAGAACCCTGGACGAAAAATCTTTGAGAGAGGTCGTCGACATTACCTTTAAACCAGTACTCTACTCTTCGTCTAATCCTCCATTAGACATGTATTTTAGTACACCTTAAGTACGTCCTTGTAATGAAGGATAGTGTGTTGTAACATGAAAAATAATCCTTTCAAAAGTCTATACGTTTTTATGGTTGTCAGGACTATAAGGAGACTAGTCCTGTCTTAGATGGAACAAGTTAGTGTGAAGCGTAAGTCATCCGGACTAACAAATCTTTATTTAGGGTCCATAGGATAATAAAGTAGACATTTATAAAGTAGTGTGTAGAAATTTACTATTTCCAACAAGAATTTGGTGGTCATTAGAGGATATCCACCTCTTCCTTTACCGTTGGGTGAGTTCATAACAACGACCTCTTAGGGTACCTTCTCCTCGGACCACCCGATATCAGGTACCCTAGCGTCTACTCAACCTGTACTGAATCGTTGACTTGTTGTCAGAGGATGTCCTTAACTTTGTCATTTTCCTTCGGTAGGAGACATTCGACGTGTCTGAGACGGATATGTCAGATCGAGAGAAATTTGTCGGAAAAATGTGGGTAGACTACTACATTTTAGTTTACCCAGAGTACAAGTAAAAAGGTTTTTATTATCTGAAAAGGCTCGTCGTGTCGGTTGTCGTCCCGTACGACACCGGTCCTCGGACGACAGGCCCCCCGTGGCGTCCCGGGCGTCTGCGTGGGGGAAGGTACCTCGCGTGGCTCAGGTCGAGTCTGGGTCCTTTCGCCTGGGAGTCAGGTCTTGTTGCCGTCTGAGGGACGGAGATTTGGACTATTTCTCTTCAAAGTTCACTTTTGGAGACCGAATCTCTACACTTGGTCTCAGTGAGATAGAAAAGAGTCGTAGACTGAACTTTATTATTAATTTTTTTAATTTGGATTCGGTACACCCTTCCCTAAGGGTCCACCGAGTCACCATCTCTTAGGTGGACGGGTACGTCCTCTACACCCAAACTAGGGACCCAGGTCTTCCAGGGGACCTCATCCTTTACCGTTGGGTGAGACATAAGAACGGACCTTTTAAGGCATCTGTCTCCTGACCTCCCGATGTCAGACACCCCAACGGTTCTCAGTCTGTGCTGACTCGTCGACTCGTCCGGACACGCGGAGGTCCGGTGGAGAGGGGTGGCATTATGACGGAGGTCCGACGGAGAGGGGTGGCATTGTCTGTCACACGGTCTTTCTACGGCCCTCTCGTCGCGACGACTGCGACCGTGATCTCAGTGGGGAGTACATCCACCACTCCCGATGTGATGAGACCGAATTGGTTGCCTCGTGACTGAGAGACGAGGGTGCCCGAACCGACGTGTCTGTCGTACAGTGTCACCGACCAGGTCCTCTGGGTTCCCCTACGGTGTTGTAGGGGGAAATGACCCCCCATTCTGGTATCTCTCTCGTTCCTCTGAGAGGACTAGTGGGTCGACGGGACTTCCCGGCTCTGTACGAGGACCCTTTCAGCGACAAGGAAAGGGGGAGACCGAAAAGACATAAAGTTCCGTGACCAGAATCTCCTCGGGACACGGGTGACGGGAAAGACAAAACCACTCACCCCGTCTCCCTTTCGACCTCTACCTCTTTCGAGGACAATCACCCTCTCGTGACAACTGGACAACCCCCAAACCCGTCTCCCTCTCTAAGGACCCTCCTTACCCCCCTCCCATCCCTCTCCTCCCCTCTCACCCCCCTTCCTCTCATCCCCCTCCCCCTCCCCTCACCCCCCTACCCCCTCCCTAGTGAAGACGGTACACTAGGTCAATCTTTGTCTCTTCTTTTAGATTCTCCAGAGGTGAAACCCACCCTGTCGTCAGACCTCTGAGATCCCCGGGGTGTGATCCTTGTGAATCTAAAGACAGATCCTGTACTTAAAGGTACGGTCGTGGTCCAAACTTCCTTCGTTCCCTGTAGGACTTTCACTTTCAACGAGTCAGTACAGGTTGAGACGTTGTGTGTCTGATATGTCAGGTGACTTGAGGTCCGGTCTTATGACCTCACCCATCGGAAAGGGAAGAGGTCTCCTAGAAGGGTTGGGTCCCTAGCTTGGGTCCAGAGATCGTAACGTCCGTCTAAGAAATGATCCCTGTAGGACTTCAGAGAGTTTGGTTCCTTTAGGATTACTCGAACTGGGTCCCTCCCTTCAGGTCAGTCTTTTATGTTCTTCGTCTCACTGGGAGTCCCTTGAGCGGTTATAGTGTTGATGACTAATATATAATACGTTTATAAAGTCTATAGATGGTACACCCACCTGTTCAAAGAAAAGTAACCTTACATCGAGAAAGTATTATTAATGGGGTTTTTCCTTCGATACTTTACATTTTCTTTTTTTTACCACTCTTTGTTTAACCAATTATACCACCATCAAATCAGTGATTCAGCCCAGGCTGAGAACACTGGGGTACCTGACATCGGGAGGTCCGAGGAGACAGGTACCCTAAAGGGTCCGTTCTTATCACCCCACCCAACGGTAAAGGAAGAGGTCTCCTAGAAGAACTGGGTCCCTAATTTGTACGTAGAGAACGTAACCTCCGTCTAAGAGATGGCTAACTTGGTAGTTAACCATTTGTATCCAATTTCTTTTTGTCAGATATTTTGTTACTGATTAAACCCTCAACATTTTTTACTTCTTAATTTTATAATCTATTAATATTCACACATTCAGACTTCTTCTTGTCTCCATATCACATGACTCTAGATAATACAACAAACCTTCCTTTCACCTTTTAATTGAAATGTAAATAATTCACTCCTTACATCCAAGAAACCCAAGGACTTGGGTCAAGGTTACACACACACACACACGTCCGAAGGGATTAGTTGTCCGTTAAGAACCTACGGTCCTCCTATAGGTCCTTAGGTTGAGTCAGGACTATGACAGAGGGATCTCTGTTTTAGTCTGAGTTGTCGAATTTCCCGAGTCAGGGTGTTCTGCCGGGAGGTGAAGTCTGAGGTCAACTTTCGGGACCAAGACAGGAGGAATGTCTGAGTTCTAGGGTTCCTGGGAGGTTGAGTCCTACAGTCAGCGTTCAGGTCGACAGCGCACGCGAAGACTGGTCGACCGATCTTAGTCTCCAAGGGTGTCGGGGGAGGAGTCCAGCCTAATTAAACGATCTTGTCGAGTGTCGTGGACCCTTTTGGACAAAAGAATGAACTAATGGTCAAATAAAGTCTTCCTACACCGTAGCCTACCTTCTCTCTGTGTCCCACTACGTACCGCCCCTTCCCCCCCCCCTACTTCGAACGTACGCGGGACGTCCATAATTATATTTTGAACCTTTCCTTCATTAATTTGTTAATAAACATTTACTATACTTTTGAAGTTTCTTAGATGACTATATGGTGAATTTTATTAAATAATTTCATTTACCTAGTAACGTGTTTTTAGGTGACGGAAAAGTATATGGTGGTCGTCAGTTACTCTTTCATAGTTAGAAATGTTCATAGTACGTTTCTGTTTTCATAGTTGCTACTTTTTATTTCATTGATCCTTATTGACATTTCACTTTCTTTCTTTCACTTCCACGAGTCAGCACAGGTTGAGAAACCCTGGGGCACCTGACATCGGGCGGTCCGAGGAGACAGGTACCCTAAGAGGTCCGTTCTTATGACCTCACCCAACGGTAAGGGAAGAGGTCCCCTAGAAGGGTTGGGTCCCTAGCTTGGGCCCAGAGGACGTAACGTCCGTCTGTGAAATAGGAGACTCGGTGGTCCCTTCGGGGCCTTATTTACATTGGTTATATTTTTTGGATGTACGTCTTTTAGTATTTAAGAATAACCTTCTAAAATTTCCCCCGGATTTATTGATCTCACTATATGCCAAATATCTACCCCTCTAAGTTTAGTGTTTCTACAGAGAAGAGGGGTTGGACTTAATATCTAAGGTACATCAAGACTTGTTTTGAGAATTGTCCATATTAGTTATTTAAACTGTATAATTAAATTTTTAAATACTTCGTTACCGGTTCTTATCGGTGTTTTGAAGAAGGATTCATTCATTTGATGATGTCCGTTAACGGGAGTGTTTATTATACGGAAGAATACTACGATATCGTTCCTTCTGTTCCGTTCTTGGGTTTTATCTTTCAGGTTTTATTCGGGTACATAAATATCTCTGAATGACTCATAGTCTCCACCGTGACGTCGAGTCACCCTTGTTCTATGCGGAAAGTTGTCGTCATTCGATCATCATTATTGGTCATTATTGGTCGATCCTATTGACCATTGGGTATACCCTCTCTTCAGTATAGGGACGGAATGTGGTATCTGTCTTGTAGGTAAAGAATAATTTCTGACTCGACACTTTCCGTTTGAGAATATTTTAGTTCCTCATTTTTTCCTTCGATAGAAATATGAGAGTCCAATCCCCTATGTAAGAATTTTAATTTCTGAAGACAAAAGTTTACTGGTACTTTTTATGTTCAGTTTGTGACCACATACCATATCCATTATATTTGTTAGTTTCTAGACAAAGTCCTTGGTGTTCCTTGATGGTGACGAGTTGTTCTTTTTCTGTTTGGTGGGTTGTCTTTTTACTCGTTGTTTGAACTTATCTGTAAAAAGTTTTGTGTGTTTTCCGTTTAAATTTTTTTTTTTTATCCTTTTCTATGATTCAGTTTTACCGATCGTCTGCTTATGTTTAATTTTAGTGAAGTAAAATTGTTAAAAGTAAATCTAACCGTTTCTAATTCATCCTATTATCGTTCAGTAACTCTTACACCACTCTTATATTCGACTCTGTTGTTAAAACTGTATAGAGTATTTAGACTTGTGAACGTATAGGACTAAGTCGTCAAGGTGTAAATACATGTATAGGAGTCTAAAGTTGAGTAATATGATTCTTTGTACGTCTTTATACAAGTAACATCGTTAAAGGTATATTGGTTTTTCCCTTTTGTAAGATTTACAGGAAGATATTTTATTACCTACTTATTTAGGACAGTGTAAGGGGGTTACTCGATAATATATCTTCAGTGTTATTTGACATGGGTATATTTTATTATGTTTATTTTAAGTCTATGTATCACTACTTACTTTTTTGGTAAGTGTCTAAATTTTGGTATGCTGTGTAAAATTATTTGTAGTTTTCGTACTGATTTCTCATAGAAACACGTATGTAGATATGTTTTCGTCGTTTTGTAGTATGTTGTCCTTTTTCTGTTTGCACTTGAATTCCTACCGACTATGGAGGCCACTCCTTAGTTCCCCTACTCTACCCTGACATTCCTCGTGTTTGCATCGATATCGTTGTGACCAGTACAAGTTGTAAAAGTGTGGTGTCTATCCAAGTAAAATCCTAATGCAGCAGAAACCATACATGTACTAAATGTCAAAAATTTACTCCCCTCCCTTCTTGTTTCCCGCTCTCTTTAGGTTAATTTCTGGTACTGTCCAGACGGAACCTCTATACTTCCCAAACCAAGGTCTGGTGACGTCATTTTCACTTATAACGGTTCAGAGTGTTTAAAAACCGAAGGGTTATGTATATTTGTAATAAAGATATAATATGACATCAGGTAATGTACACGGATATTTTTTTACACATTTAAGGAATTGAATTTTTACGAAATAAAAATTTTTTACGATTGGTAGTAGACTTGGAAGTCACTCAGCATTAGAAAAACGACCACCTCCCAGAACGGACCTACAACTACCGACAACTGACTGCTCCCACCACCAACGACTTCCGACCTCGACCACACCGTTAAAGAATTTTATTCTGTTGTTCCTACAAACGGTGTAGTTAACTGAGAAGGAAAGTACTTGTTAGAGAGACATCGTACGTTGCGACAAACTGTCGTAAAATGGGTGTCATCTTGAAGAAAGTTTTAACTTCAGTTAGGAGAGTTTAGGACGGCGACGAAATAGTTGATTCAAATACATTATAAGATTCAGAAAACACCAGTAAAGGTGTTAGAAGTGTCGAAGGAGTGGTCATCTAAGACAGAGTTCTTTGGTGAAAGAAACGAGTAGGTATTCTTCGTTGAGGAGTAGACAATTTCAAAATAGTACACTGACGTCGTTAAGTCGGTGTAGAAGTCCGAGGTGAAGATTAAGATCAGGAGAACGATAAAGATGGTGTAGACGTCGATGAAGGAGGTGACTTCAGAACTTGGGGAGTGTCAGTAGATACTCCCGACCTTAGTTGAAGACGGTTTGAGGATAATTACACCTATGAACCTGGAGAAGGGTACTCAGTGCTTACAAGAATTACCGTAGATCTTACCACTTAGGAAAGGTCTTCCAAAAATCAAATGACACGGGTCTAGGTAGGCTCCTTAGTGGTAGATACCGTCGATCTCGGAAAGCTTTACATAAAGAATTTATTATGCTGAACTTTCAACTTTAATGAGGAACTAGGTACCCGACGTCTTACCTGCAACACAGTCTTCCATCCTTTTGTTGTAATTAGAGTAACATGTAGAGGTACTCTCGAGAACCTACTGGTCCACTTAACAGTTATTCGTCGTTATAAAACTTTCCTTAGAAAAAAAGATTCGTCATCAAGAGTTGTCACCCGAATTTTATAAGTCATTTGGTACAGCATTTTTCTACACGACAGTAGGTCCGAAACACCAAGGTAAATATGTCGTGTCCGTCTCATCTAAAACGTATTAAGAATTCCCGAGATCCTAAAAGCCTTACCATTTACTCGTAACCGAAGTTGAAGTTCAGTGGTCGACGTAATCGGGGATTGTTATCTCAGTCGGACAGGAAGCTTCGAAACTTCGGTTCGTAACTGAAGAGGAGAGATCGATACTTTCAGGATCTACCGTAAAAGAAGGTTATATTCCGACAAAGTAGTTGTAACTTTTAGACAACACATCACATCGGTGGAAGGAATTAGTAGAATCGATCTAGACCCATTGAACATCGAAGACGTAGTCGTGAGTGACGAAGTGGAACGTGAAAGTGTAATACCTCTGCCGAAGAAAGGAATTTGGAGTATTTGGTTGGAGATGATCGAAGTTTGAAAAGAAGACGTCGAAGGCGTGGAGAGAGTCGGAAGTATCTCAACTTCTCTCAGTCCCGGAACGAGGCCTAGTCCGAAACCGAATTCCCGTACAACACCGACCAGACTAGAAGATAGGTCTGGTGGTTTTGAAAGAGGTATAGTCGTTATTCCGATAAAGCGAAGGAATAGTAAGCACACAAGTGACCTCATCGTGAAAATTGGAGGACGTTCTTGAAGAGGAAACACAAGTGTTGAACCGATTGACAAACCGCATTCTCCGGATCGAAAGCCGGATAGAGTCGAAAGCTGTACGGAAGGAGTGAGTCGAATTAGTAGAGATCGAAAACTAAATTTCACTCTCTACACGCTGAGAAGGAAAGTGGACTTGTGAATCTCCGGTAACATTTCAATAATTAACCGGATTATAGTTATGACAACACCGAATCCCTTGTCCCTCCGGTTTCCTTGTCTCTGTCCCATGCGTCCAACCATCTCGTCAGTCTTGTGTGTGTTGGCAAATAGTCAATTTAAGGGACAGAATGGACCCACGTCGACGGTCGTGGGGGTTTGTTAATGTTAACGTTGTAGTTTCCGGTACTTAGTGTCTATTAACATTGTTTATTTTGTTTATACAAACTTTATGACACTCTTAATGGTTTTACACTGTAAGTCTGTGTTTCACTCGTTTGCGACAACGTTTTTAACCATGACAATCTGAACGAGGTACGTCCGAACGGTGTTTGGAGGTTCACCATTTTGTTTGTTTGTTTTTTGTGCTAGACCCTTCGTATTATTTTGCTTCGTTTTCATACGCTTATGTCTTAACAGACGGAAGGAATTAACACAGTCAAAAACGAAGTACGTGGACCCCATCCCTAACCCCCCACCCCCCCGAGAACGACAACCCTGTCCACGAAGACAGGTTTAGAGTCGTCTCTTTTTCGTCGAGAAGTCTTTAGTATAGTTCTTTCTGGAACTTCCGGAGGCGTCTGCTGGAGCGGGTGCCGAGGGCCTGACCTAGTCGAGCAAAGGCTCCGCCAAGGGCGACAGACGCCCGTCACGTGGTCCAGAGGGTTCCGCTTCAGTTCCGCTCCGCCTGTCATGCCACTTCCAGGTCGGCCTTTTCTGGGGTCTTCTGCGTGAGGCCCCGCTCCCCTGGACCGCTGGTTCGGGGTTGGGACGCGGCGTGCCCCATGCGACCCGGTCGCCAAGTGCTGCGGGCGAGGCGTGCGGCCCCAAGTGTTGCGTCGGGCCCTAAGGGCCCCGTCGCTGTGCTGGCCGGAGGCTCCCACTACCCTCCCCAGCACCCTGCTGCCGGCGACGTCGCACGGCCATGGGCGCCGCGGTCTGGCCCGCTCATGGCTCACGGCCCAGAGGCCGGGGCGCCAGGACTCTGCGGTCGGTCGGGAGTCGCGCCTTTCCCGTCGCCCCGCGCGACGTATGACCATGAACATCAAGAGGACCGTGGCCGGGGCTCGGCCGCTACCCCCGACGCCCTGTCTGTGGGGACAACGTACGGCCCTGAGGGCCGCGGTCTGTCCCTGAGCGCTATGGCGCCCCGCGCGACCTGCGGCCCTGAGCATCAGGGTCCTGCAGGTCGGCGTCGCGGACTGCGCCAAACGCCGGGCCCCAGGGGCGAAACGGACGGCAGCGGTCACGTCCTACGACCACGAGTGCTCCAGCTGCGCTGCTTCCTCGGGGCAGGGGTCGTCCGGGTCGGGGCGGGCGCGGCATCTCCGTCGCCGGCCAAGGCCCCTGGCCGGACGGGAGAGGTCGGGGCGCACCGCACGCAGGCGGTGCCGGGAGCCGCGTACGCGCGCGCGCCGCTGTGCACTGAGGCGTGCGACAGGGCCTTCAGTCGCGCCCTGCCCGCCGCCCACCTTCGGCCACGCCCCGACTCCTAGCGTCGCAATGGCGGCAACAGGGGAGGACCCGGCCCCAGCGGGCGGGCGCCGCTCCCCGCGGCCCGGGACTCGGAGACGGCCGCGGGAAGGCGTCGCAGAGGCGGACCGACGCTACCTCCGTGGCGGGCCGCCGGCGGAAGGGCGGCTCCCAAGGGTCGGCGGCCGGCATCGGCTCCACGCGACGGGGCCGGGGCCCGGCGACGCGGACGAGCTCACCTCCCATCGCCGACCGCGACGGCACGCGTAGCCGAGGCACGACCGACACACGCTCCGGCGGCGGAGGTGCGTCGGGAGGCCCGGGCGGGGACAGGCGTGGCCGAGGCCTCCGACGCACGCGCGCCTCGCGTCCGACTCTAGCCTCGCGCGCCCGCACCACGCTCTCGACACGCGCGTCGGCCCGGTCCACCACCGGGGGCCCACTCACCATTGCCCCCTCCTTCGGTCCAGACCTCCTTCGAGACCCGGACCCGGCCCTCGCCCAGGACCCGACCCGTGACCCACCCTCGCCCAGAGGGCCCGACGACGACTTCCCCGACGCGAGCCCCTCTTCAAACGTTCCATCCCGCGTGTCGACGCGGAAACGGACAAAAAGACTCCGACCCACTGTCAGGGACGATCAGTAGATGACTAGCCTCCGTTGTTTGAATTTTTTTTTTTTCGGGACACAGTGGCTTTAACGTGAGAAACTTTCTGTCAACGCAAGAACTTTCTGTCAACGCAAGAAAAGAGAGAGACTGTCCACAGAGGTGGGTTCTGCAGTGCAAACATTCAATCCTTTTGATCCCCAGTATCGTGCATGTCCTTCTTCGTCCGACGAGGAACGAACAACAGTGTCGCAATTAACAACCCTCCGCACGTTAACAACTCCAGGATCATTTGGAACACTTCGCACCAACATTTTGGACCGTCAAAACGAAGTATCGAGTCCTTCCCCCACACCGAGACCGTATCCATCCAGTCCCGTTCGTCATCATAGGAGGATGGTAGCGGAGAACGACAGCATGGGCAAAATTGGAACACTTCCCTAAAAAAACAAACAAACAAATATTCAACTGGTCACAACACACGTTTCAACACATGTGTACTGACCACACCAACAAAGGTAACGTCCCTACCTTTGGACCCCGTCCACTCGTAGGGACGGAGGACAAGTCACCGACCCCACGTCAAAGGGAGACACCCCCGGGGTCACGGGACCCGCGAGTCAAAGGAAAGAGGGGTGGGACCGGGAAGGGACCTCTCCACCCGTGGTCGGGGACAAGGAGAGGACCACCGTGTTCAAGTAGGAGACCGACAACTTGTCAAAGGTGGACCAAGGTGTACCGATCTCGGACGGACGGAGTGTCAGGACCCACGGAGTAGAGCGTAGGTCAAGAGAAGAGAGTAGAAACCTCCGTCTCGGCCCAGAAGTCGGAAGACATGGACGGTGCCTCACGTCCCCTCCACCGACCCGACGTGAGAGTAGACGGTGACGATTTCGGTGGGCGGACCGGAATGCTCCCTCTCCGACAGACACACACTGCGGGACCACACGAAAGTCGCAACGAACCTTCAGTCCAGAAGGAACTGGTAACGAACCCGGGACTCCTCGGACATTTGGGTGGTGGACCTGCTACCTGTACGACGAACTACGACGGCAAAGTGACCCATCTTTTGGGGACTCCCTTTCTGTAGACAAGGTGCAACAAGACAATGAGACTGACGTGTCTTTGCTGGGGTTCCGGGTCCGTCCGACCAATGACCAGTGTCGTCGATCACTCGGAAGTGTACGTCGGTAGGACGTTTCGTCTCCTCGGGTCAGTCCATTACGGTGGTCAGTCGGGTCGTCGACCGGATCACTGCTCAAGGGTCGACACCCATTAAAAGAGCAAAAACCACAAAGTCCAGAACCCCATAGAATGACGTCACCAAACAGGGCCCCGGAAAACTCTGAGACTCGTCACCATCGTAAAGAGGACCTTACGTCCACACTCTCCCACACATTTCGTGGTCGGGTCTCGGTCCGAGATACCGGCCTCAACAGGAACCCAGGTAGTAACGACAGTAGTCGACCAGAGTAGGACTGGTGTGGTCTCCAACAAGAGGCCGTCACTTGTCAAGGTCCTTGAATCTCTGGAACAGAGACCTACATCACCTTTACCGTCTACGAGAACACTGGACACTACCCTAACGCACAAAAACATCGAGAGTGTGACAGTTCCTCTCGCTCCTAACAAGACTGGAAAATCTGTCTCCTCCTCTATCCCAGGGTCGTCCAAGACTGTGTGGTCGGGCCAGGGACAACCCGAAGGGACCCAAAGGAGGTGTGACGACAGACGAATTCGGCGTAAAGTGGGTCTCGTAGGGGCACCCCCTTCATCTGCTTTCTTCTCAGAAAGACAGGAGTATAACGCATACACCTAACTTTAATAAAACTAAACCTTTATAAGACTGTTCCGTGACAATCGTCTTTCATAAAGACAATTAATAAACAGGAAAGAAAAGTGAACAGATGAAAAAAAAAGTTAAGTACACCTATGTAACTTCAGAGGTTTCCTTTCCTTTTATATGTGTATTTTATTAGTCTTTTGTTCGGACCACTACCTATTCCTGGCCGTGTCCTCCTCCGACACATCCACGCACGAACGCAGAAAAGAACTGCAGGTTGATCGCGACAGACACGGGCCATCGGACAGACAGACTTAGACGACAAGCACAGTCCTAACATGTCACCACTACAAAAATTAAGGAAGCAAGGAAGAAGGAAAGAACCAACCGAAAGATGACATTCTTTTTGATTGAATAACCGCACCTGAGTGCCCAAGAATAAGTCACCTAATATCAGGTAAAGGTCAATGAAAGAGTTGTGAGTCTAATAGGACCTGATCCGTCGTCCGTCACAAGGTCCAGGACAAAGGACTGTGTCGGGACCTTAGTCGGAAAGAGTTTCTTCACGACGAAGGAAAGTCACGTCGGCACCAGACCTGCAGAGCGGGGGGTCACGAGAAGTCATCAGTCTACAAATGACGAGATTTCTCCAGGGAAGTGGGGAGTGGGCGGGCTGGGCGGGTCTAGGTCATGGACCGTTGCGTGGCCCTGGGCGAGGAACTGCGACACGATGAAGATTGTGTCGGCCACGCGAGACTCGAGGGGCAATCTCGTCTGTGTCTACGAAGACTCGTGTCTTCGGAGGCCTCTCGAACCAGGAACACACAACTCCCCTTATGGAACACACCCCTGGCGTGACTGCGGACAGGGTACCGGAGAGAAGTCCGTGGCCGCCCCCTCCACCCGGACACAACCACCGACCGAACGGTAAGACTCCGAGCAGAGGAACCAACTTCACAAAGATCTCAAGTGTCGTACAGTCAGGGAACTGACACGCCACCCAACTCCCATTTTACTGGGACGGGCACCGTTCCAGACGTCTCGACTTCTCCCTCCCGGAGAGCACGGTTTTCCGGCACTGACAACGAGGACAGACTGGGGGAAAGGGAGAGACCCCTGACGTAGAGAAACCCACCTATAAAAAATTCGGGTTCTTCTCTACGGCTTCAGTCGACCTGTCACAGTGTGGGTTGAGACTGGGACCCCCCCGTCTAGACTCACCAGGACATTAAATGTCTTTTACGTCAACCGGGAGGGACAGGTACTCAAAGGGGTCGACACACAAGTCGACTGAAACCCAGTCTTGTAGACTCGTCACTCCCATCCCTAAGTCTTTCAAGGTTTTTCGTTTCGAACTTAAACGGTGTATGGTCGTTGACATTATCACGACTGGAACACCGCCCACAGTGGCCACTGGCCCGCTACCGGTCACATGTGTCCTCCTACACACGTGTGTGGCCCGGCAAAAGACATTCCCTGATCTCGCAGGAGAGTGAGACCATGGTCACCCAGGACCCTCGTCGAAGGACGCCTATGTGTGTCCACTGACAGTCCAGCCGAAGGGAGATTACACCCGACCCACAAGGGCGTTGAATGGACCGTTCACAGTCGGGTTCGACGCGGACGACTCTCCTCGCCGCACACCCCGGGGGCCGGGCCCTCGGGTGGCCGGTGACACAGGGACACCGGAGTGCCCGTCGTTCAGACGTCCCGGACACTGGTGTCGCACTCCCCGCAGCCGCTCTACCACCTACTCGTCAGTGACAAAGAGGGGCCGGGTGGTGGTCGCCGTCCGACACGTGTCCGCGGTGTCCCGGGTGTCGCGGGACTGGGTACTCGTCTACGACCTCCCGTGGGAGCTGAACCTCGCCTCGCGGAGGTAGGCGGACGGTCGAGGTGACGCGCCAGAGTCCGCGCAGGACCCGGGCAGGGGGAGAGCACACGTCCTCCCAGGGACCGTCCTTCCCTAGACCCTTCTCGTCACCGGAGTGGGGTCTTGACTCCTGTCTTCGCCCACTCTGGGGTGCGGTCGTGACGACTGCCCGTCCCAGTGGACCTCCTCGACGCACACGAGTCCCGTCCCCGAGTAGGCGAGGGCGTCGGACAGATCCCAGTCCCACTCCCCCGTCAAAGACCCTCCGCAACTCTACCGCGACTGTCACCCGGGAGTCCCTTCCCCAGCGTGGTGGGCGGACCGTGTCCGGAACCCCCGACGGACCGGCCCCAGTGCCCCTCGGCCCAGCACTTACCGTCCCTACCCCAGTGACGGGCCCTCCGCCCTCTCCAGACTCTCAGACACTCCTCAGTTGGTTCCCCGGGGGTGCGGTCCGCGGGTCCGGGAGTGGGAGGCCCAGCCTTCCACCCTGGTGCGACTGGGTGTCGGTAGTCCAACGCCTCGACTTTCGGGGGGAAGTCTCTGGCGACGGTCCGGTGGTCATAAACTCCACTTACATGTCTCTTTTGTCGTTAAAGACACAAATACTTTTGACCCTTATAATCAGGACAGTCTTTTTAAATCTAATTAGTATCGGAAAGAGGTCTGACCCTTACTGATGTCCTTTGTTCTTAGTAAATAATAAACAGACATAAAATTGCTCAACAAGAAACAGTATAAATGCAAAGTCAAAAAGATTCGACAAATAGTCTTTGGCATCCTCTTAGGGTACATTCGAAGAGTACGTAAAACTCTGTCAAAAGACAATAGACTGTCCTGTAGGACTCAGGAAAGATAACAAGACATCCATCAAAACGGCACAAAGTGCACTTCCTGTGTGCCTTCCCTTTCGGGAAGTGAAATAGCGGTCTCTCTACCGGGCCCCCGCCGCACTGGAGGACGTCAGGACCCCGTAGGCTATTCGGGTCCCCGACGTCGAGCACGACTGCCCGAGCAAGAGGGGGCAAAGGTCCCGACAGGACCACGCGAATCTTCCTACATCAGTGGGGCAGCAGTACTTCCCGGACACGCGGCTCACACCGGTCCTGGACTGGGTCATTCACGACCGCGACCCCTCGCCGCCCCGGACACCCCCGCTCCCGGCTCCCGACCCCACGTCCGCCGCTACGGCGACAGGGGGTATGCGGTACCCGGCCGACGGAGGAGCCCTCCGCGCGTGGGACCACACCACCCTCGTCGACACTGCTCGGGAGGAGGAGCAGGGAACCCCTGTCGGCAGCGCCTGGACCGGACCTGAAGGGCGGGTCCGCACAGAGCCGGACCCGCCCAAACGGGGGCACCAACTCCCAAAGGGACCAAGCGCACACACCTCGTCACACCTGGGAAGACAAAGAGTACGACACCCGGAGACCCTGGCAGATAAAAGTTTCCCTTGAAACACTCGCACTAAATCAAAGAAGGAGTCACGAGGACACAAAGGTCTACCCCTCCTGTGAAGTCGTGTGCAGGTGATCTTGATCTGGTTCGATTTCAGGGGCACTCAATCGCTCGATCTCGGGACCGGAGTCGCGGGGAGAGAGGCGTCCGACGTCTCGTTCTTGCCCGCCGTCGTCCACGGCGACAGGTGCCGGTGGCACAGGTACCACGTGTCGCAGGGGCTCGAGTACCACTCGAGGCTCCATCCACAGGACCCCCCGGCCCCGACCCTTCCACCAGGACCCCCGTGAAGAGTCAGTCCCGTCCCCACCCCCGCCTCTCCCGTCCGGACAAGAGCAGTGACAGGGTTCACTGGAATCACGTGTCTACCAGGCACACTTCGTTCGCCGGACGGGCGCCCTGTCCCCGGCACGGAGAGGACAATAGAGGGACGGAAACCCCACCCTCGAGAGGTCCTACGACGGAGGCCTCGGACCCGAGCCTCCCCTTCTGTTGGAACCCGCCCCTCGGGGCCGGTCCGTCCCAGCACTCGACCACCGTGGCCTTCCGGGGACGGACCCTCGTTCCGACACGTCCTTCATTCGCGACGACCGACTCACCGCGACCGGGGCCCCCGGACCCCCGGGTCACGTACGAAAGTGATCGTCTGCACGCGCACGACGCCCCTCCAAACCCTTGCCTTTCGAACGAGAATGTGTAGCGCTCAGTGTACCGACACGACCGGTCTCCGGAGGACTACGACCCAGTCCCGGGTGTGTCCACGCTCGGAGCGGTCCTGTCCCGCGGTCGTGTCCGGGGCACTCCTGACCGAAGAACAGAACAACTCCCTCGGGACCTCGAGACGCAGAGACATTCGACAGTCAGTTTCGTGACACAAACATTTGCTGTATGCGGATAAAACACAAAACACCTTTTCTGGTGCGGTCTCTTCACTAAGACTGAAGAGACTTAATGACTTTAGATTCGTATTCAAACATTCATACAAATTCTGTTTTGTTCCTTCAGACTCCATCTTTTCTCTTCCTTCACAAGGACGACAAAGACAACATTGTCTCATCGAGAACCGGAAAGACGTATTTGAGAAGGCCCTCGTGTCCCACCCTAAGGACAGCGAGTAGCCTACCGGCGTCGACGGGGCGCCGAGTGTCGTAGAGTCAGGAGGGCGCGGGGCGGGACTCGCTCAGACACATCTAAGTCGGAGAACGGGAGGCGGGGGCTAGTCACCAGGTGTGCATTGATCTTCGCCAGTGCTAGTCTGACCGAACTCCTGTAAGCTCGTTTGCCTTGCCCGAAGTCCGTGGTCCCTTGACTGAGACCCGACGACCCGCGTACCCACGTCGCCCGTGGGGGTCCAAGGCCAAGACAAAGGACTCTTCTGCCTCGCGGTGGAACAGAGGTGTACCGGAAGGAGTCAGCAAAGAGAAACGAAGGGGCCGACATCGTTCGCCTTTTCGACCCCTCCCTTCTGGTCGTCGCTGACGTGGCGTTGTCCTTCGACCACGAGTACCACCTGAACCTGGTCTGCGACTAGGTGTGCTGCCTCGTCGTGACGGTCGTCTACAGGTTGTTCCACGCGCGCCCGTCCGCGCCGGTCCCCGCCCGCGCCGGCAGGAGCCTTCCTCGGACCCACAAGCCGAATCCTTCCCTCGTCCGAGACGGGGACTCGAGTACCGGCGCCACCCCCCTGTCACCTCTCGACCACCCCCGACCTCACCTGGGAGAGAGGGCGTCTCGTCACGTCCAAAGGTCCACCGACCACAAAGACACAACACCCTAGAAGACAGGACCCTGTCGAGAGGTACGGCAGACACGGCAGTGGACACCTGCACAGAGTCCCAAAGGGCGTAGTGTTGGTGGCGCAAGTGCCCGCCGTCTCGACCCACCCGTCCCCACCCCGCGGCGCCACCGCTGACGTCGGTGAGCCCCGAACAGGTGACGCCTCGGCCCATAAAGGTAAGTAAAGTATTCTCAAATTTACCAACGCAGTGCGGGTCACACTCGTACTCACCATCGTTCCACAGGAACCCCGGCGCACCTGGTACGGGTGACGGTCCCCGAAGAGACACGGGGGGGCTAAGGGGTGGTGACGTCGAGGGTCTGGACGCGCCCGTTGTGAATCTCTCCGCCCAACTTGGGAATTGGAGCCTATGGGAGTGAACCCTAAACTCCTAAAAAGACAACGTCGTAGGTCTGCTAAATGGCGACTCGCACCCCGACCCCACCCCGACCCACCACCAACATGGTAGAGCTGAGGGTTCACAAAATGGTCTCATCGGGGTAGCACTTGTCACACTGTCTAAATATCGGTTACTTTTGAATTGTCACGGAGTCCAGTAAAGGAAAAGCTCAAATAATAATGCCCTTTTACTTACGATTTGTCTTAATCTTCCTAGTCGTAAATTGAAAGATTCCTCTCATCTGAATGCACGCACAACTAGGACACACTCGTCCAGCCTCAATGACTAGAGTAGACAGAGGACTTCTACATGGACCAAAACACGACATTCAGTCACCTCAACGTAAAATATTGGCATTCCTTCAATCCGACTTAAACACACCCCGAGAAGCGAATGGAAGGAGAGACCGAGGCCCTCCGTGACACCTATCTGGGACCTTAAACGCCGCCAACCGACGGACGGGTCCCACGAACACTTTACCAACCCTGTACTCACAGGTGGCCCCAGGACTCTGAAGCACTCCGGGAACCACGGGCCAGGAGTCTGTCGATTCCGCGGTATCAACAGTGTCCTTCGATAGCGTCCGGTGGGTCGACAAGACCCGTCAGCGACCCTAATCGGCCTCACGAGTGGGCCCGCCAATGACGTCCTTTTCCGACTTGGGGGAATGTCTCGCATTCTCTCCCTCCGTGAACACACCGCGCCGTCCGACACGACGGCACTGCGGGGGGACATTGGGGGTCGGACCACCGACAGCGGACGGCGTACAGCCACGGCGGGAGACTGACCGGAACAAGAGACGTCCCGTAGAAGGTGAAGGTCGACCCGGCCCCTCTCGGGTACGACGTGTGTGCGGACGCAGGGGTGACGTTCCTCAAGGACCTCTTCCACCGGGCCGACATACTCAACGTGCACAAGTGCAAGCCGTCGGCCGACATGCGCGTGTGGTAGCGTCCACTCGCCGAGTACCCCAAGACAGGGCGAGACCTGTGAGTTGCCGGACGCACACCCAAACCGAGGAGAGAAAGAGTTGCCACCCAGGACGTCTACCTCCCTTCCAGTCTCCGAGACGGACGGAGTCGGAACCGGGGCGCCACCACCGACCCCACGCCCGTCCGGCCAGGAGGTCTTGGAGGAGAGACGAGCCGCCGTCAGTGCGAGGTCAGGGCTCACGTTCGGGGACAGGGAGACAGTCGACGTACGGCGTCCGGTGACCTCTCCGACCAGTCCTAGTGCCGGCGTACCCCTTCATCCTCGCGAGACACTCCCGAAGGAATATGTCCGTCTCTGGAAACCCCGACGGCCGGACCAGTGGTCCCTGCACAGACAGAGTCAACTGCCTGTCAGCCATCTGTCGTCAGTCACACTCACAGCTCAGACACTGGAGCCCCAGGACAGTTTCCCGCTCCCGAGACCACCCGCGAGTCACTGGGACCCTTGTCGACTCGTGACCGCGGCACGCGCCGACCCGTCCACGAAGGAACAGGTACAGGTGCGCCAAGACGACAGCCCCTCTCAAAGTCTCGCGACGGGTCTGCGGGACGAGAGGGGAGACGACATGTTTGTGATGTCGGGTCCCTGCGCGTGCCCGGTGTCCGGGGAGGGTCCTCGGCACCGAACACACCCCAGGGGCACGACCAATGACCGTCTGGGACCCGAGGACCCCGTCGTGACTCGACACGAGTGGAGCAGACGACTCGGTCGTCCTAGGCCCACCCCCCGCGGTAGTCGTAGACCTGGCTAGGGGGAGGGGATTCCCCCCGCCCGAGGCACGGAGGGGCAGGGTGTGTGTCACCCTACCGTCACGTAGAGTCTGTGCACTGGCACAGGACGAAAGAAAAGTTTCCGAAAGATCTAGGACTCTTCTTCGACAAAAGAGTAGCTTATAATAGCTCCCTGCTTACATAACTGGGCAAAAGGTTTTGTCCCTTGGAGTCCATCCACGGATCGACACGTGGACGACAGCACGTCAGACACAGACCTCGGAACCGACGACCAAGGCATAGACGAGGGCCAGGGGTCACAGGGGAGACCGCACACCTACCGGCGACAGAAGGTTGATCTGGGGAGGGAAGGGACGAAAGAGACTTACAGGTCAGTCGCCACCGAGGACCCGCCGAGCCCGGTCTCGGGCCCTAGTGTGCACACCCTCACTCGCGTCCCGCTCCCACGCACCGCTCGTGGACCCCGCCTCGCGGACGTCTGGGGCCGGTGGGGGCCCCGGAGCAAGGAAGTCCCGGAGCGCACACGACTGGGACGACAGTCACAGGACGGAGGAAGGTGGGGTGTCCGGGGAGGGTAGGACCGGAGGTTGGGGAGTGACTTCCGGACAAAGTACAACACTTAAAGAACGAGTCGAACATATTCCTTAAAGGGGCAAAAGATGGATCTCTCTCCGTCGGAGAGGGGTCATTCCCCCATGTATGGGGACCGAGCCCACACCAGAAAACCGACCACAACCGGTGGGAATCGACTGTAAAGCTCAAAGTCCAAGTCCTACAGGACAAGTGTAGACATCATGTATTCTCTCGGACCCTCGTGAGCAGGCCTTTGTCGCGAGTACGGATGTCCAACTCGTAGACCTACTCGTCTATGTCCGTGCTCCCTTCCACACTACGAACAGTTCCCTCTTCGACGGCCTCCTGCCCCGTAGGTCCCTGTCCCGAGGACCGTCGAGGTCCGTCTCCACGAAACACCCCGTCCAAAGACCGGCGCTCGAGAAGGGACCAGAGCGACCTCAATCTCCACGACTTTCGTAGTGGTCACATTCAGTAACATCCATGGAACACGGGCACCTTTGTCTGAGTGTCTTTTGTAAAGTCTGCACTTGCAAAAAGGACGGAAATCACCGTCGACCCTTTGGACTCGTCACCGTCCACGAAGACGACCCAAACAAGGAGTCCGGACCTTCTGCCCGTCCTTCGTGGTAAGAGACTGAGAGACAGAAACGTGAACGAACAGACTTACAACCGGAACCCCCGTCTTTGGTCCACTGCTCTGGGGTCTCGTCCGGGCACAGGGAGCCCGAACGAGTTGGGAACGAGGGGACCGTGGGGTCGCAGTGACAAGACAGGACTACAGTGCAAGTACGGGCCGACTCTGCGCTCACCCCGAGACGGAGGACGGGTCTCGGCCATCGAGAGTGTCCCGCGCCCGGAACCGGCCCGGGCAGCCAGGCACGGTCGAGGGGGTCCGTCCCGAGAGGTGTCGGGACGGCGGAGTGAGACAGGACGAGGACGGGGCTCCTCGCGGTCTGTCCCCTCCTCACAACCGTCGGAATCACAGCGAAAGAGACCTTTACAACTCTCAGGACAAAAAATTCGTTCGGGCAGACACGTCGAGTACGGACCAAGACCAATCAGACGAGAGGCAACCAAGGTGCACTCTCCGCTACATCTGCAAACCACCCCCGACTGAAGGTATTTCCCTTGATCACTACGCATAAACGAAGGTCTTTAGAGAAAGGGACACCTCTAAGGTACCAAACGTAGTAGCTGCTGGCTCTTCTGCAGACCTTCAAGCGGGGGTTGGACTATTGGCACTTCTTCATACAGATGAAGGTCCCGTAGCCCCTGTAGGTGCGGGGCGGGCGCGGGGCCCTCGGGGGTCGCTCCTTCTCTCCACCCACCAGGGGCCGGCGCCCGTCGCGCGGTCGGAGGCAGGGCAGAGTCGACACCGATGACGAGGAAGTCCCCAGCCAAACCAAAACAAGTCAAATAAAACAAAGTCGTAGTCTCTCCAACCCACCCAACCAAACAATGTGACTATGATAAACCAAAGTCACATTGTCATAATCGGACTCGCACAAAAGGACCACTCAGGGGACTTCTTACGACGAACTGAATTACGTGGACTTGAGAGGGAAAGGAGGACCAAGAGGGACCCTTCTTGTCGGCCCGGGTCCCCACGCTACACCCCCGAGGACGTCTCCGCCCCGGTGACGTGGGACGGGTCTGGACGTACCTCGGGGAGGTCTGTCATCTCGTAAATTTCGCAGACTATTAGAAATCGGGAATTTAATAAAACTCTTATGTCAATGACGACGTCGCCGACTTCGTCCTGAAACTCCGGACCGCCCCCCTCCCTCCGGGGTCCCGTGGGACGTGCCGACTCCGTCCCCGTAAGACTGGCGTCGGACCCGCGGTTCTCGCCAGGTGTGCAGAGCCTGGGACACCTCGGGGATTGTGTCACTGGCTGCTCCGCCGGTCGGACCTCGTCAGTGGGTGACCGGTGGAGGACCACACACGGTTGCAGGTCTCCACCGACCTTGGCGTCCACGCCCGTCCGCCCGTCGTTCAGGTGTCCTCCGAAGGACAGCGAGTGACTCATTACCACCGGAACAGAGGACACAGGAGTGGACCAGCTAGCAGGACTTCCACGGCTGCGGCGTCTCGTCGGAGACAGGTAGTCCCTGGGCCTCCTTCCTTCCGGTCGCAGACGCCACCTCTCATTGCCGGAACCCTCCGGGCGGGCCCTCGAGTTGCCCCCGGGCCCGGGAGCCCCTACGACCGGAACGGTCCTCCTCCTCTCCCCGCGGGCCAGGTGACGGGCGTGGGGGAGGCGACTTCCGGCGCCTTGAAGCCGCCCGAGGGTCGGTGCGCCTTTCTGAGGCGGTCTCTTCTCCGGACACGCCCCAGGTCGGCCGGGGCTGGGCCTGGGCCTGCACGGGTCGCTGTCGCCCTCGTCGTCGCTCAGGCTCCCGGTCGGGAGCGGGCGGGGGAGGCTGCCCCTCTCGCCCCTCTCCGCCTGGGCCTCCTTCGGGGTCCGGAGGGCACTTCGGCCCTTCCGGTGTGGCGTCCCTCCGGGGGGTCCGGACCGGCCCCTCGCCGAGCGCCCGCGGTTGGTGACGCCCCTCGGGCCGGGGCCGCACGGCCGTCTGCGCGTCCTCCTGCCCCTCTCCCTACCCGACACGCACGAACCGCCGCCGACGCGGCTGGCGTTCCTCCGGCTCTGGCTCAGGGTCTTGTCGCTCGTCAGCCCGTAGTGACACCCGCTCAGGGACCTGGTCTCGTACCTTCTCCTCCTCCTCCTCCTGCGCCTGCTACTGCTGGTGGACCACGTGGACCTCCTCTAGGAGCGGGCGCACGTGAGGCTGATGATGCGGTTCATGCTGGCGAAGGAGTCACCGCTCTCGGGGCTCCGGGGGCTGTAGGCGTTCTAGCAGGGGCTCGACGCGTCGTTCCACGACCGACTGCACCGGTAGTAGAAGTCGCCCGACGTGGGGTGGTTGAAGGGACACCTCGCGTGCGCCCTCGTGATGGTGCGGGCCCGCGACCCGCGCGCGTAGGAGTGGGTCGAGCACGAGCTGGGGCTGCTGGGACGGGCCGGGTGGGTGGAGTAGCGGCGTTCCCGGCCACTCAGTGGGCGTCGGACGGGCGACGGGACGACTCGGGCTCCGGACTTCGAGGACCGGTCTCCGAGACCAACCCCCGGTTCATCTCTCCGTCGTCCCCGAGCCCCGGGAAGTCCTCGAAGGATCCTGCCCGGGGGTGAGGGCGGGGCTCGGGGCCGGGGCGGGGAGGCACGGGGAGAGGGGGCGGTGGGGCGGGGTCGGGGTCGTCGGGGCCGGGAGGCACGACGGGGGGTCGGGGCGGGGAGACAGGGACGGCGGGACTCCCAGAGGCGGGGGGTGGGGAGTGGCACCGAGACTCACCTAGCTCAAACGAGCGTCCGTGCCTTTTCCACGCGGTCCGGGTCCTCACGCCCGTCGACGTGCACCAGTTGGGGCTGACCGACACCTCGACGGACCTCGCGACCCTGTCCCACCTCCTCGTCGACAAGGGCGACGCGCTGCTGGTCCCGTCCCGCGTCTCCACTCAAGGTCCGCGGGTCAGGGACTGTTTGTGCACACCCGGCGCCCGGACGAGTCGGGAGCGTCGGGCGCCGAAGGGCAGACGCCTCTGCGGGTAGCCAGAGAGGGGACAGGGGTGGCTCGCCCGACAGTGGCTCTCGGGGAGAGGGACCACGGTGGACCTCTTCCTCGTCTCAACGACGAAGATTCTGCTCTACCGTAAGGCGACACTAGGGACCAAAGGTCCACAAAGCTCCGACCCTTACGAAGACACTTCAGGCCCCCAGAGACGTCTCAGGTCGCACCTCCCTCCACCACCGACCCCTCCCGCCCACGTCTCCACACACCCGGTGTCACACCCCTCTCGCCCGACCGCCCACGGGGAGACGTACTCTCGTCCGCGACCCAAATGTCCGTCCCGACGTCTGTCGGACTCTCTGTCACGTTCTCACGACGGAACACAGGTTCCGGCGCCGTCTCGGAATCCGGACTGGTCCTTGGCGCGCGGGGGACGTCTCAGGGCAGGGTCGCCCTCCCCAACGGCCCCAGGGCACCCAAGGTCGGGGGGAGTGTCGGGAGGAAGAGAAGGCATCCCTCCTACCGGGACGCAGGAAGGGACTGTCCGTCTCGGACGAGGGGCGACGGGACAAGGTGGGTTGTGGGCACGTGGGGTTCCGGGGCGGACCAGGACTTCAGGCCTAGATGCTACGGTCGTGCCCGTCCGAGTAGGCGTGTCGGTGGAGCCCGGGACCCGGTGGACCGCGGGACGGGGTGCGCCCCGAGAGGAGGAAGTCCACGAGGTGGGCGAGCGCCCCTCCATAGGGACTCGGTGCCGGCCGGCGCCCCTCGTCCGACGCACACCCCGTCCGGAACACGTGCCCGAGGGTAGACCACGCCCCGACCCGGACTCCTCCACACCAAGACGGACCTGCCCGTGCACCGGGAGGAGACGGGTCCCAGTCGCTCCCTCGTCCTCCGTCGGGACCGGGAGGACGGAACGGGACGGCCGACGTAGAGACCCTGTGTCCCGCCCGGACAGTCCTCGTCGAGGGCGGGACGCGTCCGTGTACCCGGGACCTCTGACGTCCGACACATAGGCAGGACGACGACCCGAGGTCGACACCTGTCTGTCACGTGAGCGACCAACTCCGGTCAAAGTCAATCCACAACCAACCACCAAAACAATAAACTTTGATTCTCGCGCCAGTGACTATCTCGAAACTAAAAAAAAAGTACTGCTACACTATGAATTAACAAATTTATCTGCGTAGCACTCGGGTACACGACGAAAACAAGGGCACCTCAACGAAAGACCGACCCAATTTCCAGCACCTGTAGAAACTGAGACTATTTACCCCGTCGACCAACCACAAAGCGGGTTCCGAGCGACTCGGGGTACCAGGACGGGCCGTCGGAGGGTCGGGACCGGGTAGAGCCTGTGTGCTGACACGACACTGTGCAGAGACCGGCGACGTCGGGACACCTGGGCGGAGGTGGAGTGACCGGCAGCGGAACGTAGGACTCAGTTACGAAGAAGGACCGACCGAAGACCCTCGAGACGGGACCACCGCCAGCGACACTCTCCCGACGCAGTGACGGACCCAGTCCTCTGCGACCGGGGCACGACGGCCGGCTCGCCACGACCGAGGAGCCGGTACACCTGTGCACCGGACGACCCCAAAAGAGACGCCGCTAACAGCACAAGAGACAATCCAGGAGGGACTGCCTCTCGTCCACAAGCCCACCACCCAACTCCCGGGACCTCGACGCGACCGGAGCCACACACAGACACCTCCCGCGCGGCAGACCTGTCTTCGTCGGGTCACAAAGATCTCATCGAGCACGTCGAACAGGATTTGTCGCAAACCCAAAACCCCACGTCGAGACATAAGACAGTAGGGTCTTCGAAGTGCCCCGAGAGCAAGACACCTCGACCAGAACAGCGAGGAGCGCGCACACACCGTACAGAACGAACAGCGTCGCACCGTGCACGAGCGACACGTGAGTAACAGGATGATTCGATAAGAGGTCTCACAACGTCACTCGAGGCAGAGTCTCCAAGGAGGAACACTCCCACTCGGACTGCCCCACGTCCCGAGCGGAGGCTCGCACGTCGGGTCCGGTGAGGACCCCGGTAGGTGGGAAAGGCCGGGACGAAGGAGCTGTACCGCGGAACGGGTGCGCACACACGTCCCGTCCCACCCGACGCGAGGGCCCCCGTCGTACGGCCGCACAAGACCAGGCCTTGGGGTCCCTTCTGGGTCAACACTGGTCTGTGGTGTCGGCAACCCGCCAACGAAGGCAGACTATGAACAAACCCTCAGCATTCAGAGCCCTCGAGGACGAAACTACAAGACCAAGACCCGATTCCACGGTCGGGCGCTCCCCAGACCTCAGTCTCCAGGAACCCCTTGTACCCACCTCACGGGGAGTGGTCCTAGAGGTACACGTCCAGCGGCGACCCTGGCACCTGCCCTCTCGTCGACGGCAAGTCTCGGCGGCCCGACCCCGGGCCCAGGTCCGACGGACGCACCGTCCGCGCCGAGGGGTCGCAGTGACCCGGTCCCGGCACAGACCTCTCGTCCCACGCTCCAGCCCCGGTGCCGTCGTACGGAGTGTGCACAGAGGGTCGCCCAGTCGGCGACTTTGTCGAAGAAGATACGGAGAAGCATCAACTTACGATGTCCAACACTTACAGAACAAAAAAAAATCATATCCAAAAGAAACCTCTACTAACACCCCCTTGTCCGTCAATTGTCTTTACCGTCTCTCGGGTCCCTGGGAAATTGGTAGAGGGGGGTCACGGGTGTAGAGGTCTGGACGACGGGCGTAGCTCGACTCTGCGGGCAGGGCTACCAGGTCCGGACCTCACCGGTGGGGGAGACCCGGGGGACGGTAGGGGTCGACGGGACGGCTGGGGGCGACCGGGGGAAGGAGGCGGTGGAGGGCGCCGGGGGGACCAGACACGGGCAGGGACAGGACAGCAGGCTCTCGCGCCCGACCACCCGACCGTCGAGACGGGCCGAGCCGAGGGACCTCTGAGACGGGGTCGCAGCGGCACAGCTGACGAGTCTCCCGCAGCACCACACTCCATGCTGTCAAAGACACTGACAGGTGGGCGACTCCTGTGACCCCCGCACAGGTCGAGACCTGAGATTTGATGTCCCGGTGACATTTACACACGCACAGAGACAAAGAGGGCCCAGCCGGTACCCCCGACGATACCCGAACGATCGTGGCCCCGCCCCTCACCAAGCACCGGCAGACTGGGGCGGTCAGAGACATCCACCGCACCCACAAGGTCGGAACCCCTCGGCACGTCCGTCGTACCCTACGACTCTCGGCCGTCCTCGCCACCCCGAAGCCGTTGACCGCTAGTGGCACAATCCTCTGACACCTCTGCAGAAATTTTATGGATGAAGAGTAAGAAGAATTGTGTCGTTTGGAGACGTACAATTATGGAAAAATTACTTCTCGTTGATAAAAGGTCAAGGGACCACGAAGTCTATCATTTCTTAGACGGACGTCACAACCTCTGGGTCCAAGATAAGGACCCAGCCCCTCTAGAGGACCTCTTCCTTTACCGATGGGTGAGGTCACAAGAACGGACCTCTTAGGGTACCTGTCTCCTCTGACCTCCCTCCCAATGTCAGGTACCCCAGTGTGTGCCGACAAAAGGTTCATCTTTTCTTTGCATACCTCTTCGCACCGAACAAACCCAAAACCCCTTAGAGACCGACTACCTCCCGCCCACGGGCGGACGGCGAGCGGACGGGTCACCTAACGGTAGACCGACCCCTCCGGTGCTCCCCCTCACCACCGGTTCGGGCAGGACAGGGACCTCCTCCCTCGTAGAACCGCCACGGACGTCCCAGGGACCTCGGGGTCGGGCTCCGTCGCTCCCCGTCCGTGCGCACACGCGACCCGCCTCAGACGTGAGCTCCCTCGGCGGGGTCGCCTTGGGGTCCGGAGGCGGAGGGCACCTCCCGCGAGTGCAAGGAGGAAAGGGAAAGACCTAGACCTCCCTCCGATATCGTCCACACAAAGATCATCTTTCTACGGCGACGGCAAAAAGGTGTGAGTATTCTCGACACCGATAACTACACTGGACTACACCCTGACATACCTCTAGAACACCGACGAACTGGAGTGCACCTCACGTTTAGGGGGGTGCGCCCGAAGACCCGCTCACAAGTGGGACGGACGGGTGGGACGGTCTGGCCGCGACTCGTCACACCGAACAACCACTCTCTCCTCCAGTCACAGAGGGAAGTCGGACTCCTGCCCTCTCGGACTGGACTGCGTAAGACCGACCTGGACGACCCGAAACCGAAGCATTTATTTCTGACTACTTTGGACTCATCCGTGGTGGGTACTCCGTCGCACACAGAAGTGTCGAGTCCAAAGGGTACACACGAGACATACACATGAGACCCACACATATATGCGACACACCCACCCCCACACACATGGAGTCCATACAAATATATGACACACATACACACATGGGACTCCCCCCACACACATATGGGACCGATATACATATAAGAGATACACATACACATGGGGTCCACACACATACGGGACACACACACATATACATGGGGCCCACACACACACACATGAGACCCTTATACATATGACAGACACACGTGTGGGACCCCCACACACATCCAAATGGGACCCACACAAATATTGCACACACATATACATATGGGATATACACACACACCCCCGGGACACACACATATGGGTCCACCCACACACACGTGAGACCCACATACATATGGGACACACACACACACACATGGGGCCCACACACACACACGGGAGACACACACATGGGGTCCACCCACACACACGTGGGAGCCACATACATATGGGACACACACACACATGGGGTCCACCCACACACGTGGGAGCCACATACATATGGGACACACACACACATGGGGTCCATCCACACACGTGGGACTCACATGTACATGGCACACACACATACACATGGGGTCCACCCACACACGTGGGACTCACATACATATGGGACACACACACACACACATGGGGCCCACACATACGTATGGGAGACACACACATGGGGTCCACCCACACACACGTGGGAACCACATACATATGGGACACACACACACATGGGGCCCACACACACGTATGGGAGACACACACATGGGGTCCACCCACACACACGTGGGAACCACATACATATGGGACACACACACACATGGGGTCCACCCACACACGTGGGACTCACATGTATATGGCACACACACATACACATGGGGTCCACCCACACACGTGGGACTCACATACATATGGGACACACACACACACACACACATGGGGCCCACACATACGTATGGGAGACACACACATGGGGTCCACCCACACACACGTGGGAACCACATACATATGGGACACACACACACACACATGGGGCCCACACACACACACGGGAGACACACACATGGGGTCCACCCACACACACGTGGGAGCCACATACATATGGGACACACACACACATGGGGCCCACACATACGTATGGGAGACACACACATGGGGTCCACCCACACACACGTGGGAACCACATACATATGGGATACACACACACATGGGGTCCACCCACACACATGGGACCCACATACATATGGGACACACACACACACACATGGGGCCCACACATACGTATGGGAGACACACACATGGGGTCCACCCACACACACGTGGGAACCACATACATATGGGACACACACACACACACGTGCACACATGGACAGGACTCTCAGTCCGAGCCCGGCCGACAGGAGTACCCGACACTGAAGGGAAGGTCCCGTCACGTCGGTGCGGGGGTCGTCCACAAACCACTGCTGGACGGGCTGTCAGTCCTACCCCTCGTCGGACCGGGAAGGGCCTCCTTCGCGGTCGGGTCGTACAGCCTTTGGTACGGCGACATGTGCGACACGTTCCTCCTGAACCTCTCGTACCTGTTCCTCCACTCGGGCGTGACGGGAGACAGGCGGGCCGCGCCGGGCCGCCCTGCGGTGACCAGTCACAACCCGTCGCGTCCTCCGTCGAAAGACCGGGGTGGGCCCCTCGGACCGCGGGGCGGGCACCTGGTGCCCGTCGGACAGCCTCCTCTGACATCTGGGAATGTCAAGCCCACGAAGCACAGACACCTGTACACCAAGACAAACCTCGTCACTCACGGCAGAGTCGTGTCCTCAGAACGGAACGGAGGGAAGTACCCGTAAGAGTGCAAAGTACCCTCTTTACCTCCGGAAGTCGAGTCGACTTCTCCCACATAAGGCACACTTCCGGAACACTTTCACCGTCAGTGAGCCCGCGCAGACTGAGAAACACTGGATACCTGATATCGGGTGATCCGAGGAGACAGGAGCCTTAGGAGGTCCGTTCGTATGACCTCACCCATCGGTAAGGGAAGAGGTCCCCTAGAAGGACTGGGTCCCTAGTTTGGGTCCACAGGACGCAACTCCGTCTAAGAAATGGTAGACGTGATGGTCCCTGCGGACCTTCTGGAACACCCGGGTGGTGGTGGTGGTCGGGAACCTGACAGCTGCGTCGCGCACACACGAAATTAAGTACGTACGCACTCGGAGCAGGGAAGAGCCGACGTGCACATCCAAAGTCGACCTCTACAGGGACCAGACTCGGGAGGACGAGTCTCGACGAGATAAACCCCGTCCCCACAGGGTGGAGTGGGGGTAGTGGGTTTAAAGTAGTCTCCCAAAAATTAGGACCGGTACGGTCCAAGGTCCCGGAAGGAGGTTCCACAGGGGTGACAGGTGACACGCAGGTGCTGAAGACGTCGCTTCACCCGGGACATCTCAGCACCACACGTGTCCACACACCCCGTGTGTGGGCCCTGTCCCGAGGTTCCCGTGGCCGGCAACAGGACCCGCGACCCGGAGAGACTGAGCCCCGAGGCCGTCTTTACCACTAAACAACCCGTAACCTCAAGAGTCACCCCCTCCCCCGTGTCGGGTCCGGCGGGGAAGGGCGGGCCCGTCTGGGGTGTAGCCTCGACGTCCTCGACGACGCACAGAAGGACCTCGTCCGTCGTGACTCTGGGCAGGACCCTTCCCCGGCGTCCCGCCCAAACAACCCTACCACGAGGTAGGTACGACTGCGAGTCGGGGAACAGTCCACCTGCTGTAGGACCCACTCCCGTCGCTGCTGTCGCTGTCGCTCTTCTTTGGTGCCCTTCTCCTCCTCGGAGGCCTCCTCCTCGGCCCCGTACCGGGCGGGCTTCGGGACCCCCGCGGTTCCCCGGCGGCCGACCTCTTCCCCGAGTCCACTCGCTCCCGACCCGCGGAGGGTGCACCACTCGCACGTGGTAGGACAACCCAGAAGGACCGTAGTCCCTGGGACTACCCTCCCCACCCTTGGGACTCCCCCAGGGGTCTCCCGTCTCCGGAGGGACGAAAGACTCGTCCGCCGACCCAGGTCGAAGCGACGTACTCGCGGACACCACAGACGTGGACACAGAAAGACCGGTAGACCAGACTGAACGTCCGGTAGGACATCCACTTGACTGGACGCCTCTTTCATGCCGGGGAAGTCTGCCCGTGTCCGGTCACGGGGCGTCGTCCACCTCCGCCGTGGTACGGGAGGCGCCGACCTCGGGGGAGCCGCGTGACACGAAGGGGCGAAGTATCCTTGCGACAAGGTACCCAGCTCCTCTCTTGACACTTGAGACAAGACCCACTAGTCGGCGTGTGCTACCAAACTGAGGCACAAGAGTGTGCACCCCTCAGGACGACAGTCCCACCTCCCATACTCCCCACGTCCGCAGCACCTAGGGTGTAGACACGGCCCGCACTCCCGACCCCCTCGGGACACGAGGTAGGGTGTTCCCGAGTCTGTCGACGAAAACAGTACTTTGCGCGAGTCCGATAAGTCTTTGCAATCTCGTCTACTCCGGACCTATTCGAAAAGAACCTCACACGGGAGAGTGGGACACCAGGACCGGGCCTAGCGTACGGGGCCCTGGGACTACGGTACCGTGCGAGGGGTGCACACACAGAGACTTCTGCACGTCTCGGAGGGAACACCGGCCCGCCCCGCCCTCGGGTGGGCCCTCCGCCGTAGGCGAGTCGGAGCCCCGGGGTCACCGGAAGGTGTGGCGTCCCGTCCGCGAGGACCCCAAGAGTCGAGTCCCAAACGGTTTTGACGACCTAGTCTAGTCCACAAAGGAGTAGAAAACATTATTACCAGGTACAAAGGTTTACTCTCTCTGTAAGGAAAGTCCAGGAAAACACAGGACCATCGTGGTCCGACGGTGAGGGAGGACTACGGGACAAGGACCGTGTAACGGGACGGTGGGGGGGACGGGTCAGTATTGGAGGTGAATTACGGGTGTACGTGTCTTTATTGGTCGAGGAGGTGACACTTACGTCGACCCTGTCGCCGCCTTATGTCTGGATAGGTGCGTTTGCGCGCACGTGCGTGGACGTGGGCTGCACCGGAACTACCCACTTGATTACTGGAATGGTCCACGTTACGACGGGAAAAGAAAAACGGTCTTTGTGGGTCGCCCAACATTGGTCGTCAAGTTTGTATGCACGAAACACCTAAAACAGACTAGACCCAATCCACAACTATGTTTTATTCAAAAAATAAATCACACATGATTTGTCGTCTGAAGTCCACACCCAGATGTACGAAAAGATATCGCTTCACGAGTCTGTCACCTGGGACCCCCTCCTTTACACGCACGCACAAACACAAGGACAAGTGTAACAACGAAATAAGCTGTAGTTTAGACTCTACTGAGAGCCCGGAATTTAAAAGAGGTTTAATTTAGACAATCGCAAAGGGATCCCTTGACACGTCGACCAACACCTTTGTTTTGTGTTTATAACGAACAAGACGACCCTCCTCTCCTTCGACCAGAGTTAATGTCCGGAAATAATTGGTACCGAACGTCGACAAAGGTCGGAAACTCCATTAAATTCGTGATTTTGAGTTAACACAACCTGCACTCTAATAAGGTTTGTAACACATTGGCCCCGACTCCCGAACGGACAAGGTGGTCGCCCGTGACGGAGACACCGGAGACTGAAAGCGGGGACCGTTCGGGCGGACAACCTGGGGTTCTAGGGTCTCGGAAGGAGGACACCTTGGGGGTCCCAAGTCGTGCAACCGCAAGCAGAGACTCACCTCCGACATCATCCGACACCCGGGGGGAGGACCGACCGACGCCCGCGGAGGGACCCCGAGCGCAGAAGGACCGAGGCTCCGGGTACCCCGGCAACGGGACTCTCACCTCCCCGGCAACGGGGACGTCGTCACAGAGGTCTACGGCAACTCTCCGAAAATAGCTGTTCACCGAGCCTCACGGGGAGCACCCCTGGACACGAAGACGGGACCCCGGGACGGACCGGATAGGGGTGGGGACCCCCGAGTGACGACTGTCGGAGTCGAGGAGCAGTTTTGTGGAACCCCGCGTACTCCCAGAGACGTGAAGTACAAAGAACGGAGGTCCTTCCAACGGGCGGGGGTGGGGTGGGGTGGGGGCCACTGAGTGACACCCAGAGGGTCGTGCGCCTCACCTTCCACCGCCTCCTCCTCGACCTCCCTGTCGGGTACTGGAGTCCCGGAACGACGCCGGCTCCGGCACGTCGACCCCGACCCCGGACCCAGTGGGGGACGGACCCCGGTCGTAGGTGTCAACTCGTCCTGGGCGGACCCCGGCACACAAGTGACGTGCACATAACAACGACACATGTACACACGTGTGCGTGCTGGAGGTCAAGACAGGGACCCTCCACCATGGGGACACTCCTTACCAATAACCCCAACACACGTCACCAAACTTGCTATTTCTTCATTCGTCAGAAAGTTTTGACAAAGATACACAGTAAAGATTTACATAGAAGTACAAGTGGTAAGTCGTTTCCCTTTATTAGACCCACGAAGGCTAATTAGTGTGAATCATTGTGGAAGACAAGCTCGTAGAGACGTGCAGGGCTCAGTCGGACGTCACACCCCCGGCCGGGCCCCGGGGCGCAGACGAGACTAAACCAAACTCTCGGCGTCGGGACGTAGGGGCGGATGGGGGCGGGCCGTGGGCTGGGGTCGAACCGACCGCGGAAAGGACCTTCGTAGCGTCCCTGGGGGAGCCGGGGTGGGAGCACAGGTCCGGGGCCGTGGGAGAGGAGAGGGGTCGGGTCGGAGGGGCCGTGGGAGAGGAGAGGGGTCGGGTCGGGGGAGTTCCACGCTTGCCCCGGACTCTCTTACCCAAGAAAGGTCAACTGAAAGGGAAGGGAGTGCGGCGGACGCCCCGGGTCGCGGGTCGAGGTCGACACCCGTGACTAACCTTTCCGTCGACACCAGACACCGACACGGGACAGGACACAGGTAGACAGACTCCGCCCACGCGGACGACGTCCCGACAAAGATCCTACTCCGTCCTGCGAGACCCCCGGGCGACGGGAGGGTCTGGGCCGACGAGGTGCTCCGGAGACTCGAGTCCGAGGTCAAATGGACAGTTGAGTAGGGTGACGGAGTGCAAAGAGACATTCACTGTCGCATTTTGCCCCACCAAAAAATTTGCCTCTACGCGGAGTGGGGTTCCGACGAGACGGACGTCGAGAAGAGCATTGGTACTGCTGTCATCTCGCAGGCCTCACGGCGAAACGAATGGACCACGTCTACTTTCCGACGCTGAATCTGTGCACACAGGCGACGGGCGAGGAAAAGGCCCTACACAGGGAGACCCGCCCCGACCTCCACCTCCTACACCCTCTGGGAGTCGAAGACTCGAGTCACACCCCCTCACACTGGAGTCCCACCCCCCGCCAAGGCCCACGGTCCGGTACCCGCGCAGTCGACTCCTCGACTCCCATGGTTCGAGGGCAGGTCGCGGGTGGGGCGTCGTGGAGCGACCTGCATCGACCCTCCGACAGGCCCCTGCACAGAGGAGTACCCCTCTGTACGGACAACGTGCAGAGCCGAGCCCTTGAGCGAAGGGTCCCGGTCAGGACGAGGGCGCGTTTCGGGTCCCGGAGGGGGATTAGGACGGTCGGACTCTCCACTCCACGAAGGATTGACATGGAGGCAAAGTGAAAGATCAGTTCAGCGCGATAAAAAAGTCACAGATAACAGGAAAAACTTAAAAGAGAAAACTCCCTCAGCCAACGACAAAAGACAAACCCCTCACAAAGAGTGCTAGCCTAGTAAACAACAGACAACATCTTCGTAGAAACACTATCTCGCACTCATTGTCCGTTGTAGCAGGACACACACACCGACGACTGTCACGGGAAATACCGAGATTCTCTCGTGAAACCCCCCAAAGAAGAAAGACCTTGCAAAAGGGTTTGGTCTCCACACACAGTCCCCTACATGCATGAGAATATTTTGACTTCAGAGAAAAAGCTATTTACCACGACGTTGTTAATCTACAGTTCACGTTCTATTAGAACCGGGGTCAGTCTTTAAATAGGTCTTTAATTGAGTTTTATCTGATATCCGGATCTGGTACTTGGACGGACGACCGCTGACTGGGTTACGGGGAAAGGCCGCCGACCAGGGTGGGACGGGAGAGGACAGGAGTGCGCCGTGCCAGTGACACAGTGGACGATACCCGGGACCGGTAGTCCCGACCCACGTCGACTGTCGCGCAGACGAAGGTAACGTCCCCGGTGTTCTCCTTCGACTTGCTTCTCCTGCGTCGGTCGCTCAGGTCGCCCCGCAGGTCGACGCTCCTGCTCCTCCCCCCGTCGAGCCTTCGTCTGCTCTACCGCCGGCGCGACCTCCGACTCGACCCACTGGAGTACACTGGACCCTACCGGGCGTCGAGTGGGTACCTTCCTACACAGACAAACGTCTCGAGGTGGACGTCTTTGTAATAAAACGTCTTTATCCACAAAAATCTTCAAAATGGTGTCCTTCCGGCTGAACAATTCCTGTCGTAGCACCCCTCGCGCCCGGTGCGGTCTCTGACAGTAACTCGAGCCGGTCCGGTGTGTCGTCCTGGCTCGCACCCCAGACAGTAGTCTCCTCCCCACACCCGACCTCGCACCCCAGACAGTAGCCTCCGTCCCCCGCGAACACGGCAATGACGACGTCGTGCAGTGAATCCCCTCCGGACCCCGCGGCTGCTCTGAGTCCCCTACCACGCGTCCTCGGGCGCAGGACCGAGAGGACGACCTCCGCCTCCGCGCGCGTCCCACATTCACTCCGACGCACCGTGCGTGTGTGGACGCGTCTCACGTCTACCCGGTCCCGAGGGCCACGCGAGACTGGGTACCCCAAGTGACTGTGGTCCAGGACACCGAAGCACGGGTCCGGCGGAGGAATGAGGGTGCCCGTAGCCCTGTTTCCGGTGGCGGAAGCCGAGGAAGCACTCTAGTCTACATTTCAAAACATATAGACAAAGTATACACTGGGGGGTTTGTCTAAAAAGAAAGTAAATTATTTTCAGAAAAAACATTCGGAAGAAGGGCCGGGGTAAGGGAGGAACGTCCCAGGTCGGTGGGCGGCGGGGCGGGGTCACGGGTAGTCCCTCCAGTACCCGTCTCTACACCCCTCCAAGTACCCACTCACTCGTCCCGGAACCTGTAGCCTTACCTCTTCGTCCCAGGAGGGTTCGACCGGGTACCGACAACGAGCAAGGCATGCGTGGTTTCGAAATCTTTTCGACTCCTGGCGACGACAAAGATTATCTAAATACTTTTAATCTAGATTGCGGCTTCCTTTCGTCTCGTTAAGACTAAGATCCTCGAGTTTCGACTGTTCCAACATTTTAAGCAGTGCATGCCGAACAGACGGTCGTCGTACCTGTCGCACCAGGACAGGGGTCCCAGAGCCCAGAGTGGACGTCCGGACACACGAGTCTACCGCGGTCACTCTCGGGCGGACCGCGGCGACTGGACTCTGGGGTCGGTGAGCGGAGGCCGGAGGTGTGTGTTCCGTCATGGTCCCGCTAAAGTGGCAGCACGGAGGGGATCCTGCCGGGAGACCGGGAAGGACCACTGGGGTCCAACCGGACGTCCACCTCCGTGTCTCGGGTCCTTCCGTATTCTTTGGACGGTCCCGGACCCCGTAGTCGCCGCGGTCCGACTCCGCACCTACTCGCTGTCGTGACGACTCGGTGGTCCGCATCTCTCGTCCGGACGAAGTCGAGCTCCGGTCGTCGTCTCGTTCGGAAAGAGGACCCCGTTAGTGGCCAATTTCCGCATCTCTCGTCCGGACGAAGTCGAGCTCCGGTCGTCGTCTCGTTCGGAAAGAGGACCCCACTAGTGGCTAATTTCCGTATCTCTCGTCCGGACGAAGTCGAGCTCCGGTCGTCGTCCCGTTCGGAAAGAGAAAAAGACCCCATTAGTGGCCAATTTCCACTCCCAACCGACACCGACATAGGAGTGCACGTTGTCAACGTTCCTTGTCAGCGTCGAGGTCACCCGAACAGAAAGAGACAACTGACTGACCAGATTCTTCACTCCACATCGAAGTCCATGTCGACCAGGTTTTCAGGTGGTCTACTAGACTGACGGGGCGGTACCAGGCAGGAGAGAGGACCTAGGACTGAGGGAGGGGCTCCACGCAGGAAAGAGGACCTAGGACTGAGGGAGGGGCGGCAGGTAGGAGAGAGGACCTAGGACTGAGGGAGGGACACCACGCAGGAGAGAGGACCTAGGACTGAGGGAGGGACGCCACGCAGGAGAGAGGACCTAGGACTGAGGGAGGGGCTCCACGCAGGAGAGAGGACCTAGGACTGAGGGAGGGACGCCACGCAGGAGAGAGGACCTAGGACTGAGGGAGGGGCGGCAGTCAGGAGTGCTCCCAGTACACACGTGTCCGTGTAAGTCTCCGTGTTGGACTGAGATTTATTTCGAAAAGGTAAAACTTTGACGACGGGTCCTGAAGGGACCACCAGGTCACCAACTCTCAGGCGGGCGGTCACGTCACCTGTCGCCGAAGACAGGGACCAGACCCTACTAGGGCGTACGGAGCCCCGTTGATTAAGGTACGCGGTCTTGAGGACTCGTCCACGCAAGTCCTCGGACACGAGGCGTTGTCACTTCGGCAGTGTTGCTCTTCGGGCTCTTCGGGCGAATGTCGTTACTTCTGGATCGTGTCGGTTGTCATTGATTTATGATTTGTAGGCCAGGATTCTACGACGGGTCCCTCTTTTCAAAAATTCATTTTTTCCTTTTTCCGTGGGTCCCATTGTCAGTGTCCGTCGTGAATACCACGGAAGGACGCCAGTACACGGACCGGAAAATTCTATTTAGACTAACACTGGAATATTGTATCTGTGACTCCCGTCTTCCTCCGCTCCCTCTGGCTCCTACTCTACCAACCTACCACAGTGGTCATGTCACCTGTACTTGAACCTGTCTGAGACCCTCTATCACTCCCAGACCCTACGGTCCCCCAGTGTTTCTCAGTCTGTGCGGAACCGGCGACTTACTGTTGTTGTAGCTGGTAGTTTCTACCTCTTCCTTTTACCGAAGTCAGGTGGTTCAGGTGGGTGTATTTGTAAAGTTTCGCCAAAAAAAAAAAAAAAATCAAAGAATTTGTACGACAAAAATATCTTAATTAAAAATCTCGTCAAAATTTGGATCTCCTGTCGACTCCCCTTCCAAGTCTCGAAAGGGCACGTAGAAGGGACGTGTGTCGGAGGGGGCGACAGACGAAGGGGTGGTCTGTCCTGTAAACATGTTGACTACCTGGATGTAGCCATGTAGTAGTGGGTTCAGGTGTCGAGTGCAATTTTAAGGGAGACCTGTAACATACGAGTCACCCAAACCTGTCTACACATTACTGTACATAGGTAGTGTTACCCAAGTAAGTCTCCGAAAGTGACGGGATTTTTAGGAGATACGGGGGGACAAGTAGGGAGGGAGGGACCAGGGATCTGGTGACTGGAAGAGTGACACAGGTATAAAAAAGGTCTTTCAGGACACCAACCTGCGACCTGTGTGTCCCGTCGGAAAAGTCCAACGGAAGAAAGTGAATCACCGCACGTGGATACAGAGGAGGCACAGAGAAGTGGTTATTGGTTGCTTCCGCCCGACGGTCTCTGAACCTCTCTGTGGGACAAAGGAAGTTTTCCATCAAGAGTCCTTTTCGGTCTCTCTACCTCGTCGCGCACGAACCGCGTCAAACTTCTGTTCGTACGGGCGGTTACGGCCACGGACCCGAACAAACCTAGGATTAAGTGTGTTTGACTCGTACGTGTTTGTGTGTCGTACTGTTGTCTTTGAAATTTACACTCGTCTACACTCTCTGTCTACTTATAACAAGTGAATCCGCTTCACGTGGAGAAAGGTCTCGGGGGAATTTCTCCTACAGGACTTTATAAATACTATTTACTGTACTACGACTCCAAACGTAACCTGTCATGTTCCGTGTCGCCCTCTCGACTCCGAACCTTCCCCACGCTCCAGTCGCGATAAAGGTCCTTTTGGAGTTCAAGACGGATGAAACGCACACAAACCTTACAAGACATTATTTTTCACTGTTGTGACACTTGTTTCAGCGAGTCAGACTCAGAATTTCCACGTGTCTTGTTCCGGTCAACGAAACTCCATCTGCCTGCTAAGACACCAGGGACATGGGAGTCGACGTCTGGGTGACCGTCCGTCGGTAGACGGACGACAGACGGAGGGCACCCCGGGGACCCGGACTCCAGTAGTCACAGACACCGGGTACGACCTGTGTGGAGTCACGTACGGAACAGGAACTCTGGAATACCTGGGGTAGATCTGTGTACGTGCGTGTACGGTGCCGGGTACACCCGATCGTGGCATAAGTGTCCTCTACCGAAGGAGTCCGAGGCTGGAGATGGTCGACTCGCGGGCGGTGCCGGACCGTGGTTGTCCCGGCGGACTCACGTCTGTTTCCGGGGATTCCTAGGCCGGAACCTCAGACTCGAGGCGTGTTGTTGCGTCCGACTGTTCCAGTGGCCCGACTGTGCGGTGGACTCTCCGGTCTGGCTCGAGGTCTCGTGAAAGACCCGTCGTCGGAGAACCGGGAACACCGAGGGGACTCTGCGGGTGTAAGGTCTCTTCGTCCGGGTCTAAACTTCAGTCCCTGTCGGACCAAAGGACGTACACGACGCCCCTCCCCTCGGGGACCCTGAGCGTCAGTCCTGTATATATATAAATATGTATATATATGTAGATTGCATAAATCGTCATCAAAGTAAAGACATAGTCTTTTTCATATGTGTACTTTGGGTGTGCGCATACTTGAATTGACAAGCGTAAACGACGTGATATTTGTGTGTGCACACAGCTCTCTTGTCAGGGACCTGGGCCGGTGTGCGTCTCGGTCCCGGCCCCGCCCCTGCCCGGCCCAGTCACCCCCGGGACCGGGAGGCACGTCCAGGTGTTCGCGAGGCGAGGCGACGACTCAGTGAGACGGCCACGGCTCACCTTCTCATCTGCTCACCTGGGACCTTTGTCGAACCGTAACTCGAGAGCGGACTTTAAGGAGGGTACACAACCGATATGATCGGGTTCCTCGTAGGGACCTACGGCCGTCGAGTGCGGTTGTCGTGTGGGAAGCTGTGGACACAATCTTTCACGCTCGACCGCTCCGACTCGGCCACTACCCCACTGCCATGCCCCGTCGGGGAAGGCGGTTCCCCGGACTGGGACGACCTGACCCCGTGACTGGGTCCACCGGCCCTACTGGTTGGAGGTCCTGTCGTCAATCCTTGGTTTCGTAGAGGACACTATGTAACGAAGTGCCAGCCAAGTCTTGTAAGTAAAAGTATTGTCGTGCCGGCACGTCCGGCGGACGTGCAGGGACACGTCCGCGATTGGACGGTCCCAAGCAGTAGTCACTACGAGACGCCGGACAAACCCCTCTCTGGAGCCGAGACGACCAGGGAAATACTGGAGAAGTCGCAGAAGGAAGCAAAGTGTCTTAGTTTAGTTGTGTCTCGACGGACCCACGTCTCTACCCTCCGGGTCGGAGACCTTGGACCGACGTGCGCCTACTCATCAGACCCTCGACCATGCTACTCGGGTCCGGTCCCGTCGCGGCCTCTGGCCAGGGCGTCCGAGGCCCATGTCGACGGGGGACGTCTGGTCGTCGTCGGGCGAGTGGGCCCAGGTGGGACTGCGGTCTGTTTGGTTGCGGCGGAAACGAGACTAAAAGTCAACGAAATTTACGCGAGTGGATGTGAAGGTGTGTCTGACTCGTCTGGAGTCCTTACTTCCCTTTGGGGAGACATTACACCAGTGTCCCACTCTAGGCGTCGGGTGTGTCTCCCCACTGGGGCCGGGGCTGACGTCTGTGAGTGAGAGGACCCAGAGCGAGGATTGTCACTGGACCCCTTTGTCCACGACGACTCGTGGTCCTGTGACACCCTTACTGGTGGCAGTCCGAACTTAGTGCGACCGGAAGGGTCTGGAAGGGGTGTCAGAGGTGCGTTCTTTGCCGGACGCCAAGTAGTCTGTCGTTTACAGGTCTGAGACCTCGGTTCACTTGGGGGTGGTGTGTGTGTCTGTGTGTGTGTCTGTGTGTGAGTCTCTGTATCTGTGTGTCTGTGTCTGTGTGTGTATCTGTGTCTGTGTGTGTGTCTGTGTGTATGAGTGGGTCTCTGTGTGTGTCTGTGTGTGAGTCTCTGTATCTGTGTCCGTGTGTGTCTGTGTCTGTGTGTGTCTGTGTGTGCCTGCGTCTGTGTGAGTCTCTGTGTCTGTGTGTCTGTGTGTATGTGTGAGTCTCTGTGTGTGTCTGTGTGTGAGTCTCTGTATCTGTGTCTGTGTGTGTCTGTGTCTGTGTGTGCCTGTGTCTGTGTGTATGTGTGTGTCTGTGTGTCTGTGTGTGCGTCTGTGTGTCTGTGTGTGTCTCTGTGTGTGTCTCTGTATCTGTGTCTGTGTGTGTCTGTGTCTGTGTGTATGTGTGAGTCTCTGTGTGTGTCTGTGTGTGAGTCTCTGTATCTGTGTGTCTGTGTCTGTGTGTGTGTCTGTGTCTGTGTGTCTGTGTGTGTGTCTGTGTGTATGAGTGGGTCTCTGTGTGTGTCTGTGTGTGAGTCTCTGTATCTGTGTCTGTGTGTGTCTGTGTCTGTGTCTGTGTCTGTGTGTGTCTGTGTGTGCCTGCGTCTGTGTGAGTCTCTGTGTCTGTGTGCCTGTGTCTGTGTGTGTCTGTGTCTGTGTCTGTGTGTCTGTCTGTGTGTGTCTGTGTCTGTGTGTGTCTGTGTGTATGTGTGAGTCTCTGTGTGTGTCTGTGTGTGAGTCTCTGTATCTGTGTCTGTGTGTGTCTGTGTCTGTGTGTGCCTGTGTCTGTGTGTATGTGTGTGTCTGTGTGTCTGTACGTCTGTGTGTCTGTGTGTGTCTCTGTGTGTGTCTGTGTGTCTCTGTATCTGTGTCTGTGTGTGTCTGTGTCTGTGTGTATGTGTGAGTCTCTGTGTGTGTCTGTGTGTGAGTCTCTGTATCTGTGTCTGTGTGTGTCTGTGTCTGTGTGTGTGTCTGTGTGTGTCTGTGTGTGTCTGTGTCTGTGTGTGTCTGTGTGTATGTGTGAGTCTCTGTGTGTGTCTGTGTGTGAGTCTCTGTATCTGTGTGTCTGTGTCTGTGTGTGTGTCTGTGTCTGTGTGTCTGTGTGTGTGTGTGTATGAGTGGGTCTCTGTGTGTGTCTGTGTGTGAGTCTCTGTATCTGTGTCTGTGTGTGTCTGTGTCTGTGTCTGTGTCTGTGTCTGTCTGTGTGTGTCTGTGTCTGTGTGTGTCTGTGTGTATGTGAGTCTCTGTGTGTGTCTGTGTGTGAGTCTCTGTATCTGTGTGTGTGTCTGTGTCTGTGTGTGTCTGTGTGTATGTGTGAGTCTCTGTGTGTGTCTGTGTGTGAGTCTCTGTATCTGTGTCTGTGTGTCTGTGTCTGTGTGTGTCTGTGTCTGTGTGTGTCTGTGTCTGTGTGTCTGTGTGTGTCTCTGTGTGTGTGTGTCTCTGTATCTGTGTCTGTGTGTGTCTGTGTCTGTGTGTACCTGTGTCTGTGTGTATGTGTGAGTCTCTGTGTGTGTCTGTGTGTGAGTCTCTGTATCTGTGTCTGTGTGTGTCTGTGTGTGCGTCTGTCTGTGTGTGTCTGTGTCTGTGTGTGTCTGTGTCTGTGTGTCTGTGTGTGTCTCTGTGTGTGTGTGTCTCTGTATCTGTGTCTGTGTGTGTCTGTGTCTGTGTGTATGTGTGAGTCTCTGTGTGTGTCTGTGTCTGAGTCTCTGTGTCTGTGTCTGTGTGTGTCTGTGTCTGTGTGTATGTGTGAGTCTCTGTGTGTGTCTGTGTCTGAGTCTCTGTATCTGTGTCTGTGTGTGTCTGTGTCTGTGTGTCTGTGTGTGTCTCTGTGTGTGTCTGTGTGTCTCTGTATCTGTGTCTGTGTGTGTCTGTGTCTGTGTGTACCTGTGTCTGTGTGTATGTGTGTGTCTGTGTGTATGTGTGAGTCTCTGTGTGTGTCTGTGTGTGAGTCTCTGTGTCTGTGTCTGTGTGTCTGTCTGTGTGTGAGTCTCTGTGTCTGTCTGTGTGTGTCTGTGTGTCTGTGTCTGTGTGTGTGTCTGTGTGTATGTGTGAGCCTCTGTGTGTGTCTGTGTGTGAGTCTCTGTGTCTGTGTGTCTGTGTCTGTGTCTGTGTGTCTGTCTGTGTGTGTCTGTGTGTGCCTGTGTCTGTGTTTCTGTGTGTGTGTGTGAGTCTCTGTGTCTGTGTGTCTGTGTGTGTCTGTGTCTGTGTGTCTCTGTGTCCGTGTGTCTGTGTCTGTGTGTGTGTGTGTGTCTACGTGTGTGTGTGAGTCTCTGTGTCTGTGTCTGGGTGTCTGTCTATGTGTGTCTGTGTCTGTGTGTGTGTCTGTGTCTGTGTGTGTGTGTGTGTGAGTCTCTGTGTGTGTCTATGTGTGAGTCTCTGTATCTGTGTGTCTGTGTGTGTGTGTCTGTGTCTGTCTGTGTGTCTGTGTCTGTGTGTGTCTGTGTCTGTGTGTGCCTGTGTCTGTGTTTCTGTGTGTGTGTGTGAGTCTCTGTGTCTGTGTGTCTCTCTGTGTGTCTGTGTGTGAGTCTCTGTGTCCGTGTGTCTGTGTCTGTGTGTCTGCGTGTGTGTGTGAGTCTCTGTGTCTGTGTGTCTGTGTGTGTCCGTGTGTGTGTCTGTGTGTGTTCGTGTGTGTGTGTGTCTGTGTGTATGTGTGTGCGTCCGTGCGTGACGCGGGACCGACTTGTGTGGTGTGCGTACGAGACCCGAGCCAAACGTCGGTGCAAGACCCGAGACGGAGGGGGTGGATGACTAGGCAGGGCCGGGTCCCGACCCGTGGGCCCCGGAGGGGACTCTTGACAGGACACGCAGAGGGGCACCCGTCGGGGGACCCACGTGCGACTGCGAGGTATTCCCTGCCCCGACGAGGGAGACCCGAGACGTCGGTGACGGGAACGACGGGAGGTCGGCGTGGGACAGGTCCCGTCTCGTCCCCGTAGGCGACCCGTTCGCCCCTGGGGTGCGGGAGGGGGGGTAGAGGAACCCTTGTCCCCACCCTGTCGCCGACTCCCACTCTCGTCCCAGGTGGAGGTCCCTCCGGGTACCTCCGGAGACCCGGACTCCTGCGGGACGTTTCGGGGCCAGAGTAGCCCCACACGGGTGGACGGGCAGACGAGGACACGACTTCCATCTCCGAGCCCTCGAAAGTCAATGCGAAGCCGATATAAACCTTCCGCACGTTCCGCGTCGTGTGGTACTCCCGAGAAAGACACACGAAGTATCGTAAACGGAAGATCCTGGACGATAATGAGCTTGGTCACCCGACGACGTAAAGGAAGAGTTTAGATGTACGAGTCGAAAGATTGCACCGGTCACAGGTTGGACTGTTTGCTCTCCTCAGATTTCGATCGTCGTGACCCATAAAAAGGAGGGACGACTTGACAAAGAGATTAACGAACCGACAGAACCTCCGGAACGACCCGGCAACCTCCTCCCGACCCTCGGAAGTTAGTGACGTGCCGCGGAGGAACCTTTCGACACCCCGCAGAAAATAAAAACCAAGACCATTAGAGACCAAGCATCCACAACTGCCTACCCCTTAAAAGGTCAGTGAGGTGTCGTTTATGTCCTTTTATTCGCTCGTCCCGTTGGGAAGTCTACGACCCAGGACGGAAACCTCGGAGCCACTACGGTATTACAAGGGCTCTGTGCGACCGCAGGTGGTTCCCGTCCAACCGGTACCTGCGGGGTCCCGGTGACTGGGAGTTCCGGTACTCCTCGACCGGACCGATCCTACCCAGGGACTTTTGGTGAACGTCCCTGTGTACTCACAGGTGTCAATTGGACTTGTTTCACTGTTCAGGACCCGTCAAAGTTTCCGTCGTGTACAACCTGCCGACACAAATCGCAGTGACCCCCCACCACGCCGACACCCGACCCTCCCCGACCGGGGGCAGGAGAGTCGGGACCAGAGACGGGGACACCGCGACGGGGGTCAAGGACGGGACTCCAGCGACACCCTCGGAGTGAGGTGCCACGAACCCTCCACCCCCACCCGTCCCCAAGTCCCGAGGTTGGTCCGTGGGCCTTGACGTCCGACTCGGGTCCCGACCCCAGGGTCGTCTGGGGGCAGGTCCAGTGGACGTCCCTGCGTGTGTGGAGACGTCCTGCTCTCCGCAGGGGTCCCCCAGCGAGCGGACGGCAGTTCAATCCCGGGTGGCGAACCAAGCCTCGACCGACCCCTCCACCCCCGCCATCCCCACAGGTCGACTCTGAACCACCCTCGCGAATCTCCTGGAAGGTTGCAAGAAGTGCATCCAGAAAGGTTTTTCACTGAAGGACAGTTGTGAACAATGGAACGACAGTTTCTCATTTCGAAATATGGGTCTCGTCTGAACCTTAGTCGTGGGAACGGACAAAGGTTCCTTCTAAAAATGAGTGTCAAGGAGTGGACCATTGACATAAAGGGTGAAGACTATTATTCACCCCTTCAAGTGTGACACCCGTCCCCTTCCCCGTGTGCCCCTCCCTCGTTAGACTTCCTGTCATCTTTGTGGACTTGGTCGGACTCCTCGTCGGGGAGTGGGGCAGTCGTAACGGAAAGTGACGCGCGGACGAAGTGGCACTGTAGTGCGCCCACTACCGCAGTGTGAACGCTACTGTAGTGACTTCCCGCAGGGTGTCCTGCCCCGGGTAATGGACGAGGACTCTGGGGTCAGGTCTGAGGGAGTCCCCCTCTGCACCGGAGTCGCAGACTCAGTGGTCGAGGACAAGGGTTCTCCTAGGGTCTCAGTGGGGTGGAGAGATAAAACGTCAGTGCCGGAGGGGGTTCTGTACCGTGGGGTCCACGGGTCCCGGGTGGTGAGGTCGGACAAAGTAACTCTTTACCGAGAAGAGGGGAAAGTAAGTTTACGCCTCGGACGGGGACCCAGACGGGACATCTACAGGGGCGTCCTCCCCGACCTCGCTACTGTACAGGGCCCCAGACGCCGACCGTGTGGTCGGGTAGTCTCTTGAGAGAGACGTAGGTTGTCCAGGGTCGACCCACGAGTTCCTCTTCCCACGTGGGCGTCTTCCTGGGGGAGTCCGACCTACACTCGTGTGTCCTTCGACAGGGAGAGTCCCGACACGAAACAGGGTCTCTTTTCTGTGTCTACCACCGGCCCCCTCGGGCACCGTCTTGGCCGTGGGGTTGGAGTCCCTGAGGCACCAGGGCTCGGGAGCCTCCCCGTCGGCGTGTCCCGCACAGGGCCCTGCACGGGGCTCGGCCGCGGGTGTGAGTGGACACCGAGCCCGTGACCCGTGAGGAGAGTCCGACCCAAGAAAAGACACCTACGTGACTGACGGGTGGTCGCCTCGCCGGTCGGGTCTGACCCCGTCCCGGAGTTGACGTGGGGTCGTGGGACCGGTACTCGTAGTACGGACCACCACAGGGAGACGTCGGGTCGTGGTCACCCGGGCCCAGGTCACACAGGTGCCGGTCGACTCCTGTACGAGTGACGCGAAACCAAACCAAAAGGTGCCGGACACGCAAAGGCCTGGTGTCAACGAGGAGACTTTACCGTCCGGCCCAGTCCGGGGTCCGGACGTCCTTGGACTCGTAAGCGAGGTGGCGACTGGTCTGACCTGTGTCGGAGGGTTCCTCCCACAGTGTCGCGTCGGAAAGACGACAGAAGTGGCTCGAACGTCAACGTCTGGTCCCAGTGTCCAGTGACCCCGAAGAGGACCCGGGAACTCCCTTTTCCTGGGATCCAGTCCCCTGAGTGTCCTTCACACCGGGGAGCCCGCCGGACCCCTGGCCACCCTGCCGACGCGTGTCACCGGCCTTGCGTCTCCGGAGTGCGGGTGACGGTCGGAGCAGCCTCGGGACCTTTGTGTCCCCGTCGCCCCGTTCCGGTCCGGTGGGCCAGGGTGGGCTCCGGGTCGACGCAGGTTCCTCACAAACTTCCTGTCGCTGCGTAGGCTGGGACTTGAAGGGCAGGGGGACCTGTGTCTCTTCGGAGGGAGCGTCCAGAACGAGGAGTCCCTCGACAACGGAACATTGACCCCGTCTCCGATTCCCTCCGGCGCCTGGAACCGTCCTCGTGTCCCGGCAGTCCTCCGTAGTCCCTCGGAACCTCGCTACGCCTGCACACCTCGCTCCACGCACGCCTTTCATCCGGTCTCTCTAAGTCGTTTCGGTCCCGCTCCCACCGGACGCCCGTCCACCTCCTCCGAACGCCCCCGGAGCCGGAGAGTGGGGACGGGGGTGGGTCGCTTTCCCTTCGGTCGGGACGAAGACGTCGGGAGGACGGAAGGACGTCACCGAACACCGGACCGGTCCGCGACCGAGTGGTCCCCAGTCCCCGTCGCCGACCGAAAGGGGTGGAACCTCCTCTGTACACACTGGTTCCTTCACACACGGTCATTGGACTTACGGACGTGTCGGTGGGGACAGACGAGTGTGTCGGTGTGGACAGACGAGTGTGTCAGTGTGGACAGACGGACGTGTCGGTGTGGACAGACGAGTGTGTCGGAGCAGACAGATGGACGTTACAGTGTGGACAGATGAGTGTGTCGGTGTGGACAGACGAGTGTGTCAGTGTGGACAGACGGACGTGTCGGTGTGGACAGACGAGTGTGTCGGAGCAGACAGATGGACGTTACAGTGTGGGTAGATGAGTGTGTCAGTGTGGACAGACGGACGTGTCGGTGTGGACAGATGGACGTGTCGGTGGGGACAGACGGACGTGTCGGTGGGGACAGATGGACGTGTAGTGTAGACAGATATCCAGGGGGTTCTGTGACGGACCACCGCTCAAAGGGGGCTCTCCGGGTCGACGTCGAGGACCCACACCGTCCGAGGGACACGCAGGGTCCGGAGCTCGACTGCCGGGGACGAAGTGTACAACAGAGTCGGGACCTGGGGTGTCCCGCGCTCCCGCCCCCGAGCCCCGCTAAGTAGGCGTCTGTGTGTCTTCCCACGTCACGACCGTCGACGTCGAATCCTTTCTAGAATTGCCTCGACCTTTATAAGTTCAACCTCTTCCTTCTTCTGTCGCGGAAACAGTGGGCCTCGTGTGGATGAAAATCGACGACGTCGAGGACAGGAACTCAAGCCCCGAACCCTCCTGGCGACGCCCGGCACCCGTCGACGCGTCCGAGGGTCCCGCCGGGGACTGCACCACTGCGTAGAAAGGGACAAAGGAGGGTACAGGTAGAAGCAAGGAGAGTCAGTCGGGACTTTGACCCTTTTGTTTGGTTTGAAACGTCGAAGAGGACGAGATTCGACATACTCTGAAGCCATTGGAAAGGAAAGGACACTTACTTTGCCCTGGTCTGTTCGAGACTCTACTTTAGGTTCGCTGAGTGTCGGGGAAGGCCGGGACTTTCGTTAAAAGAAAGAACCAAATTACCTCTTAAACCCCACACCTGTGACAAGTGGTGCTACAACGAGCGGACCCCTGTGAACCGGAACCAATTTGGTGACCCCCAGGGACCCTAGAGTGCCCCCTCCTTGTACGACTCGGGGGAGCCCGTGTCTCGGGGTACCTCTCGGAGGCGTCTACGACTCCCTCGTACCGGACCTGACGGAAGGGCACTGGGGTCGGACTACAGGGTTCTCGCGCACGGATACCTGTGTCGCTGGGTAAAGTCCCGGTCTGGCCGGGGGCGGGGGCTCTCACAACAGTCCTGAAAGAGAGGGGAGCCTCGGGACTCACCGGAGTCAGGTCCGCGTCAGGACGGTTCTTGTTCGCCTCCCCACCCGGTCCCTGTGTCCCGGGCTGGCGTAACGCGTGTCGGAGTCGAGTCCAGGAACCGGCACTCTTCGCTCCATACCCAGATACGGTCGGGTGGACGATTGCGTTGTCGACACAGACCCCTTCCCCGACGGACTCATTTACTTTGGAGTTCCGGAGTCACACAAGTCAGGTTCGGGTATAAGAGACTAGTCTAGACTTCGACCTTTACACTAGTATTGAGGGGTTTTCCTAAACTCCAACCTTTACACTGAAAGATCTTTAAGTGTGACTTCCGGACAGACGAAGCTCTCCATTCCTTACATCGGGAGCACTACGCTTCTCTCGACCAGCTGGTGAAAACTCACCCTTTGACACGGACTTCTCGGGGGTCGAGCTGAGAGTCTGCCCTTTGACCCTCGGTCCCGGAGGTCGGGGCCCCGGTGTCGTCTTCGGTCAGGTCGGGCTCCCGTGCGCCGGGACGGGCAGGAAGTGTACCCCGCCCCCCGAGGGACTGTCGCCCCGACAGGGAGTCCTACCGTCCGCCCAGGAGGGGTGTCGCGGGGGTGAGTAACCTCCCTCCTTTGGACCTACGGCTCGGGGAATGGTCGAGAAGTCGGTGCCGGGACGTCGGAGGTGGACACGGGGCGAGGGAGTGGTGCTCCGGGGGTCCGGGGTTCGGCCGTCCCGTCTGTGTCTGAGAGGGGTCTTCGACCCCTTCGCGTAGTGGGCAGTCGGACCGGGAAGAGACGAAACCCCGAGTGACTCCGGTGGGAGGACCTCCCGAGGAGGGTAGGGTCGGCGAGGGTCTGTCTGACAGACGGTCCGCGAGTGTGGGTCCCCGGTCGGGGTTGGGTGGGTGTTGTCGCGTGTAAAGACTTAGACCCTCCCAGGAGGGGACCCTATCGTCTCCCCCGTTCCTCCACGCCCCGTCCCCCGTCACCGGTCGAGCCCTACCTCCTCGGGGTCGTCAAGGGCGCCCTTCACGATACAGACAAGAGACTTGCGTGTGCGGTCACGGACGGTGAACTCCGAGTGTGTGTGAGTGTGTGGGTAGAGTTGGTACGTGTCCGTGTGCCTGACAGGGGTCCCGAGACCCGGACAGGAACTGTGAGGATCCTTCGACTGGCCTGAGGACCAGGGGTCCTTCGTGCCTGGCACGAGGGACGATCTACTGAGCCGCGCAAAGCAGGGGTCCCTTCCGTGACGCGGGGCCGGCACATTGGTGGCACCCGCCGGACAAGGGACCACCGTCTACGCTCGTCCTGTCGGTGTCTACCTTCACAACAGTCTTGACACCCTTGAGGAACATTAATCATAACCCTGAACAATAAGGAGTCGTTTCTTTTTCGGGTTTCGGTCGTGTTTCGTGTTTGGAGCGTAGGGGTGGCCCCAGAACCACCTCCGGTCCTCGGTGCAGCGACCAGCTATTAATGTCTGGTCTGTCCGACTCCGTGGGTGGAGTCTCCGACACTCCTACTTACACACGTTCCCTCGGCTATCGTTCGCACGCCTCGACTTGTGAACAGGTCCCTTTTCAGGTTACCTGCCCGTGAAGACGGACTTTATGTCGTGGAGGAATGTCCGGTACTAGTACGACTCACAACCCCCGTTACCTCGTCTCTAAATTCTCCTTTTATGTCCTTTTGCCGGGTGTACGTTCTACTTACCGTCAGTCAGGAGACTGTCGTCCTCACTCTCAGGTCCACTCCGGTGTCCGTCCAGACTAGAGTCGTTTTTGTCGTGGACCCACGGACCTGTGGACCCGTGCACCCACCTGAACCCCTCGGTCGAATCCTTCTCCGTGACTATCGTCGTCGTAAATGTGTGTCTGTTCCCAGTGTCGCGACTTCCACCGACGTGAACGACATAAACGAGCGGACCGAAAGTCAAGGCTTCGAGATTCGTGGTAGGACCACTCCTCCGCCGGCTTCGTCGACGCCTCCCACGCCCCCGCCAACGTCGGACCGGACTACCACCGCCGGCGACGGGAGACGCCCACTCCTTTCGTGCCAGTTCCCGCCGACCCTCCAGTGACGAGACCGTCCACACAAATAAAAACAGAATAGGTGGGACGACTGGGAGGAGACACAGAGGACACGGCGAGGATAATGAACGACCTTTAGAGACAGAGAGGACCGGCAAGGACTAAGTAAGTGACAATAAACCCTTCCTCCGGTGAAAGTGGGGTCCGACTCCCGGTGGACGACGGACAACGATCAGGTAGGTCTTGTCGAGAAACAAGACAACGTACACGCACACACGTGCACACACACGTACACACACGCTCGTGCACACCACCCCGAGCCCCGTCTGACGTCGAAGGGGGCACAGAGCGAAGAGGAGTGACGACAAGATACTGGAGTCGGTGGTAACAAGGTATCTGTAACCACACACACACCGCCTCCCACACCCCCCGTGTTACCAAACAAGTACAAAACTCTCCTTCTTAAATTTCGAGTAAATTTTCGACTCAGTCCTGTCTTTTCGGGGTCCACAGTTATAAGTCCGAGAAGGGTAGAGCCCGAGACGAGAGACTCTGCGGGGGTGTACACCGATGGCGTCTTGTCCCACAGGTCGGGCCGACGTCCCACGTCCGCACTTGTTTCTGAACATTAAGCCCACTTGCACTCACCGCACAGGCACGTGCCCTGATCGGGTCCAGAGACGGGACAAGTGATTCCGCTCTCAGCGAGTACGAGTTACCGAGTCCTCTTTTCGTTCAGGGTAAGTCAGTCTGGGAGTGAGTCGTAAGACATGTCCCAATTCGCTAAATTTAGTAAATTTTACAATGACGTAGGTTAGACTCCGACGAAGGTTCTTCATACCGTACTCACTTTAATTTATAATTTAAATGTTCGTGTTTTGACTGTCTCCGTCTTTCTACGACCGTGGTGGCATCCAAATTTAATTTACTACTCCCCGAGGACTCCTCTGGGGTTCCACAGGACCCCAGTGTTCGAGAGTGTCGTTCTCTTACGACTCCTCACAGTACTCTTAGCGGGTGACTCTTGTCTAAGCCTTCAAATGCGTGTTTCGCGTCGGTTCGTCCCGGGTGTCGGACCTGCTGTGTGCCCAGTCCTCTCCTCCTGGGTCCCGAGGTTCCCGGACCGAGGAGTCTACGTACCCCAATTCTCTTAAGTTTGTACACCCAGGGTGGGGGATTGGCTACAGGCTGAGAAACGCTGGGGTTCCTGACGTCGTGTGGTCCGAAGGGACAGGTAGAGGTTGAGGGTCTCGAATGAGTTTGAGTACAGGTAGCTCAGTCACTGCGGTAGGTTGGTAGAGTAGGAGACAGCAGGAGAAGAGGAGGACGGGAGTTAGAAAGGGTCGTAGTCCCAGAAAAGGTTACTTAGTCAAGAAGTGTAGTCCACGGGTTTCATAACCTCAAAGTCGAAATCGTAGTCAGGAAGGTTACTTATAAGTCCTGACTAAAGGAAATCCTACCTGACCAACCTAGAGGAACGTCAGGTTCCCTGAGAGTTCTCAGAAGGGGTTGTGGTATCGAGTTTTCGTAGTTAAGAAATTGCGAGTCGGGATTTGGATTGGGATTGGGATTGGGATTGGGATATTTCTATATCAGGTTGAGAGTGTAGGTATGTACTGGTGACCTTTTTGGTATCGAAACTGATCTGTCTAAAAACAACCGTTTCATTACAGAGACGAAAAATTATACGACAGATCCAATCAGTATGGAAAAGAAGGTTCCTCGTTTACAGAAAATTAAAGTACTGACGTGAGTGGTAGACTTCACTAAAACCTCGGGTTCTCTTATTTCAAAGAATGACAAAGGTAACAAAGGGGTAGATAAACGGTACTTCACTACCCTGGTCTACGGTAAGAAGAAAAAAAACTTACAACGTAAAATTTGGTTGAAAAAGTGAGAGGAGAAAGTGAAAGTAGTTCTCCGAGAAATTAAGAAGAGAAAGGCGGTATTCCCGCCACAGTAGACGTATAGACTTCAATAACTATAAAGAGGACCGTTAGAAATAAGGTTGAACACGAAGTAGGTCGGACCGTAAAGTGTACTACATGAGACGTATATTCGATTTATTCGTCCCACTGTTATGTGTCGGAACTGCATGAGGAAAGGGTTAAACCTTGGTCGGGTAACAAGGTACAGACCAAGATTAACAACGAAAGACTGGACGTATGTCTAAAGAGTCCTCCGTCCAGTCCACCAGACCACAGGGGTAGAGAAATTCTCAAAAGGTCAAATAACACTAGGTGTACCCGTTTCCCAAGCCACATCAGTCATTTCGTCTTCATCCACGAAAAGACCTTGAGAGAACGAAAAAGCTACTAGGTCGCCTACAACGGTTAAGCTAGAGACCAAGGAGACGGAAAAGATTTAGGTCGAACTTGTAGACCTTCAAGAGTCAAATTCATGATGACTCGGACCGAACCTCTTAAAACTCGTAATAAAACGATCGCACACTCTACTCACGTCAACACGCCACCAAACTTGTAAGAAACCCTAAACGAAAAGAAATCCTAACGTTACTTTTGACTAGAAAGGGTCAGGACACTAGTGCCGACTCAAAAGGTTTAAATAACCGTATAACTCACTTCGTGAAATTGTCGTAGTAGAAAATCCTGAACTTTATCGAGTCCACCTTAAGGTAGTGGAGGTGATCGAAACGAGTAACATTACGAAGGATTCCGGGTGAACTGAAACGTAAGATCCAACAGACCGAGATCCACTCACTAGTGTGATAACACCAATAGACCAAGTACTTTTAGAAAAAAACATGTCGAGAAGACACATAAGAACGGTGGAGAAGAATTATAGAAGACGAAGACAATCCAGGTATGACGAAACAGGAAATGACACGGGTAGAAACGTACTTTACAGGGGAACCACGGAGATTAAAAACTCGACTAACCGTTTTGACATGCCGCGTGTGCAAAACCGTCCTGGAGACAAAGGACCCACTTGGGGTGGGACAAACACTTGGTGTCCAAGTTCCTCTAAGTCCGGAAGGATCTACTTCCCGACTTCGTCTGCCGCAGGGAAGTCGTCTACCTCGGGGACGCACCTCGAGTTTCACTCTACTCCTTCACCTTCTTCTCTTCGTGTCTCGTCCCCGCCGTCCGCCCCCTACTTTGCCCACTTGTTCCCTCCTTTCGGCTCCGCCGAGTCTCCGGGTAGGAGGACACCACCGTCGTAGACTAGTAGTTTCGCCTCGTGCCTCGCCTGTGTCCTCGGTCTGCCGGTGGGCGCCGACCCCCACCCCTCGCCCTCGTGCCTAGTCCCGACAGACACCCTTTACGCTTGACTTCTCTTGTGCACGTGACGCCGTTCACGAGACCTCTTTCTCTGTAGTCTCCGCTCTCTCCGCCCTTCTCTTACCGAAGGTTCATCGTCGGCTCACTTGGTCCCTTTCCGCTGAGTCCGACCCCTTGGTGCTGCCGCTCTCCCGGCCAAGGAGAGGTACGGGTCCGCCCCGCGACTGTGTCCGGTCCTACCTGTGCCTGTCCTTCTCTTTCGCTTTTTCTTTCGGTTCTTGTCCTTCTGTCTCTCAGTGCACAGACCCTCCGACTGGCCCAGGTCCTCGAGACGATTAACGTCTCCCCTGTACACCTGTCCACCTGTCTACCTGTGTACCTGTCTACCTGACTTTCCCCCAGGTACAGTGATCCCCGGCCCTAAGAAATCCGCTTCCATCAGTACAAGATGGTAGCCAACACTGCAGAGATATTAAGACACTTGTTGGATTTCGGGTGACCTAGCGTGTGAAATGTCCCTATTTAACACACCACAGCCTCAAGAAGAGTTAATTCGACAATGGTTTTTTTCGTCTGACTAACACAGTAGAACAAAACTTTTCCTCGGTTATTTACTTTTAAGTACTTTCAATTTATATTTATCGATCTTCTTTTATTGATTAAACCTTTTATAACCATTTCTTCCCTTAAGCTGTAGATGCAAAATTGTCGAAAGTAAGGGGAGCAGTGAAGGTGGGAGTGTCATTTGTGAAAGGTTTGTACACCCACGGTCCGGGGTGGGCACACCTCCTGTTCCTTCATTTCTATTTTTCCGGGGCACGTTCCCGGAATGACGGATGACTCTGTCTCTGTTCCTTTACGTGCAGTTGAAAGACAAAGAAGTTGCTTTACTAAAGTTAATGTAAGTGTGGTTCCTAAAAGACGATTATTGTATGGTCAGTCATAAATGAGTATACGTTGATATCAGTTCTTTCACCCAATTTTATATATACTTTCGGTAAAACCGGTTTCATAAAACATTTTCATCTTTTGACCTCTTTTGTATCTATAGTGTGTTACCTCAAACTCAATGTCATACCATGGTCGGTGTACTATTAGTAAATATTAATACAACCTAGGACCTTTTGAAACTTCTAAGTATAGGACAATTTATGTCACTTGGTCCTCGACAATACTACGATAAAAACATATCTTTGTTTGTTTTTGTAAGAATGTAAATTTCCCATGTTTTACAAAACCATGGTTTTATCCAAGGTTTATCATTGTCACTATTTCACACCCACTACCTCGACTCTCCACATCTCTAAAGAGCAAAAGAGAAAACACAAAAAGAGTCTTCCAATGAGTACAAGATGTTGCCCGTACATAATGTAAGGTTTTTGTAAAACATTTACAAACGAGGAAAGGATTTTGTCTTCGGTGTGTTTTTACGTTTTCGTAGTTGGTCGTTACTTAAATTATAATAAATTCTTTTCGTCACTACGTGGTACAAGACGTTCCTCCTGTACCGTTAGGTGAGGTCATAAGAACGGACCTCTTAGGGGTACCGGTCTCCTCGGACTGCCCGATGTCAGGTGTCTCAGTGTGTCTCAGTCTGTACTGATTTGTTTGCACGTCCTTTTCATTACTAAGCGGTACAAAAAGTCGAAACGGAGACCAGGCAGGACACCTGGTCGTCCGTGAAATATTTTGTGGTCGTCTCGACCTAGGGGTCTGTGCACCGGCGACCTCCCGGTTTGTGGGCATAGGACGGGACCCAAGTGACTTGTCGCTCTGCGCCGTTCTGTCACAGGGTTTCTTTTATCTTTCACACACGACGGTCCCAACAGGCCCGATCCATCTCAGGGACCGTGACACTAGTCCGTTCCAGTAACACCAACCGTGGTTTGTCTCTGTCTCGAGGCACCTCGAGCGGAAGCTCGAGCGGAGAAACCTGTCACAACTCAATGGAGAAAGGGTGATCGAGTTCCGCGACAAATCAGTCAGTACTGGGCGAGAAATGACTGGGGTATCTGACATCCGACGGGTAGAGGAGACAGGCACCCTAAAGGGTCCGTTCTTACGACCTCACCCAACAGTACGGAAGGAGGTCTCCTAGAAGGGCTGGGTCCCTAACTTGGACGTAGAGGACAAGACGTCTGCCCAAAAATGGTGACTCGGTGGGCCCTTCGAGTTCCACTCCCTTATCGCTTACACGACATACTAACCTACTTCGAAGATTTTGTGGACTGTCCGAGTGGTTTCTCCAATCATTTTCGACTGTTTTTTAAATTTTCTTTGTTTATATAACTTGGATCTAAAATTTCTTGACACATTGACTTTTGGTATCCAGTCTTTGGTTCTTGTTGTCGTGGTCGTCTGTGACGCCTCTACGTCTAAGAGTACCTGATTTTTGGGCCTCAACCGACTCTTGTGTGGTACCACGGTTCTGTCCGATCGACCACCAATCCGATCTACTTGTCTCCACACCGTAGACGCCTCCCTCCCCTGTCAAGTAGACTGAGACGAGGAGTGTTAATGGGTCCCGACCTTTGTCCGAGTCCCAGACTTCCCCGTCGGTCCACCGTGACCCAGACCTTTAAAGGGGGGTACTTCCCGTTCCCAGAATCTTTAATATGTACGGGTCGGTGTGTGTGGATACATTGGGTCGACATCCCGTGAGCGACACCGGCCTGTACCGGGGTCTGAAGGTGCTCGGTAGAACAAACAAATCAATGAAAAAGCACAGGGCGTCCCAGCCTCCCCAGAGACAATGTCCCTAGGAGGTACCTCAAGACGGAGTCGTCGATGTTGTAGGTAAGGACCACCTGTTTACGACGGGGGAGGGGGTTGTCTAAGACGAGTCGACCCGTCTGAGACGATTGTCTACCTCGACGGGGTTTGTACCCTGTCAGTCGGTGGTGAAGGACATCCTCTCCGCCGGAAAACCCCATCTCTCCACCGGTCGGGAGAGAGACCGAGATTCTTCTCGAACCGTCCGATGTCAGGTGTCCCAGAGTTTCTCAGTCTGTACTGACTTCCTTGAATCGTGCGTGTGTGTACTTCTTTTTTTGGGCAGGTTCCGGAGTCACAGGTCCGAGTTCGGGCTCTCCTTGTAGGGGCACAGGTGCTACTCTCGGGGAGTGTCTCCGGCGCAGTCCTAGCCCCGCGTCAAGTGTCCGTAGACCGTTACGGCCGGGGCCTCTCCTCCGATAAGGCCACTGGCTGGTTCTCAGAGGTCTGGGGTGTTCGCCGGAAGGAGGCCGAGACCGCTGGTGTGGGTGCACCTCTCGGGGAGCAGACGGGGAAATGGGATTCCCGGTGAACCCGCACACCAATGCCCCCCGCGGCAGACGCGGAGACCTCGGCGGTGACACGCACTCCCACCCGCGCACACGGACGGCGCAGCCACCCACGTCACGCGTCTCTCTCCAGACGCGGAGGAGACGGGGGCTCTCAAGGAGGACCCCCTTGTGCCGGGACCCGAGGACCGAGGGCCGGCCTGTCTGGCCCCCAGGCGAGCGGGACCCCTGGGCGCCGGCCCGCGCTCCCCCGCGGTGCGGTGGCGTCGCCTAGCGGTCCCGGTCCGGCCCGACCCCCGCCGCGCGCCCCGCCACGGCCTGAGGCGCCCGTCGCCCGAGAGCTCTGCGGCGCGAGGCGGGCCTCCTCCGGCGGCCGGCCCGCTCGCCTCGCCGTCGGTCGGCTCAGCCCGGGGCTCCACTTCAACGCACGCGCCACCCCGGGACCTAGGCGTGGGCTCACAGGGCCCCGGCCCGACCCCTGCTCCCGCGTCCCAGGTGTGCCTCCTAGGCTACGTTCTCGCCCCCGCCCTCCCGAGCCCCGAAGATGTGCCCCAAGGCCCCGTCTCTGGCCTGCGTCTCCCAGATGTCGCCTCCCAGGGCTCCCGTCTCCTCTGTCCTCCGACTGCGCCGCCCTTTCTCTCCAGATGCGACCTCAGAGAGCCCCGGCGTCGCTCCTGTTCCCCAGATGTGGCATTCTAGGGCTATGTCCTCGCCCCGACCTCCCCGCGCCCGCAGACGGAGGCTCGCAGGCCCGCCCTTGTCCCCTTCCCCCGGTGTCAGGGCGCGCGCCTCAGAGGTGAGCCGACGCGTCTGCCCAACCCCGTTTCCTCTGAGGCTCTCCCTGTACATTCGAGGGGAGGGGGGTGGGCGCCGGGGGCCTCGGCTCCCGCCCCGGCCCGACCCACGGCGGGGGTCGGGGGACGAGACGAGGCTCAGGGGTCGGGCCGACCGCACGCCGGGGTCCGCGCGTGCCCGAGCCCGTCGAAGCACGCGAAAGTACCTCCAGGCCCGCCGGCACCGCCCCCAGACCAACGTCGACGGCGGGGCAGAAAGGCGCAACCTAGACGTTCTCGAGTCCACTCTCCTTCCCACCCGCTGTTTCGCTCGCCCTACTGGTCCCTAGGGGGCGCGGGCACGACCGACCAACGCCCTCGGGGGCCAAGGCGCGTCTCCCGCGCCCTACGTCAGGAGCCGCGCACCTACGAGGAAGGAGCGGGGAAGGACGGCGGGGACGGGACGTCTCCCCTTGCAGCGGGGGCATATGTGTCGCTACGCGCGTCTACATCAGAATGTGTGTGTGTGTGTGCGTGTGCGCGTGTGTGTGCATGTATGTGTGAGCGCCGAAACGGAAGACGGGCCGGTCCTCGGCCTCGGCCTCGGGCCTGCGTCTGGACTTAAGGTCTCTCCCTCGGGGAGAGGCCGTCGGAACTTAAGAGATTGATCCTCGGGTTCGCGGGGACTCGGGAGGCCTCGGCTCGGTCCCTCCGAGGGTGTAAGGGGGCGACTCGAGCCCAACCGCGGCCCCGACCCCCGCGTCCCTCCGGGCCCAGGCGTATCTCCGCCAACGGGTCCCCAGGACCCGAAGTCGTCCCTACTGCCACCATCCCCCCGCAGATCTTCTCGCTGGGTCCCAAGAGAGATACGGAGCTTACGAGCGGGTTCGGAGGTCAGAGGGTCTTGGGACGTCACAGGGTCCCGGACCCCCAAACGGGAGGCCTCCAGAGTCCACTGGGTCCCTCAGGGGAGGGTTGGGGGCACGAGGTCATCTAAGTCAAAGACCAAAGACTGAGAGTCCTGTTCTGAGACTAGCACCCAACACCGGGGAGGACAGTGGAAACAGGGGAGCAGCCTCTAAGGTCGGGACTCGACTCAAACACGGGACCGTCTGAGAGGAGCGGAAACCGAAAGAGACGCCCGGCGGGGAAGAGGAAGAGAGGGACCCAACGTTTCTGGACCAAAGGAGTCGGGACGTGAGTTTCGGTTCCAAACCTCGGTGACCGACAACCTTCACCCAAAACTGGGACAACCACGCGCACCGTCACTGGGGAGACCCTCCACCGGAGGTTCCCCGTCGTCACCGTCGACCAAGTAGGGAGACGAGACCCCGGCGACGATTCCCCCAGTCAAATCTCTTGGGGGTTCCAGAAGGAGAGGTAGGAACGACTCTTTAGGTCCCACCTGGAGTGTTCGGGTCTGCCCAAGTTCGTCTTCTCCCACACGAGGAACGGGGTGGCGGTGGAGATCCTAACACGCCACGTGCGCTGGAGGTTTCCGAGGGGATGTGGACATCGGGGGTCCGTCAGTCACCTATCTAAACGAGACCCGAGAGAATGTGACCGGGCCCCCTCGCGACACCGGGGGGCCCCGACCTCAGGCGAACGAGACCTAGGGGCAACGACTGGTCGGTGTGCGAGTGGTTCCCAATGCGCCGGTTACCTCCTACCCACGTAGTCGTGGAAGGGACCCGTGTCCGAGCCTCTCACTGGGAAAGGTTCCGGTCGCGGGTCCCCAAGGCTGGGAAAATCTGAATAATAAACACATGAAGGTGAAACGTCAAAAAAAAAAATTATGGAACTCTAAAGGTATTAAATTCTTTTTTTTTGTAACCTACAAAAACATCCGTCCCCTTTTTTCCTCCCTTCGTTCAAGAACCGACCGTGGCTCCGGACACGTCCGGTCTACGAATCTTTTTATACACGCCCAACTAAGTAACAAACTCAAATTAATTCTCAAAGATGGGTCCCATACCGACCCTCGACGTAATAGTATTAATGTCCACATACACGGTACTAATTATCCAGTACGTCTTGTGTACCCAACCCTCCTTCACCATTTTACGACCCCAAACGGGACCGTTTTCGTCCAGCCCAGACACAGGGACCTCCCAAAACGTAGACCCCACGCCCGTCGGGGGAAAGACGGGAAAGACGAGAAGGTAGGTCCGTGGTCCTCCCTCCACCCGTCAACCTAAGAGTCGGAAAGGGAGTCGCCCCTACACGCCCGCCCCCACTTCCCCTCGTCCGCTCCGTCGAGTTCTACACACGCGTACCACCCCCCCAGTGTACTCGGCCCTCCCCGTGACCCCTCGGACTGCCTACCCGACCACCCGAGACACCCCCAGGCTCCTCTCGTCGGTACACGTGGACTAGTAGACTCGTGGCACAGGAGCACCCGGTAAGTACTCTTTATCCCTGTAGAACCCTGTCTCGGTGCCTCAGGGGTGACGGACGCCCCAGGGAGGTCCCGGTCCGATTTGCCCCACAGGGGTCGAGCCCGGCTCTCCTCCGCGGGGTGCGGGTGCCGAGGTGCCTCCCGGGACCCTGGACGTCGGAGTGGCAGCTCGGTCAGTCCCAAGTCCGAGGCCAGGGCGGGCCGGGCCGTCACCCACTGGCCACATGGGAATGTGTCACCTTTCCCCAGGACACACCCGCATTTTCTTCGTCGACACAGACAAAGTGGTGAGTCGTTGAGAAGACTCTCGAAGTCGGGAAGAGTCGGATTCGTCTGTTCTGTCTCCGGTCGAGGGGCGAGCCGCTCCGTGCACGTCCGTGGACGTTCCATATCGGTCATGAACCGGGGAACACGGTAACTGCGTGCGTCCCTCCGTGCCCACGGACGCCGACCCTCCCGTCCGCAGAATTCGGAGGAACCGAGACTCTACACCCGTTTATCAAGTCGACGACGACAAAATATAAAAGACTAAGGAGGGCACAGTCTGGTCTTCCGACGAGACTTGGCACGGTCGAGAGACTAAAAGTCTCCTCCTTGGACACAGCATTTCGTCTCAGTCATTACGTAGGTGAGTTTTACTTCGAGGGTTATAAAATTAAACTAACAGACAAATCTTTTTTCCGTTTAACTTTACAGTACATATTTATCATGTCTTCTGGAAATGCAACGAAAAATTTAGGTACCTCGATTCTGTCATTCTCGTTTGGCGTGTACCTCCCCGTCTACCAGGGAACCGGGGACTGCGGGTGCGGCGAGGGCTCCCCCGCCCCGGTCCGACCCGGTGGCGAGACACGGGGCGGGCGACCGGGAGCCGGAGAGCTTCATCGTCAGCGCGGGGAGAGAGGGGAGACGTGGACGGGAGGACCCGTGTGGGCGGGACCGGGACCGGGACCGGGACAGGAGTCGAGACACGGCGGAGGGGCCTGTTCAGCCGAGTCCCTCCTTCGCCTGTTCGAGGTCACCGGTCTGGGGACCCGACGTCAAGGGCCTTAAATTACTGGAAGGACCTATAAAAATTGGAACAGTCTATAAATTTGTTACTTCAAATTTAGAATCTCATCTGAATCCCTCACGACCCGAGCACTTTCGGCTCCGACCCCAAGACCCCGGGTCTCTGGGAGTTCGACGAGACTCACCACGTCACGAAGACTGATTTAAGATCGAACTTCTCCGTTTAAATAAAACATTTCCTAAAAGGCCACCCGCTCCGACACTAGAGACACAAGGACTGAGCCAAGAGTGACTGGACCGGTGGACCGGGGTCGTCCTGAGCCCCTCTGACACACCTGCCTCCCGGACGGAGACCCACCTCACCGGAGTGAGGAGGGTGTGGTCACCCGCAGACCCCCAACGCACGACGGGTAGTGACCCTGTCGCCTTGACGACACACCTGACACAACCGCACAAACATCGTCCTCCTGTCTTTCACGGTCGCAGCGGGCATAAGGCCCACGTCAAGAGACATAAGACCCAGTACTACGATTCGTCCAAGTTTTAGTTCCTTTCAGGACGGGCAGGTCACGCAGACCTTCGGTCTGGAGGGTAGACTAGAGTCTGTCGTCACCGCCGACCTCGGTCCGAGAGTCACCTCGTGCCCTACCAGGCGGGTCACGTCTCCCGGACCGGGCCGAGTCTGGGACGACGAACGATTCACACGCGGACGGTCGGAGTGGACGGGGTCTCGGGGGGTCGAGATAGCCCCGAGTCCCGTCTTAGTGGCACGTGGGCCTCCTGTTCGTCTATGTGCAGTAGAGGGACTTGTCCCAGTTTGGACCAAGACCACTGTCGGTCCTTCTCCCAAGGGAAGGAAGACCCCCCAGCTCCTCCGTGCATCTAATTGTGCCCCTTTTCACGTACTGTTCAAAATTTGGGCTTACAAAATAAATTGTAGTGTCGTTAATTACGTTACCTCACTTTACGAAACCATTTTATTTTACGTAATTTTTAAATACGTGTAATACATCTAATCGATAAATCAGTAGTCTTCCTTGCCGGAAGGAGACATCGGAGACTATAAGCTAACCCTTTGATATTCCGGGGAAAGAGATCGACCAAGTGTCAATGAAGTTCTTTTACTGGTAAAGACTGACACTTGTTTAAAGGAACTAAAAAAAAAAGGGTGGTTTTCTCCCTTCTTTTCTGTAAAAAGGTACTGCTTTCAATCCTTTATCCATAGCAACAGAAGAAATTATGAAGTCAAGTCAGCAAGTCAACACAGGTTGAGAAACGCTGGGGTACTTAGCGTCGTGCGGTCCGGAGGGACAGGTAGTGGTTGAGGACCTCAAGTGCTTCTGAGTGCAGGTAGCTCAGTCACTACGGTAGGTCGGTAGAGTAGAAGACAGCAGGGGAAGAGGAGGACGGGGGTTAGGGAGGGTCGTAGTCTCAGAAAAGGTTACTCGGTTGAGAAGCGTACTCCACCGGCTTCATGACCTCAAAGTCGAAATCGTAGTAAGGGAGGTTTCTTTAGAGTCCCGTCTAGAGGAAGTTTTACCTAACCAACCTAGAGGAACGTCAGGTTCCCTGAGAGTTCTCAGAAGAGGTTGTGGTGTCAAGTTTCGGTAGTTAAGAAGCCACGAGTCGAAAGAAGTGTCAGGTTGAGAGTGTAGGTATGTACTGGTGACCTTTTTGGTATCGGAACTGATCTGCCTGGAATCAGCAGTGTCATTACAGAGACGAAAACTTATACGATAGATCCAACCAGTATTGAAAGAAAGGTTCCTCATTCACAGAAAATTAAAGTACCGACGTCAGTGGTAGAAGTCACTAAAACCTCGGGTCTTTTTATTTCAGACTGTGACATAGGTGACAAAGGGGTAGATAAAGGGTACTTCACTACCCTGGCCTACGGTACTAGAAGCAAAAGACTTACAACTCGAAATTCGGTTGAAAAAGTGAGAGGTGAAAGTGAAAGTACTTCTCCGAAAAATCAAGGAGAAGTGAGAGACGGTATTCCCACCACAGTAGACGTATAGACTCCAATAACTATAAAGAGGACCGTTAGAACTAAGGTCGAACACAAAGAAGGTCGGGTCGTAAAGAGTACTACATGAGACGTATATTCAATTTATTCGTCCCACTGTTATATGTCGGAACTGCATGAGGAAAAGGACAAACCTTGGTCAGACAACAAGGTACAGGTCAAGATTGACAACGAAGGACTGGACGTATGTCTAAAGAGTTCTCCGTCCGGTCCACCAGACCATAAGGGTTGAGAGAGTCTTAAAGGGTGTCAAATAACCCTAGGTGTGTCAGTTTCCGAAACCGTATCAGTATCTCCGAAGGGTCCACTGAGTCACCATTTCTTAGACGGACGTCACGTTCTCTGGACACAAACTAGAGACCCACCCCTTCTAGGGGACCTCTTTCCTTACCGTTGGGTGAGGTCATAAGAACGGACCTCTTAAGGTACCCGTCTCCTCGGACCGCCCGATGTCAGGCACCCCGGTGTTCCTCAGTCCGTGTTGATTCGTGTTAATCTTCTTGAGGTGACAGAGTTTTACGTCTCCACTCGACCCGTCGTGCGTGTTACTTGTTCCACTTAAAAACAGAGGCCCTTAACACTACACAACGAAATTGTCCTTTGGATGTAGACCACACCCACGAACAGTTCATTCTCCGAGGCTCCCCGAAGAGTGAGGTCCTTTGTGGACGGACGGACGGTCACCGACTCTGCGTGGACTCGGGTCCGGACCAGGGCCCGTGTCTCCGCGGACTACACAGGAGACTCGTCCCGACGGACGTCTATCCGGCAGTCCTCCACTCCCCGGGTGACACGGGTGACCCAGCCGTAGGAAAGGACCCTCTAATAAAGCGTGGTTTTCCTTGTACTGGTTTTTCTACGGGAGAGACGGGACCTCCTTGTCCACCTTTCCACTCCGGAGCACAAAGGTCTATGTCGTTTGTGTATGTCTAGTTACCCTATGTCAACCCCTCTCTACTTGGAGGTTTAGACCCCCTCTAACTAAAAGTTGTCGTCTCGGTTCTGGTAAGTCACCCCTTTCTTAGTCAAGTCAAGTCAAGTCAGCGAGTCAGCGTAGGCTGAGAAACACTGGGGGATCTGACGCTGTGAAGTCCGGAGGGACAGGTAGTGGTTGAGGACCTCAAGTGAGTTTGAGTACAGGTATCTCAGTCACTACGATAGGTTGGTAGAGTAGGAGACAGTGGGGGAAGAGGAGGACGGAAGTTAGAGAGCGTCGTAGTCCCCGAAAAGGTTATTCAGTCAAGAAACGTAGTCCACCGGTTTCATAACCTCAAAGTCGAAGTCGTAGTCAGGAAGGTTAATTATAAGTCCTGACTAAAGGAAATCCTACCTGACCAACCTAGAGGAACGTCAGGTTCCCTGAGAGTTCTCAGAAGAGGTTGTGGTGTCAAGTTTTGGTAGTTAAGAAACCACGAGTCGAAAGAAATATCAGGTTGAGAGTGTAGGTATGTACTGGTGACCTTTTTGGTATCGGAACTGATCTACCTGGAAACAACCGTTTCATTACAGAGACGAAAAATTATACGACAGATCCAACCAGTATTGAAAAGAAGGTTCCTCATTCGCAGAAAATTAAAGTACCGACGTCAGTGGTAGACGTCACTAAAACCTCGGGGGGTTTTATTTCAGACAGTGACAAAGGTAACAAAGGGGTAGATAAAGGGTACTTCACTACCCTGGTCTACGGTACTAGAATTCCCTTTCTTATCAGAAAAGTTGTTTACCTCGACCTTGTTGACCTAAGTTGAACATTTTAACAGAGACTATGTTTTTTTTTTTTTTAGTGAGTAGTATGGTTCTTGTTCTTTATAGTTTTGGACTGATTCTTTCTGGTAGTCATTTACGACTCTACTAGATTGGTTAGAAAATTTCGGCCGAAACATTTTTACGAAGTGGTTCGTTAATACCCAAAAGGACTTTGTTTGTTGTTGTCGTTGTTTTCTTTAAAAGTCGTTTCTTTAAGTTCAATATTTGTTATGTGTGTACTGCAATACCTTGACTTGTTACGTAACTGACTTACCTTCTTTGGAACGTAGGGACCGCCAGGTAGAGGGTCACGTCCCCGGACCCACACTGGGACCAGCCTATCGACTCTAGGTTTCTTTTGGGTCGGTTGGGTTGTCTCGTGCACGACGGACCCCAGTTATTGTCTCCTATTTTCGTCACTTAGATTCTAATTAGTCTTGACGGGTCAGAGTTGTTGTCTTTCCTTTCTTTCTGACTTTTTTTTCTTTTCCTTGTCTAAGCATCCGTGGACACACTTTTATCGTCTTTACGGTTGTAAACATGGTAGTCCAGAGTCTCCTCTCTTCTTTCCCCCACCCCGACTCTTCTAGACTTACTTCTTACGGACTTTTGGAGAGTTGTGTCGTTTTTTATGATTGGATGTCGAAGTCCCTCTTCTCGTCTTCTCGTTGTCTTTTCGAATATTCACGAACCGTTAATCTATTGTGTGCATCTTTTAATTATACAGTTTCTTCTTTAGAGTTGCCTTTAAGATTTTACATCTCTTGACTTTCCTTTTCTTCTCTGTTCAGTTTTATTCACCCTACGTCAGCCTCGTCACGGCTCCGTTCAAGTGCCGGGACGTCACGAATGCACTCTTTTTTCTTTCGACGGACGTATACTATAGTGTAGTCATTGTATTGACACATTTAACATACTCAAGAAGTTCTTGAGGAATTTTTTCTTTAGAGGTCCAGGACCCCCAAAGTGATCTTTTAGGATGGTTTGTAACCAATTATAATGGACGTCTGACGTAATCTTCTTTTGATGTCTAGGTATAGTAGGTACTTGAATCTGCCTTTTAGGATTTGTTTTATAATCGTGCAACTTAGATCACTACGTACTTCAATGACCCGGTACACTCTAGATTAGGCCCATATGTTCACACCAAATTTTAAATTTTTAGTCAGTCATATTAAGTGACATAGTTGTCTGGTCTATATTTTAGTGTCGAATAAGGTCTTAAGCATACCCTTCCACGTCAGAGATTGGATCGACTTTGTAAGAACTCTTCTTCCCGGTTCACCTACCCCTGAGACGGGTCGTAATTACGACAGACGCACCGACGTCATTACTCTGGGACACCACGCCCGTCTCCCGTCTTCTACCTCGAGTCTTGGGTCGCCACGGGGGTGTCCGTGTGGACTAACGGAAAGTTGTTTCCGTGTTTTGGTCAAGTGACCTCCTTCGCATCGGCAAAGTTGTTCACCGACAAATTAGCGAGTAGGATCCTCTTTTCTTCTTAAGTAGACATTGGAGTATGGAATATATGTTTAATTGAGTATCGATATGAAAATTACTTTATTTACAAGTTTTTTAATTGAGTCTTTACCTGGTGTCTGAAATTACATTTTGACATTCTGAAAATCTTTTTTTTGTTTTTGTCTCTTAGTAGACCCAAACCCTAGGGGATCTCATCCTATACCTTGGGTGAGGTCATAAAAACGGACCTCTTGGGGTACCTGTCTCCTCGGACCACCCGACGTCAGGTTCTCCAGTACTTCTCATCCTGTATTGACTCGCTGACTCGTATGTGTACGCTTTTCAAGTATCTGAGCTGTGGTTTTCGTACAAGGTATTTTCTGACTTAGAGTAGTCTTTCTTTTTGACGAAAAAGTCTTTGGGAAAAGTCTCGTAATTTCCTTGTCGATGTCTCACCCTGTGTTATAAACGTTTGGTGTGTAGGTCATTTCCTGGGTTTAGACATTATATATTTCTTAAGAGTCTTGAGTTAACGGTTTTTGTTGTTGTCGTCGTTGTCGTTGTTTTGGTTTTTATACGTTAATTTTTACTCGTTTTATATACTTGTCTATAAAGTGGTTTCTCCTATATGTCTACCATTTATTCGTGTACTTTTCTACAAGTTGTAGTAATCGATAGTCTCTTTACGTTTAGTTTTCGTGTTTTTCTATAGCGATGTGGGATTAGTTTCACTACTTTTATTTTTTCTCTGTGGTTCGTGACTGTCCCTACACCTCTTCACGAGAACACATAGCGACTATCCCTACATTTTACCTTGTTAGTGATACCTTTAGTCAAACCGTCGAAGAATACATTAGTCGCTACGTTAACGCCACACTGGGTTGTGAACATGAGGACCCGTAAATAGGGTCTCTTTACTGTCGAGTACGCGTGTATTTTTGGACATGTACGGACCAGTATCGACAAGACAAACGTTATCAGTTTTTGACCTGTGTTGGGTCCAAGAAAGACACCCACTTACCAATTGACACCAGGTAGGTGCGGTACTTCATGATGAACGTTATTTTCTCCGCACTCGAAAGCCACGTGGGTCTTGAGCCTTACTTAGAGGTCCCGCAAACGACTCATCTTTGTGAAAAATGTTACTTTTAAATAAAAACACAGTCATTACATGACATTTTATATAAGTGTAACCCCCATCCCTTCCGAAGGGTCTCTTTCACTGAAATTTTACGTTTTCCCACAAGAGACGTCGTAAACGCGTTCACAGATTGATTTAATTGCAATCTTATCACAGGTCCCCATCCCTTCACGACTCCCTACGAGAATGCCCGTCGAGGCGACCGTCGATTCTCATCGGTTCCAGTATAAAGGTGACCTAAGGGTCGTGGTCGCTCTTTTGGTCCTAAATCGTTTTTGAATCTGTAAAGGAATTCCGGAACCCCGGGGCACTGGGGGTGTGTCGGTCGGTCTGACACACTCTGAAGAGTCTGAAGACAGCTTAAGCATCTCTACCTCTTCTCTCTTGCCTCCCCTGAGTCCTGGGGGCTTGAGATCCCGACGGGACCCCTGGAGGAACGGGGGGACGACACCTGTAAGCAGGACGTCCACAGGGAGACAGGAACGGGAGGGGTGGGTGACGGACGACGGGGTCGGTCTCACACTTAAGGCGGTTGGACAACCTCATACGTGCATTTCCTCACCGTTCGGGGGCCAGACACTACCAGCAGTCACGACCAACGTATTTTCCAAGAAGATAAACTAACATGACAGTCTAAAAGGTGAAAGGGTACCGAATCAAAATCTTAACCTTGTAATAAAAAGTACTTCTACTTGGAGGTTCTGAGTAAATACGTTTAACTACATCTCTTCTTACTCTTTGTAGTTGTGTATAGGAGAACACTGAGTCTCCCTTCACAACGCAGGTACACCCTTCGGAGGAGGGTGTGGAAGTGTCGTTTGGTGGAGGAGGCACAACCGTCGACCGGTCCCCGTCGACCCATGATCGTCCTACCTGTCCCGTGTCGCGACCCTCGACCTGGAATCGCCCTATTATCCTGGGAAACCCCGATGCAACTAGGAGATCAGTGCAGTTTCGTCGAACTGGCGTACCCACCCCCCTCGCTCTCCCGACTCACACCTGTCAGCCCGCCTCGGTCCCGAGCCCCGTACAGGGGACCATTGGGTCCGACGACCGTTGGGACTCATAAGTGTAGAAGGACACTTTTGGGGGAATCCTGGGACCCTGTGAGTCCCCCAGTGTATGGGGTCCACCCCAGACCGTGGTACTCACGGGGACCCCCACCGACTCCCACGAGGGACTGGGGGCGGGACGGACGGGGAAGGACGGTGGGTGTCGCCCGACGAACGGGGAAGAGCGGGGACCCTTCTGAATCGGGACGAACCGGTGGCCAGGTCCGTCCTTACACTCACCCAGGAGCAAGAGAGAGGACGGGGTCCAGTGAACCTGGTGGGAGACTTCCGTGGCTGTCTTGGGCGTCCCGCCTTGGGCGTCCTCTCCGGGGGTTCCCGTGCCGAAGGGGCGGGACTCGGACCGGTCGGGAGGGATGAGGAGGAGTGTGGGACCGGTCGAGAGGGTGGGAGACTGTCGTGCACACGTAAGCATTCAATCCTTTGATAAACTTGACTTCTCTTCATAAAGACTTCATTCACCGTGTTGACAAATAAAAACCTTGAGAGTGGCAATTGCAGTTCCACATCTATTTAATTTACTGTGGTTAAGTAGTAGGGTTGAGCTAGTGGTACCGTCCGGGAGGGCCAGGTGACTCGAGGTGTGCCCGGGACCCCTGGACCCGGCCGGGCCTACGGACACGTGGGACCCGGGGCCGGGACGGAGGTCGGGACGCCGTGTGCACAACAGTAGTATCTTTACCAGTGCAGACCGGACGCGAGTTCACTGTCGGTACGAGGGACGTGGCAGCGTAGTCGAGGAGAGGCACTGGGGTAGAGAAGCCGGCAGAACCGTCTCTTTACCCCTCCGCCTGTCGTCCGGCCGCCCGCTTGCAGTGTGCCGAGAGCCCCCGTCCGGACCGGGACCCGGTGACCGAGCTCCTCTTCGGGTGCTCGGGGAGGACCGCCCCAAAGACCCGACCCGCCATCCACGACTGCTACACGCCCCGGGTCCACGCCAGGGACGTCTCGACCTTTTCGGCCCGAGTCCCTCGTCTGTTCGCCGGAGGTCAAAGACACCAAGGAAATAAGAAATAGGACTTATTAAAGTTTTCTCATCCCGCACGCACCAGAACAGTGATGAATCTGCCGTCCCTGGCACCTTTTCACCGACTGCACAGGCAGCCACCGACTAGGTCGTCCGATTTCGAGCCAGGACCCGTCCCCGTACTCGCCCGGGCCCCGATCTCGACTCTGGGAACGTCCGGTCAGGAACGTCGTAGCGGAGGCACAACGAGTCAGACCCAGTCTGACGTCGGGTAGGACGGAGGAGACCCCTCTTGGGTCTCGGTAATCGGTACCGGACCCCCTCGTGGGGGCACGGGGCCTCCGGCGTGTGAACACTACGGGGACCTCCCGTCCGTCCTCCCCGGGGTCCCCCACACGTCGACAGTCAAAGACTCTTCGGTATCTCAGAGACGAAGACTCGAGTGTTGTGTTTTGCGTCGCCCACAAACGTCGTTCGGATCCCGTACAGATCAGACCACGCTCGAGACACGGCAGACGAGACACGGGAGAGTCACCGGAAGACTCTCCCTGTACCATCGGCTCTCCTTTCTTGTCTTTGCCCTCGGGACTCCTCGGCGACGCACACGGCCCTCCTTTCACGTGCTCCGTCTCCGGCTCAAGGGCAAAGGACAAAGGACAAAGCCTGTGTTTTTGTCACGAAAGAAGCGTTAGGGACATTAGACTTTTAACTAGTCGTTATTCCAGATTCGTCGACGCACCAAACCTCTCAACAACAAAAGAAGTTAACGTCATTTGACACATATTGTACACCGAAGGGACCACCGAGTCACCATTTCTCGTACGGACGGTTGCGTCCTCTGTATTCTCCACGTCCAAGCTAGGGACCTACCCCTTCTAGGGGGCCTCCTCCCGTCCCGCTGGGTGAAGACGTAAGAACGGACCTTTTGGGTGTCTGTGCCCTCGGACCACCCGTTGTCAGGTATCCCAGTGTTTCTCAGCCTGTGCTGAAGCGTTCATTTAGTTGTTGTATTGTATCTTCAATGGTAAAATTGGCAAAATTTCACATGTCGAATCGCCGTAGTCTTCGTAAACTCAAGGATGGGGGTGGGGGTAGGAGGCAGAGGTCTTGAAAAAGTAAAAGGACAACTTTGAGACAGGACTACTTCGGGAGCGAGGGGAGGGGGTGGGGCGGGTGGGACGAAGGACAGACACTTGAACTGAGGCGGTCCCTGAAGTGTGCCGTACACGAGAAAACACCGACCGAAGAGAGTGAGTCGAACTACAAGAGTTCCAACTGGGCACGACGTCGCACACAACCTTAGAAAAGGGAAAAATACTGTACACTATCGTAAGGGGTACAGAAAGGGTGCACAGCGACTGGGCGGGTGAGAAGCCCCTGTGAACCCAACGAGGGCGAAAGTGACAACCCTCGCGCCCCCGAAAGTCAAGACCCACCTGTGTGTCCCACCTTAATAACCTGGTGTGCCACTAAGACAAAAATTAAAAAACACCCTGGTGGTATGACAAGAGGTATCACTGACATGGTAAGATACAAGGATGGAGGTTCCCTTGTCTCCTGCTCTACCAACCTACCGTAGTGACTGAGTACCTGTACTCAAACTCGTTTGAGTCCCTCTACCACTCCCTGTCCCTTCGGACCACCCGACGTCAGGTACCCCAACGTTTCTCCACCCGTGTTGAATCGCTGACTTGTTGTTGGTGGTTACGGGTTCACAAGTTTAAAGAGATGTAGAAGGGGTGAGGAGAAAAAGAGAAACAAAAAGAAATATTATCGGTGGGATTACCTACACTTCACCATAGAATAACACCAAAACTAAAAGTAAAGAGATTACTGGTCACAATAATCTCGTAGAAAAGTCACGAAAAAAAAAAAAATTAAAAACCTCTTTATAGATAAGTTCGGGAAACAGGTGAAATTTTTAGTGAAACAACGCCAACAAAAACTCAAAGTCCTGAAGAGGTACACAAGATCTATGGTTACGAACTATACTGAACTTTTATAAAAGAGGAATATAAGACTAGACACCCGATAGAAAGGTGAGACACCTATCACAAGAAAGCACTTGTTTTAAAAAATTACAACTATTTTAGGTCAATTAGATGAAAAGGAAAAAAATGAAGACGAAAATATCGAGTCGACCAATGCCTAGACGGACGTCACGTCCTCTGGGGCCAAGCTAAGGACCCAGTCCTTCTGCGGGACCTCTTCCCTATCCGATGGGTGAGGTCATAAGAACCCGAAGGGATCATCGAGTCTACCATTTCCTAGGCGGACATTATACCCTCCGGACCCAAGTTAAGGATCTAACCCCTTTAGGGGAACTCCAATGGTGGGACACACCATTGGGTGAGGTCATAAGAACGGACCTCTTAGGGGTACCTGTCTCCTAGGACGACCCGATGTCAGGTACCCCAACGTTTCTCGACCTGTACTGACTCCCTGAGTCGTGTGGGAACCACAGTATAGGTTCTTTAGTGATGGTTTAGGTCACAGTACTTTGGAACTAGAATCAAGAAGAAGATTCTCAAAACACCGAAATCGAGAATACAAATTCAGAAACTAGACAAAACTCAATTAAAAAAAATATATCACATTCTATATCCTAGATTCGAACATAGGACATAGGATACATTCCCATATTCCTAGGGCGAAGGAAAAAACGTATGTCTATACGTCAAAAGGGTTGTGGTAGACAACTTTTCTACCAAAAGGTGGAACTTACCAGAACCGTGGTAAATGGGCACATAAGTTCCCAAATAAAGGACCGAGAGTCAAGGTAAGGTAACTAGTATTTCGGTCGAAATACGGTCACTGTGAAAACAAACGATGTCAAAACAGTCCAGAAGAATAAAGTAAAATAAAAAGACCGACACGTATACCGAACACCTTAGAGTCCAGGGGCTGGTCCCTGACTTGACCCGGTGTCGGAACTCTCACGGCTCAGACTTGGACATTGGCACTCTGCGGGTGCCCTGAGGACACCACTCACTACGTCAGTCCTTCACTCTGTGGAACAGACACCCTAGCAGAAAACAGTCGGGTCGACACGTCGTCCCTACTGTGGTCGTCGGGAACGTCCGAGACGGGGGGGGGTGGTTGGGGGGTCGAAGGGTGGGTCCCGGACGACGGTTTGGAGGGGTGACGAAGACGGACCTCCTGGAGGGTCGAAGTACCTACCTCGGGGGAGGTGGGGACCAGGTCGGGACGGGGTCACTCGGACAGGTCGCATCGTCCTGGTACCGACCCTATGTGGGACGGAGGCTCCCTAGTTGGAGGTCCTCCTCTTCACATCGGCTGTGTCCACGAAGGGTCCTTCCCAGAGGACAGTGACTGAGTGCGGACCGGGGACGTCTTCGGTGTGTAGACACGGGGGGAAATTTCCCCCGGAGCCCCTGAGTGTACCGTTCCCGTGACTCTGAGACGTCCTCGTCCTACACAAAAATAAATAAAACTGGACACCTACTTTCCTCTTCCCTTCTGCAGAAGGGTGACTGGTTTTCCTTCGTCGTAACGAAGATTTTTACGACAAACGACTTCAGTGTCAAGGGGGGTTAGTGAATCCCGAAGCTTCCGTAGAGGAGTCTCCAGGATTAATACCTCTGACACCTCGACGATAGTCTCGTTGACGCCGCAGCGGGACCTCTGGACGCCACGACCTGGTCGGATCTGGACGTCCCTGGGGCCACGGGGTCTGTCTTGGAGCAGGACCTCGGTCCCACTGGACGGGGACCCACCGTCTCGACCCACAGGTCGTCGGGCTCCAGACCGGTCCGACGGTCCTAGGGTCACTGAGAACCAGGTCGGGGAGTCTCGGGTCCCAGACCGGACAACGGACCGACCCGATCGTCGAGCCACTTGTGCTCACGACTCACTCTTTAACAACCCAAAAGCAAACAACGAATCAACGAGTCGACACAGGAGAAACGATGGGGTACTTGGTATTGGGTGGTCCGCGTAGACAGGTACCCTAAGAGGTCCGTTCTTATGACCTCACCCAACGGTAAAGGAAGAGGTCCCTTAGAAGAGCTGGCTTCCTAGCTTGGGTTCCGAGGACGGTACAGAGGACGTAACGCGCACCTAAGAAAGTCACGACTCGGTGACCCCTCCGGTCTTACTTTGAACAACAAGTCAACGATTCAACATAAGCTGAGAAACGGTGGGGTACCAGACATCGGGAGGTCCGAGGAGACAGGTACCCTAAAGGGTCCGTTCTTATGACCTCACCCAACGGTAAAGGAGGAGGTCCCCTAGAAGGGCTGGGTCCCTAGCTTGGACACAAAGGACGTGACCGTCTGTCTACGAAATGGTGACTCAGTGGTCCCTTCGGGTCACTTTTGGACTCCGCAGACGTTTAGTTCTCTTCTCTCCTCTTTTTATTCTCGGGTCTTCAGTGTCACGACCGTCTCCTCTCTGTACCGACCTGGGGGAACTGAGGCTCCGGCCACTCCCCCACGCCGGTGTACTCCTCCGGTCGCCTCTTCCGACTTACGGGTGTCCTGTCGCACGTAGCCTCTTCGGAGACCTCCCTACGACCCGTCCTGACACCAAACTGACGCAAAGGGCTCTATGGTCACGATACCCCCGTAGAAAAGTCGAACAACCGACAAACGGAAGAAACCTCTTTGCAGATAAGTCCAGGAATGGGGTAAAAATTCGATTCAACAACGAGAAAAATAAATCGACATCCTCCAGAAACATAGAAGAACTATGATTTAAGACTAGTCCATATACTAAACGTTTAAAAAGAAGTTAAACGTGTAACAGAAGAGATAGACAACTATCCAAAGGTTACGTGTCTTCAGATTAAAATAAGTTCAGGTTAACTAGATTAAAATTTAAAACAACACAGACAAAAAACACAGGATGACCACCAAGTTTGTCTCTTCCGTTACCATTTCTTAGACGAACGTTACGTCCTCTATACCCAAGCTAGGGACTCAGTCCTTCTAGGGGACCTCTTCCCTTACCGTTGCATGAGACCATAAGAACGGACCTCTTAACGTACCTGTCTCCTCGGACCGTCCGATGTCAGGTCTTTCAACTTCTCAGTCTGTGCTGATTCACTGGTTGTGTGTGTGTCCATCTTCACCAGACTCGTACGGTCGTCGAAAAGGGAAACTGCTTTAGGATCGCGATTATAAACGCCTCTCCCCACACTTCCGCAGTGACTTTGAGTAGTTTAAGTCTAGGTTCCACGAAAAGTAAGGTCACGGAGTCCCAACTTTGGCTTTTTCAATCTATATTTCTTTGAAAAATAAACTTGATAAAATTTGAATGTCTTTTCGACGTTTTAATCGTGTCTGAAAAGGACATAGACGTGGGTCGAAGGGGAGTACAATTCTAGAATTGTTTTTCGAGGCACTTTACTTGGAACAGGACGTGCCCCTGGTCCGACGTCGGTCAGGTCGCCGCGGGGCGGCGGCTGGGGGACTGCGGATCGGAGAGCCCGGGTGCAGACCCAGCACAAAGAGGAGACAGAGACTCCGTCGTGTAGAGAGGTCCGCATGAAACGGAGAGTTCAACGACTGCGAAGTCTTCCTACACAAGTCGGACACTCTTAAACGGCTGAACTGTCTGAGGCGAGTATAAAGTCAGTCAGTCAGACAGACAGACAGCGGGGTGTCGGCAGTCTCCACGAAGGGTGCCGGAGAGTCCGACCAAACAGGAGGAGGCCGGGAAGGACGAAAGGGCGGCTGGACCCAGACCGGCAACCGCCTCGAGTCCGTCCAGAGGAGGAGCAGGGACCTCGTCCACCGGGCCCAGGGGGAACAGGAGCACAGGGGCAGCGTTGTCGGTCGACCCTGGACGTCGCGGTGCCCCCAGCGTACCTTCACCGAATGTATGTAGTGTAAGACGTCGTCTGCCACACCCTTACTAAGTAGTGAACGAATTATTTTAACTAAATTCTTTCTTTAATGGCTAATTCTTGACAGGACTGACATTTCATTTTTGAGTCACTAGATCTGTGACAGACGAACGACGGGTCCCTCGATTCCCTCAGGTCCGGCGCTCCTCCGACGATGAGAGGGGCCAGCACCCCCCAGAGTCAGAAGTGCCCCTCCGTCCCCCCGGAGTCCGGAGGAAGACCCCCTGTCGGACCCCTGGGCGTGCAGTCCGGAGCCTCGTGTCTCCCAGACGCCCGTCCAGAGCCGGTCGGGACACGGGAGTCCGACGTCGGGGAGTAGAGTCCTCCCCTGTGCGACCAGGTGTGTTGTGGGGGGCGGGAGGGCGGGAGGGCGGGGCGGTCACTGCCGTCTCCCGTCCTCTCCGCCACCGGCACTGGGGAAGGGGAAAGGCAAGAGACGTCAACGACAGCGAGGCAGGACATGTTTCCAGACGAGGTGCCAGTCGCAGGTCCCGGTCCGACCTGGTCTCGGAACCGGAGAATCGAGTCCTTCGGGGGCCCCGGGGGAGGTCCCCCTGCCCCCCTACTCGAGACCTGCATTGAAGAGCCAGAAAGAATCCGTAGTTTCTCGAAGATAATACACCCGAATCTTCGACTGACCCCCCTGTTCGGCTGACCCCCGGGTTCACACCCCGGGGACTGTGTAACTCCCAGACAGGGGACAGGGGTCCTCTGCGAGACCCCCCTAAACGTTCCGCGACGTCTCCCTGTGCGAGGTCACTTTCTGGGTCTGGGACTGTCGAGGCTTCGGAGAGCGTCTCGGAGACGCCGTCGGAGCGAGGAGGCCCGCGTCCTCGTCTTCGTGACACACTTGTCTCTAAAGTCTCTTTTGACTACGTCGTGTGCAAACGTATGTCTACACGATTAATATCAGGAGTTGGACATGTAACTTTGTCTGAATCGTCAATGCTAGCAGGACCTTGTATTAACGAAAAAGGTTGGGCATCCGTGAGTCAGTGACCCTTTGTAGGAATTTAGGTTCTCCTCCAAGTACGAGGTTCAGATCCCTGGGCTTGAACCGACTCCGACTCCCCCAGGTTCGGTGGAGCCTCTGTTAACAAGAACCTCCCCGGCGTCCTGAGTGTACCCCAGTCGTCCCGGGACTCGACCCACCCGTCACCGGATTCGGGGTCATTGAGGGCCCGAGACCCCGTCGAGGCTCTGCAGGTCCTCCCTTAGTCCCGAAATCCCCTCGTCCACCCCTCCGTCTCCTCGGGGTCCACCCGGTCTCTCCCCTCCCGAGACCTCCCTGCACGACAACCAGGGGACTCTCGGGGTACTTCACCTACCCCCCCACCTCTTGGCACCTCTGGGAGCAGGTCCTCCCTCCCGCTCCTCACCCGACACGACCCCCGACGGACCCCGACCTCCCACGCAGGTAGGGACTCAACGAGTAAACGACTAATACTTCTTAGGGATGTCGACCCCGACCCCCGACCTTGTCCCTTATGAGACCCTCCACCCCACTCCTGTGCCCTGTGTCTAACCGGAGGTACTTCTTTCTTTAGACGGGACTTCGTCCCCTCTGCACCAGTCCCGGAACGTAAACTCGGACTTCGACCGTCAACATACAAATAGCACGCTGTGGTACCGACAGACAGATCAAGTGACTACCTCTGTCTCCTCGACTCCGTTCCTCGTCCAAGACTCTTCGATGATTCAAAGGTGAGTTTTGGGACAGGAGTCTCGTGGGTTGTGGTACATCTGACCTCACTCTTGTCGTAAACTCCTTTTATGTCACTGGTAGTGCTACATTGGTGCACCCACGAACCTCATCTGTATTTACAGGGGCTTTATGTCCAAGAAGGGTCCCCAGGACTGGCGTCGACTGGAGTCTCAGGAGTCCTCGGGTCTGGGTGGTACACAGACACTCCGCTACTCGGTGCACAGGACCTGAGAGGTTCTTCGGGCACCGACTGGTCCCAGATCTGCCGCGTCACGGACGTCCTCCCTCCGAGTAGTAGAGTCCCGGTCTCCTCGGGGTCGTCTCCTCCCTGGGGGGGGTCCTACTCGGGCTGCGTCCCTTCGGTCGGCCTCCACTCCCCAGGACGCACGCCGGGGGGGAGGGTGCCCCTTTTGCCTCGACAACTTAGTTTGGTACCGGGTCCTTTAGAGTTGTATTCCCCCGGACTCTTTTGTCGCTAAAGGAGTCTCCAAGTACGGGTGGCTCTCCGCCTCCCTCGAAACCCCGTTCTTGGCCGGCCTACCTGACCGGTTAACCTACGGACAGGGGTGTCCTGTCGGGGGACCTCGTACTCCGGAGCGACCCCTCCTCCCGTCCTCTCTGTCTCTGTCCGTCTCACACGCATCTCTCGCCCTGCCGGCACTCCTCGAGACCCCGCCCTCCCCTGACGACCGTTCTGCCACTCGAGCCCGGGTCGTCTCGGACACCGCGACACGGGAGGGCAGGACAGGGGACCCACGGTCCCAGGTCGGAGTAGGAGGAGCCCTACAGGCAGAATGGGGTCCTCGCGTTCCCAGTAACTCCTTTCGAAATAAGAATTTCCGACACAGGGTCCTGGGTCTGACTTCGACGAATAAAGGAGGAGGTAGGAGGGCGAGAGAGACCGAAAAAAGGTTCTCTGGTCCGGAAGACAGAAGAGGTGAGAATGGACGATAAATACTTGGAACTCAGACCTCCTCCAGAACCCTAGTAGAGTAGGTGAGGGAACTAAGTGGTCGACCTCGGACTCTAGACCTCTCCAAAGTCGTCGAAAGTTCCTCGACCGGCCTCGTCGTCGTGGCTCCAAGGGTCGAAGTCGAGGTAGACTCTGAAAGGGTGGATGTCCACTCTTGGGTCGGACGTGTCGTGGACCGTGTGTGGGACGTGACAAAAGTCTCTTTGTCGCAGAACCGGAGCAGCGTGTACGACTGGACGGCTCTAGACCCTGCAGGGGGAGTGGACGGGCGGACGACGGTCGGCCGTGGACGGCAACCGTCCGTTCTGTCTCCGGAGCGAGGGGAACGTCGCCGGCCCTACCCGACAAGACACAAAGAGTCGGAACGTCACTTACCTCCGGGGGAGCGGCGACCCGGATTCAGAGAGGACACGTCGACCTACACTACAATGCCAGCGATCCTTAAAGGCAACACTGAGATCGACAAAAGGAAAACTGCGGGTGCACACTCACTACAAACGTTTCACTCTTTAATCATTGATGTTCAAAAATCTAGTTTTTGGGTTTAGCCCCTGACCAAGAAATTTTCTTTGTCCGAAAGTGTCTCGAGGGGTGTCTGCCTGGTAACGGTTCCTCCAGTTCCGTGCGACACATGCACTTGCTTGCCGCACGCAGTTCGGCAGACCAGGGACACCAAGGCTGGTCACACGACCAAGGCTCACTGGACACTGGCCTTTTTCGTGTTTCCGTCTAGTCTCAGGAACCGGACCCGAGGTCACGGGCTCCAACCCGGTCCGAGACAGGACCTCCGGTCCTTCCCTGCCACCCCACTGGGAGTCGGGTCAGTCCTACACTCACAGGACGTGTCTTTACGGTTTTCGTCACCGTGGTTCTTCGGTCGCACCCGTCACCCACTGGAACACACCGGCTCCTTCGATTCCCCCGCCGGCCCGAACCGACGGATCACCCGAAAATAGAACTGGTGGAAGTACATGTGGGTGCAGACCCCAAAGATAGAGTTTTTTGGAAGCATATGCTGTGGGTGCACACGCTCCCGTCAACCGAAGTGAGATGTCTAATTTACAATTAGGGTAAGTTTTTGTGGAATGACCTTTGTGGGTCTTTTTATAAACTGTTTATAGACCCCGTGGGGTACTGGGTCCGTTCAACTGTGTATTTTAATCGACAGTGTGTTGTATTAGTAATAATTATCGAGGTATTTATTTTTACCTACAACATGTAATAAAACGTAGAATGAAGCATTCCTCCTTTCCTAGTAGTGGTCTTAACACAAGACAACCCAACCCAACACCCCCGCGACAAAGAAAGAGCGAGAAAAGTTCATTTTTAAAAGTTTGTATGTAATTTCAGGTTTCTCATCATGTCACTTTTGGATCGGTAGACACACCTTCATATACATAATATCTATACTCTAAAACACATATACACACACACAGGTATATATACCCTCTACTTACTTGGTACACCTTCATCAAATGTCTTCGGTTCTATCAATAGGGACTCATCGACTCAGACGTAGAGGATTTTTATTCCGATAAGAGAAGGTATTGGTTAAGGTAATAATATTGTGGATTCTTTTAATTGTTATTGGTCATAAAGTCTAAAAAGGTCGACGGGGGTTCGACACAAAACATCCGAAAGACCATCTGAGATTGGTTCCAGATACGTCGAGCACACCAATGTAGAGCGCCGGAGAGTGAGGTGGAGGACACTGCAGGGAGGGTGGACAAGGAAGGGAACAGGAACTGAGACTTCTCGGGTCCGGAGGGCAGAAGAGGCCTGCGTCCCTGGACCCAGACCCGCAGACTGACCTCGAACAGAACGGGTCCCGTCTCGGTCTACGAGGTAACGGTGGGCCCACGGTCCACACGCGCGGGAGAGTGGTCTGGCATGTCTGTAGAACAAGGGGGCACCACACCGCACCAGAAAGAGAGAAGGGAGGAGACAGCGACGCATCTCACACACGTGGTGTCTGAGCCCCGAACTGAGTCCAAAGGTCAGGTCAGTGATACATGAGTCTGAAAGGTTCAGGCGGACCTCCTCGGGCAGACACTCCTGGTGACTGCGTACACGAGAGCGTGCCCTCGACACGAAAGATACCAGACGAGTGGACCCCGGACAGGACGAAGGGCAGTCTTCACTCGACGAGACCCCTCTTCGCCAGGACCCCCGACTCCACGTTAGCGTATCCCTCTCTCGAGCAGACCGGAGTCCTTGGATGCTCGACGTGACCGCACGAGTGTGGGTGAGAGGTCGCCTAGTCCGCAAAGAAAGGAGAAATGAGTCATGGTGGCAGCCTCGAAGTGTCTGCGAATCTCCATCTAAGCGACGGCAGATCCGAACAACTTAAGTTTGAGGACTCCCGTCTCCGACTTGTCTCCCGAGGTCCATGGGTGTGGTCCACACGTCGGCGGAGAGTCGACACTCATGTCATGCAGGGGTCCGACGACCTGAGGGTCGGTAAACGCGGATGTCACCCATCTTTCATACTTTTAAGGCTCAGTAGGACCCCTCTGATCTTCGTGAAAGTCACCGACGATAAGATTCTTATTAAAATCTTTGTCGTAAACAAATCTTTAGTCTCAGTTGCCTATGGGTTTTGTAGACTGACAAATGTACAAATATGAACATGTGTCAAATGTTTTTTTACACCTTCTATGTCTCATAACTCTTGTACCTCTACTCAATCTGTGAGTTATACATTTATGTATTTTAAAGATCTCCTTTTTTAATGTAACCAAAATAAAACAACATCGAACAAAGGTCTCGTTCGTCTTAAAGAGATTTTACTGAGATAATATTTAGTGTTCTAATTGTTTGTAAAATACCGAACGAAAGTTTTAGAAACGCCTACGGGTGGAGGTTCTTACCCCAACTGTACGTAAAGGACACTCCCAGTGTGGAACATGTTTTTAATACAGTTTCACGTACTGTCTGAAGTCACATTTTACATTTGATAATTGAAACCCTTTTGTTGTGACCTTATAGAAACCCTACAACCTAGTTCGTGTAACAAGAACTATGGTTTTCGTGTCAGTCCTTTTTTTTTACATTTAATCTGAAATAGTTTTTCATTTTTAGATTCGAGGTGACCCACAAATTGGTGTACTACTCCCCTGCAAATACCTTTACAAACATCGTCGAAACGAGAATTATCGGTTTAGGACCTTTACTCGGTCGACAGGAAGTGGAGCTCTCCCAATACGTTCACACTCGTGACGTGGTCGGTGCTGGACCACTTAGAAGTCTCAATGCGACTCGTTTTTCTGGGTCCGGAGTGCCCAATGGACGGCCACTCCCAGGAGAACATGTGGGACGAACCCTACTGTCCGCGTGTCCCTGTCTCGTACCCGGTGACCCCGGAGCAATCCGGCCCCACTCCGACCCTCCCCACCTCCACGACCCCCGGGCCACGCTACCCGCGAGGCACAGACCTGACACAGGCTCCACCGTGGGACGTCCAAACGCTCTACGATGGTGACGTGTTCAACCCACTTTCCTAGAGATGTTAGAGTTTTAACTTTCAAATTAAAATTTTTTGGAAACCCCGTCAATATACGTCAAGACGATATATGTAGTACGAAATACCTCTTCTCAATAATCAATAGTTTAAAGATATACGGAATGTCTAAACCTCTGGTATACTTCAATAGTATTTAGTATTGACTTTTTATTAGTAGTTAGAAAGACAGTTGTCGTACCGATTTTGATCTAGATTAATAGCACGCAAAACAAGACAAGTATATATGTGAAATCTTCATATTAAACGTTAAACACATTAAAACTGTATATCTTTTTTTTACGTAAGGTCCTTTTTTTACCAACTTGTGTAACCTCCAATTGTTAACCTGTCTTTAATACCCTTAATAGGATTATCATGAAAATTCTGACTTTAAAGGATTGTTTGTACAAAATAAACTTTAATCAAGAAATGGAAACCCAGAAACATGAATTGTGCACCTACTAAAAATACAATTAAGTACACTACAAACAGAGCCATCCTGTTATTCTTAACTTTTACGTCACAGAGTGGTTTATAATTGGACACAGGAGGAATAACAGTTCTCTAACCCGAGTAAAAGTAAAATTTGATTGAGTCGGTGTCAGTACACGATCAACTAACTAACCTCTTTTCACAAAGAGTAAATCTAGTGCAAAAGGCTAACAGTACACCGACCAGAGTACACAAGCAAGAGCACTTGGACACAGTTGAGTCTCCACTTCGTGAAGCCGACATAGCCTTCACTCGTACACCTCCCTGTGGTCCGGTCCGCTCCTGGCCTCACCGGAGCCACCCCCCCGCTCGTACCAGGGGAGGGACGTCTGGGCCCCCGACTACCGTCTTCGCCACTCCCTTCCCCGAGACGTGGAGTAGAGGACTCACGGGGGGTGACACGAAGGGACTGGTTCGAACCGACAATTCGCTCTTCTGTTTCGGGAGAGGTTCGGGTGTCGTCACCCGTCCGACCTCCGTGAGACGTCACCGGGCAGAGACCCCGTACGACAGGGGTGACTCTCGAGGGGGACTGGGACGGGACGAGGAGGACCCCGTCCTCGGAGGGAGTGGTAAGTGAGGGCGAACCGGACACGACCCGTCCGTCCACCTGGGACCTCGGGCTCTTACAGGGGTGCTTTCTACGTCCACGATTGCGGACTCTCAGGTAGTCATGCACGTGGGAGCCCTCCTGCACCCCGGGGTCCCCGGGTCGTCGTACCGAGGGGTGGGTCCATGTAAAGTCAAGTCAAGTCAACGAGTCAGCACAGGCAGAGAAACGCTGGGGTACCTGACGTCGTGTGGTCCGGAGGGACAGGTAGTAGTTGAGGGCCTCAAATGGGTTTGAGTACAGGTGTCTCAGCCACTACGGTAGGTCGGTGGAGTAGGAGACAACAGGGGAAGAGGAGAACGGAAGTTAGAAAGGGTCGTAGTCCCAGAAAAACTTTCTCAGTCAAGAAGTTCATCGGTTTCATAACCTCAAAGTCGAAGTCGTAGTCAGGAAGGTTACTTGTAAGTTCTGACTAAAGGAAATCCTACCTGATCAACCTAGAGGAACGTCAGGTTCCCTGAGAGTTTCGCAGAAGAGGTTGTGGCGTCAAGGTTTCGTAGTTAAGAAACTACGAGTCGAAAGAAATATCAGGTTGAGAGTGTAGGTATGTACTGATGACATTTTTGGTATCGGAACTGATCTGCCTGGAAACAACCGTTTCATTACAGAGATGAAATATTATACGACAGATCCAACCAGTATTGAAAAGAAGGTTCCTCGTTCACAGAAAGTTAAAGTACCTACGTTAGTGGTAGACGTCACTAAAACCTCGGGTTCTTTTATTTCAGACTGTGACAAAGGTGACAAAGGGGTAGATAAAGGGTACTTCACTACCCTGGTCTACGGTACTAAAACAAAAGACTTACAACTCGAAATTCGGTCGAAAAAGTGAGAGGAGAAAGTGAAAGTAGTTCTCCACGAAATCAAGAAGTGAAAGACGGTATTCCCACCACAGTAGACGTATAGATTCCAATAACTATAAAGAGGTTCGTTAGAACTAAGGTCGAACACGAAGTAGGTCGGGTCGTGAAGAGTACTACATGAGACGTATATTCAATTTATTCGTGCCACTGTTATATGTCGGAACTGCATGAGGAAAAGGATAACCCTTGGACAGACAACAAGGTACAGGTCAAGATTGACAACGAAGGACTGGACGTATGTCTAAAGAGTTCTCCGTACAGTCCACCAGACCATAAGAGTAGAGGACTTCTTAAAAGGTGTTAAATAACACTAGATGTGTCAGTTTCCGTAACCGTATCAGTTATTTCGTCTTTATCTACAAAAAGACCCTGAGAGAACGAAAAAGGTACTAGGTCGCCTACAACCGTTAAACTAGAGACCAAGGAGACGGAAAAGATTTTAGTAGAACTTGTAGACCTTCAAGTGTCAAGTACATAACAACTTCGGACCGAACCTCTTAGAACTCGTAATGAAACGATCGCACACTCTACTCACGTTAACACGCCATCAAACTCGTAAGAAACCATAATGGAAAGAATCCCTGACCTTACTTTTGACTGGAAAAGGTCAGGACACCGGTGACGACTCAAAAGGTTTAAACGAGTAAAATTTCCAGTGGAGGAGGTTTATTCTTCGATAGACAAAACGTGTTCCTTTCTGTAAAAAGGATCTCTTCTGATGAAGTCAAGAGAACACTCTAGGTTTCCAAGTGGAGATGATTTGTCCAAAATTAGACAAAGTCAAGTACAAAGATTCGGATTTATGTTTGACCATTTAAGTCGATGTCTTATTTGTAAAGAGGTTGACACCCAACCAGAAGACTATAAACTCTGGGGACAGATTAGAACACACTAGAAGGGGAAAAAGTAAAGTGTGTGTGTGTGAGGAGACTACGGGGGGAGTGTCTGCGGGGTCTCCGTCGTAGGGATTACCCGTGGCGGGTCGGACGTCGAGGGTCCTAGGTCCTTACCCCACTGTAGAGGGGGTTTCATGGCGTTTCAGTCCAGGAGAGCTGACTCCAGGGGTCCAGAGGGGTTTTTCACGGGTCACCCCCACAGGCGGTAGGACACCAGTGAGGTTCGACACCGGCCTACAGTGGACAGAAGTCAAAGGAAGGGAACCCTGAGGATGATTTGTCAAAACTATTGAAGTGAAATAGAAGGTACACACAAGAACGAGACCCAACAGACAGAAGACAACTGAGGAAAACCTCCCAAGGACCCTCTCTTGGACTGGGTCGACTGGAGTTGGACTGGGGATGGACTGGGTTGGACTGGAGTTGGTCTGGGTCGTACTGGAGATGGACTGGGTTGGACTGGAGTTGGTCTGGATTGGACTGGAGTTGGTCTGGGACGTACTGGAGTTGGACTGGGTTGGACTGGAGTTGGTCTGAGTCGTACTGGAAATGGACTGGGTTGGACTGGAGTTGGACTGGGTTGGACTGGAGTGGACTGGAGTCGGTCTGAGTCGTACTGGAGATGGACAGGGTTGGACTGGAGTTGGTCTGGGTTGGACTGGGTCGGACGGGAGTTGGACGGGAGTTGAACTGGGTCACACTGGGGTTGGACCGGAGTGGACTGAGTCGGACTGGAGTTGGACTAGGTCGGACTGGGGTTTGACTAGTAGAGATAAAAGTCAGAATAGATAAGTGAAGACCTTTGACCCAAAGTAATAGTCTAAGAGTATCAGAAAAACTATTATAAAAAGAAGGAGACCCCAAAATTTAAGGAAGAAACTACATAACTTAATATAAACTATTAGGATGGTGACCTCGGACTGGGATAATGAGGACACAGACGGTCACAAACGAGTCCACCCTAAGACGGGACACATAAAATATTAAAGCCAAACATTTAAATAGACAGTCCCGAAGTGGTCACCCTTGGATACTCCGAAGTCACCGTTCGGGCAGGGACGTCTGGGCGCCACGACAACCGCAACCCGACCCAGACGGGACAAGACCCCATAGCACGCGCACGTGACACACCAGAATACCGTGGGGGCTGAAGAAGGGTGGTCTGTGGTCACCCCTTGACAGCATAGACCAGTACTGTTGGTTTTAGTAGGGTCCGGAGGGACTACGGGGACCCCCGTCTCAACGGGGTCCACTAAGACACACACAAGATTGGTCTCAGAGACCTACACCGGTTGTCCTCTGGAGGAGAGTGCCCACTATTAAAGAATCCAAAGACATTGACTCTGTCTTCAAAGTTGGAGTATGGATGACACGTCCATCCTAAAAATCTGTACCAAAGAGTTTCTCGGTCCGTCTCTTTGGAAAATTAGGAGAGGGGTCCCGTCTAAAGAAAGTGATCCCATATCTCTGGGAAAGGGATCACACATCCCTGTTTGTAGGGACGAAGGATGTCCCACTCAAGTTTGGAGGGTGGAGGACAGTGCTGCCGAATGGTCAATGATGGACAGTCTTCGCTTACGTTACTTGACAGGAGTCGGAGAGGGTGGGATGTTACGTTATGGACACCGTTGAACTCTACAAATGAAAACGACAATCCTTACTTGACCTCGTAGAAAAGTATATAAATTTCAGATAAAAAAGGGGAAATGATATTTGAGTCACTATCAAACGGGTAAAAAAGACAATTCAGAAATAAAATTTTTTTTAGATGTCACGAATTTACGGAGGATATTGGGTGTACCACCTACCCCTTCGTAAAGGCCCGACAACAAAGGACTTACTTAATACGTTTCAGACATAAAAAACAGAAACAGAACGTCTACAGAGACAACGTAATCGAATTACCAGTCTTTCACTAACCTGTCTCGTAGAGTTTACGGACCTTGCCTTTGTTTTTGGTCAAAGACGTCTAATCAACACACACAGGCCCGTGAAGTTGTGGTCGTCCGACAGGGAGTGACGTGCGGGGGGTGGAAGTGCAGAACGACCACGTCTCGGACGTCCCCCGCACGTCCCCTTCCACCTCCGAAGAGTCAGAAAGGTCTCGTACGGGTGTCGGGGTCCGTACACTCGGTGTAAGATCCAAAGGTCCTTAAACAGTCTCGAAAGTTTCGCAGAGTAAGGGGTCGGAAAAGAGGGATCAGAAGACCAATCGGACAACAAACGGCACTGTGTTTTAAGTAGGGAACAGAGCCGTTTGTAAAAGTACATTCACTAAAGGTGTTCGACGAGTTCGCCGGTGGAGACGGGACTCTCTCGGGACTCAGTCCCCTCCATGTCCGTCCGGGAGACTACCCGGTGGTCTTTCCAGGGTTGTCAATGCCTAGGGGGACTTACCCCACGTGAGAGGGGGAGGGTCGCGGTCAGCACCACGGTCCTTACGTCCCACAGTGGAAGTTTCCGATAGTGCTTCGATCCCCGTCCAATTTTACGACTTAATTGTAACAATGGCTCTAAGTCCCCAAGAAGGAGTTCACAAGGGGACCGACGACGATGGGAAACCAATCACAGACCTCAAGGTTTTTTCAGTTAAGACTACCGAAAAAAAAAAAAAAAAAGGGTAGGAACGAAATTGCCCTCCTATAAACCTCCAGGAATGATACGTCAAAAGGTCAGTGAGACTTAAAATTCACCTCTCGGTCCTTATATATATTAAACGTCCAAGAGGACTATTAAAGTCACGACAGTCGGGAGTCAGGTGTGAGACTCTTGGCAGAGAGACGGGAGGTCTCCTGACGGGGCGGGTACAGGAACGAGTATGAGGGGTCATTTCTCCGAGGCCCGACCGTGAACAAACGAAGGACACAAGGCAGGGACACCGATGTCACGTCCCGTCGCGGACCACGGGCCCGCACCGGGGTAGCACAATTGTTCGTGACCCCCAGGTAGGACCGTCCCAAGCCCCTCCTGGCCTCGGAGGGAAGTCGTCACACCTTTTCTTGGGTGTCCTCAGGTACGTTGAAGACACTACACCAAGGACTCAATCCCTGAGACAAAGGTTTGTCTATGCGTCTACATTTCCTCCCGGAGTCCCTACGTCGCCTCTTGACTCGCGGGCCCGGCCACCTCGGGACCCAAGGCAAACCAGGGTCCAGGGTCCCAGCGCGCGTCCGTCCCACGGGGGTCGAGGTAGGACGGACGCCGGATTGTGCGCGAGGCAAGGAAACGTCCGGGTCGGAGGACTGGCGCCGCGCCGCGCCGCGTACCCCGGTACCGGGACGACGGGCCCGGGCGCCTCGCCGCCCCGCCGCCGCCGCCCCGGGCGCGGGCCGTGCAGTAGTAGTTGCACCCGCCGACGGCGCACGCGGACCGGACCCGGCGCGACCGAGCGACGGGCGAGCGCGCGGAGCTCGCGGACGCGCGGACGGCGCCGGTGCTGCTCGACGACGCGCACACGCTGCTGATGCTGCACTCGGCGCTGCTCAAGAAGAAGCTGGCGTCGGGCACGCGGAAGGCGCGGTAGCACCGCGACGACGCGCGGCCCTTCGACTCCGACGACGCGCCGGGCACACGGGACCGGAAGGCGCTGCTCGACCGGATGACCCCGTAGCTGCTCCGCGCGGACCTCGCCACGACGGACGCGGCGGACGCGGCGGCGCTCCTCCTCCGCCGGCTCCGCGCGCGCCCCGGCCGCCTCGCGCCCCGCGGTCCCTCGGGCCGGACGCGGGGCCCTGGACCGCCCGCCGACCGCTCGCCGGCCGCCGCGGACGCGCTGCACCACCTGCTGGGCGCGAGCCCGGGCCGGCCGTTCGAGAAGCGGACGCACAGGCACCGGAAGCACCGGCAGTGCCGCCAGCCGGAGACGGAGTCGTGGTACGGCCTGTAGGCGCGGCTTCTCCTCGCCCATTCACGTCCGGCCCCGTCGACCGTCCCGTGGGCCCGACCTGACCCGTCCCGACCCCCACCGCCTCTGCCTTGGCCGGGCCCACCACCCCCAGTCGCCCCTGGATCCCGACCTGAGCTCAGCGCCGGGCCTCCGTCGGCCCGGTCCCCTCCCTCCCCGTGGGTGCCGGACCACCGGAATCCGTGGGGACGGGGCAACCAACTTTGGTACCCGGGACCTTGGTGGCGTGGTCGAGGCCAAGCCCCCTCTCTCGGCGACCGTGCCGCCCCAGTGGTCCGACAGGTGACGACCGTCTCCGAGGTGTAAGGACGGTCAAGACTCTTGAGTCACTCAGGCGTCCAGTCGCCGGAAGAGTGGGTAGGACAGACGGTCGGTCCGGGTCTTCGAACCTGTTAAGCCTCGATTTTACGGGGGAGATCTCACGACACGACATTTGAGTTCAGGGCAGTAGGACCTGGTCTTCTTCCCTTGGACCCTTAAGAAGGTCCGCGGGTCGAGGGCGTGACCGAGACTCGTCGACCACCTGAAGGGCGGGGGAACAACTGGACTCTCCATGTCCACCTTCACAGGAGGTGCCCGACCCCTGCCCACAAACACACAACGTGCGCGGGGCCTTCCAGAGTCTACGCAAGCCCCTCCGGCCTCACCTACCGCAGCCCCGACCCCAGTCCTCTCTCCTCGACGACGTACAGACTGCTACACTGACACAGTGGGACGTCGTAGTGGACGCAAAGGAGTGCCTCACCGCCCCCCAAGTGACGGACGGACGAGACGTCGAGGTCGAAGGTCCCCACCCGTAACCTGAACTTGTGGGGGTGGGGGCAGATCCACCTCGTCCAGTCTCGAGGGTATCGGGGAGGGGGTCTCCGGGAGCGACAGGTCCCAGTACAGGTTCAAGTGGGGTACACCAGTCGAGTAATAAGTCTCTAAGTCTCGGGCCAGGAGACCATTGTCGATACTCACCCGAGGTGACCCTCGGACCACTGGGACTGACGTCTAGTTTAAATTTACATTTAAAATCCTTTAACCAAAGCGAAGGAAGTAACAAACCCACAGACTAAGGACCCGACAGTAAAGGTCGACAGAATTGATATGGGTCCAAAACCTAAGACGAAGATTTCTGCACAAACCTGAAAGATTCATCGTTATTGAGTGTTAGGCTCCTCCTTTGGTAAATGCGTTCTTAGTCCCTTGTCTTCAGTCTCGACACAGTGGTCTCTGACTCGACCGGAACTCAGAGGAACGACCAGGGGTGCAGTCGGTGGTAAGTGTAGGTAGTGGGTGGAGAAGCAGTAAAGGTCTTTGTAGCGAAGGACGGTGGGCTGTGACAGAGTGGTCTAGTCAGGAGTCCAATCCTTCATTCCTGGGGTCACACCCACTCGTGCACGACTCACACGGGTACACAACCACGTAGGTACCTGAATATGGACACACGTGACGGCCTAGGGTCGTGTGACGTGTGTCATCCACGGTTCAGTGTCATCCACCACAGTGACGGTGTCCTTCCTTTTCACAAATACAAAGTAGTTGTGACTCACACACTCCGTTTTATGTGCACTTTAAGCTTTAAGTGGTCGACTCGACAAAAATACGCGTCAAGTCACCGCAATTGATGTCAGTGTCCACATGGTAGGTAACGAGCCTTAACGAGTAGAAGGATCTGCCTTTGAGAAGGGCGATTTGTGACTGAGGCGTCGGGGGTCTTGGGCGGAACCTGGAAGACGGAGACACCTAGATTGTTGGAATCCCTGAACAAATTCTCCTTAGTACGTCCGTGGCACAGGAGGTCCAAGTGCCGCAACACCGTCTACAGTCTGAGGAAGGAAGAATCCCGGCTCATCACAGGGGAGAGGAATGCGTGGGCAATAGGTAGGCACTGTGGACCCAGCGAAGGGGGAGAACGACAACATTGTGCGCAACGACACCTGTGCACACGTACACAGACCACTCAGGACGGGAGCCCAGACCCCGAACAGGGTCGTCACCCGGTCGACCGTAGACACTACTAAGACACAAATACAAAGGCCCCTCGAAGACGACAGAGGGGACGACGACGTCGGAACTGAATGGTCCCTTCAAAGGTCCGTGTTCCGCAACCTCTACATCCCGTCTCTTCTTGCACTTTGGGAAGTAATAAAAGAACTAACAACCCAAAAAAGGGGTCATCTTAAATCGGACCCGATTTTACGATAGATATACACTAGAGACCAAAATTAATTCATCGATTCATTAAAGAAAAATTTAAAAGTTCAGAAGAGAACTTCCGAGGTCTTTCGCAGGAGACTCCCCGAGTCGTGGTTGACAGGGAACTCGGACTCAGAAGGTGATCGTTCCTACGAAGGCGCCCCGTGGGTGTGAGATCACCTACCAGGTCTAGTTACGTGGGTTGAAGGAGGACCTCTTCCTAGAACCCCTCGTCCTTCACAGGAGTCCTTAGTCTCCACCGACCACTCCGAGGGAATAGTAGTCAGACCCCCACAGCGAGCAGTAGAGACCGTCGCAATCACAAACTACCAATGAAAATACACAACCACTTCTTTTCGTACCTCCCTCTCCTTTCTAATAATAGAAGGTAATAAGTCCCTTAGTCTCCTTTTGCCAAGGCACCAAGGACGACGACCGGGTACTCTACGGGGGAACTCACTCACCCCGGGGGTACCGTGAACTTCCTTCGGCGGTCACGTGTCTCTGGGACCGAAACCCCGCCGACCCCACACGGGAAACCCGTGTCCCTGTAGAGGGAGACGGAACCGGGGCCCGCACAGAGTGACAACTACAGTGCCTCAGAGAGCACAACGGAGCCCCGTGGAAAGGGTGGGGTCCCTCCTGAGACGTCGGTCTGACGAGTCCGGCCGACTCTCGTCACCCGTCTCCGACACGTCCCGGACACACGAACAACCCCCGAAGACCCGTCAGACGGGACGATCTCAGGTCCGACACCGGTAGGGGCACAGAGGAGCTACGGGCCCGTCGGGGACACCGGTCGCCATCGAGACAGTCCTTAGACGAGAGTGTGCAACATTGACTTGCTCTCGACCAGAGACGAAAAGCAACAAATATCCGACCTACTACCCTTTCGTATGAACACCCTGCTTGGAACTTCTACGACACGACTCCCTTTGTTCGGTTGACAGTCCCGTCTCGGACACACTGAGGTGGGGGCTCCGCAAACCTCAGTCGTCCGGGAACCTCTACCTCCACCTACCCGACCCGCCCCCGGCGGCCCCGCGTCTGGTGGTCCCCCTTTGTCGGTCCCAAGGTGACGTAGCCCGCGGAGTGTTCCATGGTTCCTGGGAGCCGGGAGTGCGAGTCGCTCTCTCGTCACCCGGGGCCCGGCTTACCCCGGGGTCCGAATGCCCCCGTGGTCCGACTCCCCCCGGGGTCCGGCTCCCCGTAGGTCGGGGTCGGGAACGACGAAGGACGGGGCGGGTAACTTTACGTCCCCCACCCCCCAGGGGTCGAGGTACAAGGAACGGAGCCCCAGGTCCAGTCTCGTCGAATCCCGACCCGAGTCGGACCCACGGGTGGGACGCGCTGGGGGTCCGGGGAAGAGACCGGGGGCGACAGACTTCGACCGAGTCACTCGTGACTCCGGACGAAGAACCCCTGAGTAAGTCCCAGTCCGGAACTAAGACCGAGGCAGCACCTGGACGCACACAGGGGCGACGGTGTTTTGTTTGGTGGTGGTTACCGGAGGAGTTTGACGGTCAGAGACGGAGCACCAGGACGACCCTGGCCCGGAGGACGTCCCGACCAAGGAGGTCCCCTGAGGGAGGGAACAAGACCCCGGGGAGTCGACCGAGAGGAGAGGACGGCGTCAGGGGAGGACGGCGCCAGGGGAGGGACGCCGGTCCTCCGAGGTCGAGGTCCCGACTGGGGACTGGAGGGAGGACGTACAGTGGTATCCTCGGGGTTCGATCTCCCTCCGCTCGAGGGGTAAGACGAAAGAACCCCAGACGTCGCGGAAACCGGAGTGAGGATCCCACAACCCCCGAGTCACTTCCTCTGTCTCGTACAAAGATCGACAAGGGGGTTGTGGAACGACAGTCCATTGTGCGTTTGGAGTCCACACGGGTCTCGTGGGGCAGGGACGACCTATGAGCCAAGACACTCTCCACACAGGTCGCACCAATCCGCTGGGACCCTTGCCCACACGTGTGACCGCGGGTGGGGCGACCTACAGCGTCACTAGTCTACGACTCCTGTCCGGAAACCTTGGTCTCTCCGGAAACAAGACTGTCAGCCGAGAGCCTAAGGAGGGATGCCCCGCAACGGACCTCTGCCACGACCCGGACGCCCATCACTCCGGGCCCACGTGTGCGGCCGGACCCCTTGTCGCGCAGGAGTCTCCGACACGAGTTGGGTAGTGAAGGAAAAGTGCCTCCGACCACAAACCGAACGTTCAGCTAAAAATTGAGATTCGAGTCTACTAATTTAGTTCTGGGTGTATTAATCAATACCTAAAGTACTCACGTTGAAGCTCGTGGTTTAAGTGCTTCTGTGAACCGTTGTCGTAGCCTTCGACCGCTGTCTCGACGACGACGCACACCCGTGTCTGTTCGAGCAACTCGAATTGTCGGACTCGGCCCGACTTCCGAAGTGACGAGGTTCGACAGTCAGTCCCGAGGGGTCGCGTGTTTGTCTTGGCTACGTCGCCCGAACCTCGGACAAGACACCCCGTGCCCAATACCGGGCGACGCAACACTCTTTCGTGCAGTGACAGACGCGTGTCCGAGTCCCCGAAACGGAGATTACTGAGCTGGACCTCAGAGGGGTTGGGGACTGAACCTGCTGCAGTCCGGAATCTTAACTATCACTTCAAAGAATCTGAAACCCCCGACGTCCTACCTTATGTCCGATCTTCCTGTACTTAAAACCCACGACCCCCGTCTTACGACGGTAGACTTACAGTTCAAGGGTCTTAAGCGTCCGACTTAGGGTTCGGGTCATACAGTCCTACCCCCGAAGACCCCCACTGTCTCAGTGTTTTCAACTCGGAGCACTAGCCTAATCAGAGGATGTTGTCACTGGTGGGTCTCGACGGGTGGGCAAGGAGACCTCGTCTGTGTCACTCTTCCACGAAGGCATTTGGTCCTCCGTCCCTGGGTGATCTGTGGTCCGCACATCCACGGGCCTGGCGCCTACAGGTCGAGGTCCCGGCACTCGCTACTCGACGAGAAAGTCGCGGCTGTCGTCGTCCCGAGCTCGGTCACCGTTTCCTCGGGGACTCGCGTCCCTGGACCCGAAACCGGGTCGGGGACTACCGAGCAAAGGACAGGTGCTCCCGGGGGCGTAGGTCCTCCGAGGTCAGGGTGGGTCGTCCCCGGCAGACACAGACCAATAGTGTGGTACGGTTGCCCGATACCACGAGGGACGACGCCAGTCCGGGTTCTTCGACTTTCCTCCTTCCCTCCTACCTGGGGTCGGTCGACGGCCGAGTCGGTGGCTGAGGTCTCTCCCGGGACTCGGGGTCCTGACTCGACCCCTGTCGCCGAGGGTCCCGGGACCCGACCTGGTACTCAGACCGGCCAACCCAAAGAATAAACGTTTCCAGACTAGGTCCTTGGCTGTGCTGGACCACCGTCTATGAGGCGACGTCCGCTTAGACCCAGACCCTATCCAGGTCGGGACTAGTAGCACGAGAAGACAATTTACTCCCCCCGGGGTCCCGACGCTCCTTCCACTTCGCCGTCGGGGGGGTGCCCCTCAGAGCAGACGTCGGGGGTGAGACCGGACCGCGGGGGCGGTCGGGGGTCTTGACGTCCGGCTCGGGGTCGTCAGTAACCGGTGGCGTAACCTCCCTTGTGACCGACAAAAGTACCCCCTGGGAGGACGGTCTGAGACTTTCCGAGACCTTTGTCTCGGTGTACACGGTCCCCTATTTGTACCTCGAACCCCGTAAAAGGAGGTGAAAGGTGCATTTAAACCGTCTTTTTTATCCCCTAAAGACAAAACCTAAACACGAAATCAGACTCCCTTTTTTTCTGAACACGAGTTTACGGATCTTATCTTCGATGTTCTAAAAAAAAAAAAAAATTCTGTTCAAAAAGTTCGTCAAAATTTAGGTGTCGTTTTAACTCTCCTTCCACGTCTCTCAAGGACACCCGGGGGCGGGGTGGGAATGTGTCGTAGCGGGTAGTAGTCGGAGGGACTCTCACTGCTTAGAGGTAACCGTTGACGGGTTTCGGATACCAAATGTAATCCCGAGGTGGAGTAAGACACCCAAACCTGTGCTCATGTTACTGGACATAGGTGATATTGCCATACCGAGTCTTGGTAAAAGGACGGGACTTTTGGGAGACACGGAGGGGCTGGGGAGGGGAAGGGGTCCCGGACCGTAGTGACTAGGAAAGTGAAATAGACATCAAAACGGAAAAAGTCTTACAGGGTATCAACTTTAGGAAACGTCTAATTGGAGAAAGTCAATCATTATACGTAAATTCAAAATAGGTAAAAAAGTGCTGAACTATCGAACAAAGAAAAACCGGAGATTATTATGGGGAAACAAACCTACAAGACCTCAACCAAATGGGTGACGACTGACGTCCTGGAGAACCGACGAAGGTCCAAACTGTCAATACTTGTCTCGACGATATTCATGGAGACATGTCCAAAAGCATACTTGTACAAAAACTAAGGAAACCCATTTATGGTTCCTCACACCAACGATATAGTGATCCATTTTATCTGAATCAAAAATACTTTCGTGGTTTGACAGAGGGTCTCACGGACGGTCACTACGACTGACTCCGGGGCGACGAGGGGACGGCGATCGCAGACCCGACGACCATGAGACCTGTACCCGGAAAGACTGTCCGCACCACAGAGGCACAACAAAAGGGAACGTAGAGGGACTGCTGTACACTCACCCCGCAGAAAAGTACACGACGAACGGTAGACGCATAGAAGAAAAGAGGGTATAAATGACTCTTGGAACCGCCCGAGACCGTCGTTTAAAGGGCCATTTAGAGTTGTCCATGGGACCTCGAATGTCGAGAGTCTGAATAAGTGTGACTCGGAGGTCGTTAACTTCGAGTGTCAAGTCCGAGAGGAGGGTCGTGACGAAGGTCCGCCGAAACTCAGAGCGGGGTCTTCGGACCGAGGGACACAAGTGGGTAGACAGTGAGGTCAGAACCCCCGTCACCAAACGAGACACGGGAGGGAAGAGAATGTCTGGACTCTTCAGACACAAAAAGTTAGACAAGTCTAAAAATCAACAACAAACGTCCCACACCGTCGACGGTTCGGGGACTGCACGTCTTGACCTGCGGCCAGGGTTCTGAGGCGGTACTAGATCGGTTCCGACACCCAAGTGGAAGAGACAGTGAGTTCTCCGTCTGTCCACGACCAATTCAAGAGTCTGAATTTACGTCTGGTTCCGAGGGTGGGGTCGGGGATATGTCTGACGACTTCTGGGTTTTTGTGCACCAGAGGAAAGACTCGGACAAAAGAGTAGATATTTTACCCCGATGAAGTCTCAACAACTCTAATTTAACTTATTACGAACACTTTGTCGAAAGCTGTCACGAAACGTGTCTCTTAATTCACTGTCGAAAATGGGAAAACGTGTGTTCCACGACGTCGTGTGCACCCGGTGCCCCGTCCACCTCCGTTCCTCCGGCACAGGTCCGTGGCCGAAGACACCCCCTGTGTCACCCAGACGCCTCCCATCCCCAGCCTACCCCCTTCGGTCAGGCGTCCGTGTCGACCTCTCCGTCGGCTGGGCGCGACGCACCGACAGGCGTCCGTGGAACGGTGTGGGTCCTACGCTCGTCTCGGACACCGCTCCGGAGACGGAGGGCCCGCCACCTCCACCGACCGCCCCACCGACCCTGCACCCCCGCCCCGTTGGGGACCGATGAAGGGCGGGAGGGAGGAAATCGGTGTTCCTCAGGGGTGCCCCAAGGGACGTGGGTTCAGACGCGACTGGGGGAGACCGGTGACGGGAGCCGAAGTTCTTGGAAGGACAGAGTCGACGGAGCGACCCCTCCGGTCCCAGGACGAGAGGTATATTGGCGGATCTAGTCCTCCCTGCCAGTGAACGAGGTCTAGGTCCTCCCACCCGTCTGCCCACCTGTACCGGACTCCCCCTCCACCACCCCGGACGTCCAGGGACGTCGGGCGTGGGTGGACCGGCCGGGGGTCCCGAGGGGTCCGGCGACGCGGGTGGGAGGACCCACCGGGACGACACGTCACTGCTCCTGCACGACCCGTCGACCCCGAACCCCCTCCCCCTGTCCTCAGTGGAACACAACGTCCTCTCGAACCCCAGGGGGACGGGACACCGACCGTCGCACCCTCTCGACACTCTCGCGACTTGCACCTCGGCTACACCCACCCCCAGGGCCCCGGAGAGTCCACGGGGGCTCGGGACTGGAGGCGAGAAGGGACGGGACTCCGGACGTCGTAAAAGAAATTTTCGGTGTGTAAATTCCGTCCCTCTAATAGGCCGCGGTCCGTCACCACCCTTGTCTGGACTCGTAAGTCCACTGCGATCCGAGGTGGACTTCCGTTACCGTGGGGTGAGGTCACGAGAACGGACCTTTTAGGGTACCTGCCTCCTCGGACCACCCGACATCAGGTACCCCAGTGATCCTCAGCCTGTACTGACTCGCTGAAGTGAAAGTGAAAAGTGAAAGTACGTAACCTCTTCCTTTACCGTTGGGTGAGGTCACAAGAACGGACCTCTTAGGGTCCCTGCCACCTCGGACTACCCGACGACAGAGACCCCAACGTGTCTCAGCCTGTGCTGACTTCGCTGAATCGTCGTCGTCGTCCGAGGTGACTTCGGGATCTTCCCCGACGGGACCACTGAGTCGACCATTTCTTAGACGGACGTTACGACCTCTGGACCCAAGTTAGGGGTCCAGTCTTTCTGGGGGACCTCTTCCCTTTCCGATGGGTGAGGTCATAAGACCAGACCTCTTAGGGAACCTGTCTCCTCGGACCGTCCGAAGTCAGGTACCCCAGTGTCTGAGTCTGCACTGGCTCGCTGAAAAGTTCGGGATCTATAATTAATATTGTACTGACATGTAAAAATTACTCTTCTGTAACGTACGACATTAAGTAGTTTAACCGACAAGGGTTTGCTTCTCGAACACGACAAATCAAATGGTGTTTATGATTGAATAACTGTGGGTACTCTTCAAACCACTCCCAGTCCCAGTCCCACAGGAACCCTGTGGGGATGCAACCTTCAAGGACCCCTCCCCTGCCGCGAGACTCCTCGTACCAGTCCCCCAGGACCTTCTGAACGAGAAGGACTATGTTGGATCTTTACTCGTAGACCTCTTCATTTGGACCGCGCGGGCGCCCTTGGTCGGTGGTTTCGAGTCTAGGACGGACCTACCAGTCGGTCCGGGGGGCGGACGGGCTTGTCGGACAGGGAGACGAGGGGGTCACCGGGTTTCTTGTGCGGGGAGTCTCACAGGACCAACATTTGTGCTACGGACGAGAAGTGCCTCCGACCCGTCCATGTTTCGACATACCTCTTCTTTCACTTTTATTTGACGCTCCATTAATGACTTCGGACTCACGTGGAGTGATGGAGACGAGACTTGGAGAGCACTCTGACCTCCTCTTCACGCGTCCGTCGCAGAACATCGGTGAACCAGGGGATGGTCATCGTCGGTCCGTCAGGACGAGACATCAAAGTGTACAGGGGAGGACGAAGGTCGGGAAGGACAGTGCTCGGGACGACCCTACTTGTGAACGAGTGGGTCGAAGGTGATGAGTCGGCGAGTGGACTAGTCCAGGAGTCGACACGGGTAGACCCCCCGACACGGGTAGACCCCGGACGTTTGGGCGCGGGGTCCACGACGGGACTCCTCCGGAACGGTACGGAAACACTCGAGCTCAAGGGGCCTGGGACTGGATGGTCACGACCCACCGGACCATTGTTAAACGGACCAAGAAATTTTCTTTTTTAAGTGGAGGACGAAAAATTTAAAGACAAGCTAGTGGGGATCTTCGGCTGTAGAGTGCAGAAGTGGAGGTAAACATGAAGGGTGTCAAGTAGCGGAAGCAGGTGGACGGGACACACCAGACAAGAGTCAAGGGATACTCGTAGAGCCCTAAAGAGTCACCCTCTGTTCGTCCGCCGGAGTGCCCCGGGGAGTGGTGCAGGCGGGGTACGTCGGAAGGGACGGGTGGACAGGGAGGTAGGAAGTGGGGGTCCTACAGGCAAGTCACGACCGGTACCGGGGCCAGGGTGGGTACTCCTCGACACGGGACGGGTGCACAGAGATCAGAACCGACACCCCACCTACAGGTCTGTGTCAGCCGCCCCTCCTGGCGGAAGGACCTTTTATAGTGGAGGGCTACTTGGCTCAGTCGTGACCCGCGTCCTCGGTCCCGGGGAGGACGGGCCCAGTACCCTCGGCCCTTAACAGCGTCCTGGTCGACAGGTCGAACCCTCAGAGACGGGAACACCTCCTCGGTGCAGACTTGGGTCCGTCGGTCCTTCCACGTCAATTCAGCCACGATGGTCTCCAAGAGTCCCTTTGAGTACGTCGACACTCTACCCCCGTGGACGTGCCTGCCCACCCCGGTTTGGGTGGTGTCTTCTCTCCTCTTTCGCGTGGACACGGGAGCCGTTCTCGCGTCGGCGACGACACCTACGTGGGGTCCTGGTCCCTGACTCTAACCCCTTGTTTGCTCCTCGTCACCGAAGTCTAAAACACAGGAACAGACACTGCGTCCTTCGTAAGTCTAACCACCACCCCTTGGTAAGAGGGGGCTCTACCTGCGGGGCGAACGACTAGACACCCACCGCGACGACAGTGGTCGAACTACAGACACAGGCAGAGTCGAGTACGACCAGTGAAGGCGTCCCTGCAACCCCGGGACCCGCAGACGAGGAGCCCCGTGGTTTCACACTCTACAACCACTGGCGTCAAGACAGACTAAGGACTTGGGAGCGACCCAAGTCCGACCACGTAGCGCGAGTCCTCCCTGGTACTTCCAGCTATCCCGGTTAACCTTCTGTCCGAGGAAGGTCGGTCCCGTCCGTCTCCCACCTCCTGAAGTGTCGTTCCACAGAAGTAAAGAAAGACACAATGGGGCATTTCGATCAGGTGTCCTACAACTGTCCTTCCACTTGACTGCCGAGACGAAGTCACGTCCATCAAAGTTCACTCGCGTAAGCACTGAAGATACATTTACTGACAAACTAGAAAAATATGTCAAACAAGAGGATTCACCTAAATTATAAGGAAGAGGACTAATAGATAAACGTGATGCTCTCAGAAAATAATGTCTATTAACCTTTTTTTATTTGGAGTTGATTCAAGTTTCCGTTCAATAATACTTACAATCATTTAACTCAATTATTTATAAAAGGAAAGTCACGAGTACCCTTCGTCTCCCTTTTAGAGTGTGTTTCGACAATTACTCACCTATTTAATCATTCCTGCCTCGTAAGTGGGAAGAGTTGTAGGACGGTGTGCGGCCACACAAGGGTCGACGTCTGTCATCGAGTCTGACCGAGGAGACGACCTAGTTGTCTCCCCACACTTAGCTACAGGTCTTGTGTGAGCCCGTCGTTCCCCCGTGTACAAAAGTCTCAGACTAATGGGACCTATTTGTGTCCGTCTCAGATGGACGGAACCCCAGACGCCACTTCGCGAGGACCGTAGCCCCCGGAGTACGGTCCGTCGTCCGCAGCCGGTTCGAGCCGCGACAGGAACACCACTCGTCAGGTGGGACTGGACAGACAGAGCAGTGGGAGTGTGGACCCAAATAGGAACTCCTTGTTACCGTGAGTCCGAGGAATCGTCTTACCTATGGTGTTAAAAGCTACGAGACTTTTCTCTTGCTTCGACCCTAACCCTCGCGCCGGTCCGGTCCGGAGAGGACTGGCGTGGGTCCTACGACCGACGGGGTGGCGGGTTCAATGACTCCTTCGATCAGTCCCACGGACGAATAAGACGATCTTTTAACTCCGTCGCTATCACGGTGCCCTCACGGTCCGGCACCTCCGACGTCAAACCTTTTGCCAAGTTTTTGGTGAAACAATCGATCCTGTACCTTCGTTGGATCTGCAGGTAGCCGTCTGCTTACCTATTCTTTCGACACCATGTATATGTGTTACGTTATAATGAGTCGATAATTTTTCTTACGTAAACTTAGTCAAGATTACTCCACCTACTTTGACCTCGGGTAATATGTCTCACTTCATTCAGTCTTTCTTTTTGTGGTTGTGTCATATAATTGTGTATATATACCTTAAATCCTTCTATTATTGCTACTGGGACATACGCTCTGTCGTTTTCTCTGTGTCTACACTTCTTGTCAGACAACCTGAGTCACCCTCTTTCACTCCCACCCTACTAAACTCTCTTCTCGTAACTTTGTACATATAATAGTATACACTTTATCTAGTGGTCAGGTCCAAAAGTCACGTACTCTCCCACGAGTCCCGGTCACACGACCCTACTGGGACTCCCTACCCTACCCCTCCCTACACCCTCCCCCCAAGTCTTACCCCCTATGTACATGTGGGCACCGACTCAGTACAGTTACAAACCGTTTTGGTGATGTTATAACATTTCATTAATCGGAGGTTAATTTTATTTCATTAATTAAGTTTTATTTTTTCGCTGAAACAAAGATCTTCCCGGACAGAGGACCCGAGGTGGGGGTGGGTACCACTGTGAAGACCGGTGGACGGGTGGGGGCGTCCTCGGGGCTCGGACCCTCACCCAAACCCCACGTCGGTGTCTTCCACACCCTCTTTACCGGCACCCGACTCGGTCGGGGTTGCGAACTCGGTCGTGGACACGTGCGTACCCGTGGACCTACCCCTCTGACGGTGGACGACCACTCCCCTGGGACGGTTCCGGGGCGGACTGGAAGAGTGGACGCTTCGGGTCTCCGGTGACTCCCCCTCCGGGTAGTCCTTTTCCACTTCCGCCTCGGACCTCCTCGGCCCTCGGGGTCCCGGGCACCCCGTCCGGGTACGCACGCGTCGACCCACCGACGTGGAGTCCGTGACGAGACTCCCACGACCCTCTGACTACCTTTGCACCCCCTCCCTTCCTGGAACCCCCACATCCAAATGACGACTGGGCTAAAACCGGTTTATCCGGTCTACACACTTTAATCTGTCCCTAGTTCTGGTAGGGGTACCTTTTGTTTACGTGTTTTCGTTTTACCGACAGACCCCTCCGGAATGTTTATCGACATTTTCTTCTCTCCGCTTTTCGTTTCTTCGCTTCCTTTCTATGTGGGTAGACTTACGTCTCAAGGTTTCTTATCGTTCCTCTCTATTCTTTCGGAAGGAGTCGCTAGTTACGTTTCTTAATCTCCTTTTCTTGTCTTACCCTTTCTGATCTCTAGAGAAGTTCTTTTAATCTCTATGATTCCTTTGTAAAGTACGTTTCTCCCCGAGCTATTTCCTGTCTTTACCAGACCTGGATTGTCTTCATCTTCTATAATTCTTCTCCACCGTTCTTATGTGTCTTCTTGACATGTTTTTTCTAGAAGTGCTGGGTCTGTCAGTACTACCACACTAGTGAGTAGATCTCGGTCTTTAGGACCTTACACTTCAGTTCACCCGGAATCCTTCGTAGTGATGCTTGTTTCGATCACCTCCACTACCTTAAGGTCAACTCGACAAAGTTTAGGACTTTCTACTACGACACTTTCACGACGTGAGTTATACGGTCGTTTAAACCTTTTGACTCGTCACCGGTGTCCTGACCTTTTCCAGTCAAAAGTACGGTTAGGGTTTCTTTCCGTTACGGTTTCTTATGAGATCGTACGATCATTTCATTACGAGTTTTAAGAGGTTCGGTCCGAAGTCGTTATGCACTTGGTACTTGAAGGACTACAAGTTCGACCAAAATCTTTTCCGTCTCCTTGGTCTCTAGTTTGACGGTTGTAGGCGACCTAGTACCTTTTTCGTTCTCTCAAGGTCTTTTTGTAAATAAAGACGAAATAACTGATACGGTTTCGGAAACTGACACACCTAGTGTTATTCGACACCTTTTAAGACTCTCTCTACCCGTATGGTCTGGTGGACTGGACGGAGAACTCTTTAGACATACGTCCAGTCCTTCGTTGTCAATCTTGACCTGTACCTTGTTGTCTGACCAAGGTTTATCCTTTTCCTCATACAGTTCCGACATATAACAGTGGAACGAACAAATTGAATATAAGTCTCATGTAGTACTCTTTGCGACCCGACCTTCTTCGTGTTCGACCTTAGTTCTGACGGTCCTCTTTATAGTTCTTGGAGTCTATACGTCTACTGTGGTGGGAATACCGTCTTTCACTTCTCCTCGATTTTTCGGAGAACTACTTTCACTCTCTCCTCTCACTTTTTCAACCGAATTTCGAGTTGTAAGTCTTTTGCTTCTAGTACCGTAGGCCAGGGTAGTGAAGTACCCTTTATCTACCCCTTTGTCACCTTTGTCACAGTCTGAAATAAAAAGACCCGAGGTTTTAGTGACGTCTACCACTAACGTCGATACTTTAATTTTCTACGAATGAGGAACCTTTCTTTCAATACTGATTGGATCTATTATATAAGTTTTCGTCTCTGTAATGAAACGGTTGATTNAGGGTAGTGAAGTACCCTTTATCTACCCCTTTGTCACCTTTGTCACAGTCTGAAATAAAAAGACCCGAGGTTTTAGTGACGTCTACCACTAACGTCGATACTTTAATTTTCTACGAATGAGGAACCTTCTTTTCAATACTGATTGGATCTATTATATAAGTTTTCGTCTCTGTAATGAAACGGTTGATTCAAGGCAGATCAGTTCCGATACCAAAAAGGACACCAGTACATACCTACACTCTCAACCTGACACTTCTTCCGACTCGCGGTTTCTTAACTACGAAAACTTGACACTACAACCTCTTCTGAGAACTCTCAGGGGACCTACCGTTCCTCTAGGTTGGTCAGGTAAGACTTCCTCTAGTCGGGACCCTAAAGAAACCTCCCTTACTACGATTTCGACTTTGAGGTCATGAACCGGTGGAGTACGCTTCTCAACTGAGTAACCTTTTCTGAGACTACGACCCTCCCTAACCCCCGTCCTCCTCTTCCCCTGCTGTCTCCTACTCTACCGACCTACTGTAGTGACTGAGCTACCTGGACTCAGACTTACTTGAGGCCCTCAATCACTACCTGTCCCTCCGGACCGTACGACGCTAAGTACTCCAGCGTCTCAGCCTGTGCTGACTCGTTGACTTGACTTGACTCCCAGTAAAAGATTTTCAAGGGTTTTATCAAGGGAGGTGAATGGAGGACTTACCAGGAATTCTCTCACCACCCCGTGTCCCCAAGCGTCCGGCTTAGGTGACCTAACTGGACAGAGGCCCGTCCAAACCCCTGGTTCCCCGGTGGAGGACGGGTGGGGTCCCCCCGGATGTCAGAAGCAGGAAGGAGGAGGACGTGAGTCCCGGTGGTGGGTGGGTTACCCCCGAACGCCGACCTGAACCGGTTCTCTACTACCCCCTCGGTCCTCGGGTTCAAGTCGGGCCTACTCCCCTGCAGCACACGCCCACAAGGACCCCACACCCAGTACCCTGGGGGTTCGTGGGCCACCCGACTCCAGTAGTCTGAGGTCCACTCCTACCGCTCAGAGGGACGACGGACCCAAAGACGGGGCCGTCGGGGTGCCGGGGAAGGGCGGATTGAGGGTGGCACAGGGCTCCGGGGTCCGGACCGTCCTTCCGGCTCCGGGCCCCGTAGTCGCGACGGGCCTCCTCGAAGCCGGAGAGTCTCGGACCGGGGCCGTTGCGGTCCAACGGGTCTTCCCGACTCCGCCTTGCCCCGACGTCCCGGGTACCCCGGCGGCCCCACCTTCAGAAAGTACAGTAAAAGGTATGAGTAGACACCGACACGACCCAGAACCGACGACCCGACCGAGAAGAGACCAACACACGAGCCCGAAGAGTAGCGCCACCGACGAGAGCACCTCGCCCCGAGGTCCGTGGGTCCGAAGCCACCGGCACCGCACGACCGAAATCTCGCGCCCGAGTCGTCAAACCGAGGCAACGAGGCGGCGTACACCCTAGAAGGACCTGGTCCCTACCTTGGACACGGAGGACGCAACGGTCCGTCTGAGATCTAAGGGGCTCGGTGCGCCCTTCGGGATTAGCAATAAAGAATTGTTATCGAGACGACGATGTACTGAGTGTATGACTTCAAACGGGGAGAACTCACATGCTAAGGCGGCAAAGACCTCACACGTGTTTAAGACCTCGGTGGTGAAGGCAGACTAAAATCTCTTAGAGGTAGAGGGTCTTCTGGGACCACCGACCAAGTGCGTGAGGAGTCGGGGAGGGGCGAGGACGGTCGGGACTCGATGGTTCCGACACAGAACTTATACAGGAACAAGACCTAGGACTCTTGTCTCGGTGGGTCGTACAGACCGTACCGACCCGGAAGAGCGGGACTCGACAGAAGTCCCAAGTAGGTGCAACACCGTCGTCAGTCGCGAAGCAAAGGAGGTGCCAGGTTGTCACAGGTCACACACACGCCGAAGGTCTAAAAGTCAGGCAGGCCGTCGTCCTGTGGACCCAACACAGGTCGAGAACCGATAACGCTGAGTGAGCTGGGACTTGTAGGTTCATATCCGAAGACACAACTGAAGAGACCCGTGTGTGGATCCTCACCCTACCACCCCGACACACCGGTGAGGTACTCCTTCCAAACCCCCGTGTAGGTCCGGGAAAAGTTCCACCGACCTGATGCCGTGCGAGGGTAGTCGTCACGTCTCCGGACCAAAGAGGTCGTACACAACAGCCGAGAATGTGAGACCGACAGGACCACCCCCACTCGATCCTGGAATCCCACCCAAACGGGTTGTAAAGGGGCCACCACTTACCACGACTCGGGGAAAAATACACGAAGAGTCAGTGAACACATAGACGAAACCTGTTTCCAGATAAGTCTAGAGAGCGGATATAAAATTTGACCCGACAGAAAAGAAAGGATAGTAACCTAACCTCCTTAAGACACAAGAGCTATGGTCAGGGAATAGCGCATACTACACATGTGTATAAGAAGGTAAGACGCCGAACCGAATATGAAGGGTCTGTGAGACACAAGAGGTAATGAGACGAGTCAAGTCAAGTCAGCGAGTCAGCACAGGCTGAGACACGCTGGGGTACTTGGCGCCGTACGGTCCGGAGGGATAGGTAGTGGTTGAGAGCCTCGGGGGGGTTTGGGTACAGGTAACTCAGCCACTACGGTAGGTTGGTAGAGGAGGAGATAACAGGGGAAGAGGAGGACGGGAGTTAGAAAGGGTCGTAGTCACAGAAAAGTTTACTCAATCGAGAAGCATAGTCCACCGGTTTCATAATCTCAAAGTCGAAATTGTAGTCAGGGAGGTTACTTGTGGGTCCTGACTAGAGGAAATCCTACCTTACCAACTTAGAGGAACGTTAGGTTCCCTGAGAGTTCTCCGAATAACTTGTGGTGTCAAGTTTTCGTAGTCAAGAAGCCACGAGTCGGAAGAAATATCAGGTCGATAGTGTAGGTATGTACTGATGACCTTTTGATATCGGAACTGATCTTTCTGGAAAGAATTGTTTCATTACAGAGACGAAAAATTATACGATAGATCCAACCAGTATTGAAAGGAAGGTTCCTCATTCACAGAAAATTAAAGTACCGATGTTAGTGGTAGACGTCACTAAAACCTCGGGTCTTTTTATTTCAGACTGTGACAAAGGTGACAAAGGGGTAGATAAAGGGTACTTCACTACCCTGGTCTACGGTACTAGAAGCAAAAGACTTACAACTCGAAATTCGGTTTAAAAAGTGAGAAGAGAAAGTAAAAGTAGTTCTTCGAGAAATCAAGGAGAAGTGAGAGACGGTATTCCCACCACAGTAGACGTATAGACTCCAATAACTATAAAGAGGGCCGTTAGAACTAAGGTTGAATGTGAAATAGGTCGGATCACAAAGAGTACTACACGAGACGTATATTCAATTTATTCGTTCCACTGTTATATGTCGGAACTGTATGAGGAAAAGAATAAACCTTGGTCAGACAACAAGGTACAGGTCAAGATTGACAAGGAAGGACTGGACGTATGTCTAAAGAGTTCTGCGTCCAGTCCACCAGACCATAAGGGTAGAGAGAGTCTTAAAAGGTGTCAAATAACACTAGGTGTGTCAGTTTCGGAAACCGTATTAGTCAATTGGTCTTTATCTATAAAAAGACCTTGAGAGAACGAAAAAACTACTAGGTCGTCTACAACCGTTAAACTAGAGACCAAGGAGACGGAAACCATTTTGGTCGAACTTGTAGACCTTCAAGTACCAAGTACATAACGACTTCGGACCGAACCTCTTAAAACTCGTAATGAAATGATCGTACACTCACTTTCACTTCAGCGAGTCAACACAGGCTGAGAAACGTTGGGACACCTGACATCGGATGGTCCGAAGAGGCAGGTACCCTAAAAGGTCCGTTCTTATGACCTCACCCAATGGTAAAGGAAGAGGTCTCCTAGAAGGGTTCGGTTCCTGACTTGGGTCCAAAGGGCGTAACCTCCGTCTGCGAAATTTGAGACTCGGTAGTCCCTCGGTGATCGTACACTCTACTCACGTCAACACACTATGAAACTCGCAAGAAACCGTAACGGAAAGAAGTCCTAACCGTACTTTTGACTGAAAAAGGTCAGGACACCGGTACCGACTCAAAAGGTTTAAACGACCGTATATAACTCACGTCGTGAAACTGTCGTAGTAGAAAGTCCTAAACTTTGTCGAGTTGACCTTAAGGTAGTGGAGATGATCGAAACAAGTATCACTACGAAAGATTTCGGATGAACTGAAGTGTAAGGTCATACAGACCGAGATCCACTCACTAGTGTGGTAGCACTAATAGACCCAGCACTTCTAGAAAAAACATGTCAAGAAGACACATAAGAACGGTGGAGAAGAATTATAGAAGACGAAGACAATCCAGGTCTAGTAAAGACAGGAAATAGCTCGGGGAGAAACGTACTTTACAAAGGAACCATAGAGATTAAAAGAACTTCTCTAGAGATCAGAAAGGGTAGGACAAGAAAAGGAGATTAAGAAACGTAACTAGCGACTCCTTCCGAAAGAATAGAGAGGAACGATAAGAAACCTTGAGACGTAAGTTTACCCATATAGAAAGGAAAGAGGAAACGAAAAACGAAGGGAAGAAAAGTGTCGATAAACATTCCGGAGGAGTCTGTCGGTAAAACGAAAAAACGTAAAGAAAAAGAACTCCTAACAGAACTAGGGACAGAGGACATGTTACAGTGCTTGGAGACAGGCATAAAGTAGTCCGTGAGACAGATAGTCCAGATCAGGGAATTTAGATAGAGAGTGAAAGTGACATATTAGTATTCCCTAAACTAAATCCAGTATGNGTAATGAAATGATCGTACACTCACTTTCACTTCAGCGAGTCAACACAGGCTGAGAAACGTTGGGACACCTGACATCGGATGGTCCGAAGAGGCAGGTACCCTAAAAGGTCCGTTCTTATGACCTCACCCAATGGTAAAGGAAGAGGTCCCCTAGAAGGGTTCGGTTCCTGACTTGGGTCCAAAGGGCGTAACCTCCGTCTACGAAATTTGAGACTCGGTAGTCCCTCGGTGATCGTACACTCTACTCACGTCAACACACTATGAAACTCGTAAGAAACCGTAACGGAAAGAAGTCCTAACCGTTTTTTGACTGAAAAAGGTCAGGACACCGGTACCGACTCAAAAGGTTTAAACGACCGTATATAACTCACGTCGTGAAACTGTCGTAGTAGAAAGTCCTAAACTTTGTCGAGTTGACCTTAAGGTAGTGGAGATGATCGAAACAAGTATCACTACGAAAGATTTCGGATGAACTGAAGTGTAAGGTCATACAGACCGAGATCCACTCACTAGTGTGGTAGCACTAATAGACCCAGCACTTCTAGAAAAAACATGTCAAGAAGACACATAAGAACGGTGGAGAAGAATTATAGAAGACGAAGACAATCCAGGTCTAGTAAAGACAGGAAATAGCTCGGGGAGAAACGTACTTTACAAAGGAACCATAGAGATTAAAAGAACTTCTCTAGAGATCAGAAAGGGTAGGACAAGAAAAGGAGATTAAGAAACGTAACTAGCGACTCCTTCCGAAAGAATAGAGAGGAACGATAAGAAACCTTGAGACGTAAGTTTACCCATATAGAAAGGAAAGAGGAAACGAAAAACGAAGGGAAGAAAAGTGTCGATAAACATTCCGGCGGAGTCTGTCGGTAAAACGAAAAAACGTAAAGAAAAAGAACTCCTAACAGAACTAGGGACAGAGGATATGTTACAGTGCTTGGAGACAGGCATAAAGTAGTCCGTGAGACAGATAGTCCAGATCAGGGAATTTAGATAGAGAGTGAAAGTGACATATTAGTATTCCCTAAACTAAATCCAGTATGACTTACCAGATCACCAAAGGGGGTGAAAGCAGTCAAATTCAGACTTAAACCGTTATTCCTCAAGTACTAGACTCGGTGTCATTCGAGGGTCGGAACAAAAACGACTGAGATATCTCGAAGAGGGAGAAACCGACGTTTCTTATATTAGTTAGACTAAAGTCACAACTGGTAGACCACTACAGGTACACATCTCAGAAGAGAATACAACAACCTTCTCCCACAAACGATACCGGTCACACAAGAGAAGCGTTTTGAGAATAATCGGAAAAGAGACGAAGTAAGACATGTGGTTCCGGTTTAAACGGACAAAGAGGTCCACAAAGAACTGAAGGATGAAAACGTAAGGTCAGGGGATATTACTTTTCCTGTAGAAAAACCTCACAATCAAGATTTTCCAGAACATCCAGAAGTATCTTGTCAAGTTGAAGTCGAAGAAGTCGTAATGAGGAGCCCCGTATCTGAACCTATTGACACTATAACTTACCAAACAGAACCTTTGCTTGTCTCTAGTAAGACAGTAAAAACTCTGACATAGGTTCATGACGTAAAACCTGAGAAAACAACTGATACTACCGATGAGGTAAAAAAGATTCACTTAGGACGGGAGTCATCATCCATGTTACCAGTAGACTCAAGTTAAGTGGGTAAGGTCAGACAGAATCAAGCGACTAAGGATCTTACAGCTACAAGTGAGAACGGTAGAGGACAAACTGGTGAAGGTTAAACGGAACTAAGTACTTGGATTGTAAGGTCAAAGGATACGTTATAACGAGAAATGTCGTAACCTGGAACGAAGATAGTGGTCAGGGTAGGTGTTGACCCACACCAAAAACGAAACCGAGGTAGGGAAGTAAGAAAGACCTCAATAAAGAGGTGACTAGAGGTCATCGTATAACCCGTGGATGACTGGACCCCTCAAGTAGAAAGTCACAGGATGGAAAAACGGAAAAGTATCACAAGTACCCCAAGAGTTCCGTTCTTATAACTTCACCAAACGGTAAGGGAAGAGGTCACCTGGTGTAAGACAGTCTGGAGAGGTGGTACTGGGCAGGCAGAACCCACTGGGGTGTGACGTACCGAATCAAAGTAACTCAATCTGTTCGATACCAGGCACACTAGTCTAATCGATCAACAGACACTAACACCAAAGTCAGACAGACGGGAGACTACGGGAGAGAGTCGCGGATGGCAAATTGAACCCAAAGAGAATGGAACCTGCACCCCATAGAGAAGTGTCGACATTCACGTCGGCGACGAGGAATGGAACCGACACCCCACCGAGGAGAGCCGACGATCAAAAGATCCCGACGACATTGATTCATAGTGTCTCCTTGGTCTCTAGTTTAACGGTTGTAGGCGACCTAGTACCTTTTTCGTTCTCTCAAGTCTTTTTGTAGATAAAGACGAAATAACTGATACGGTTTCGGAAACTGACACACCTAGGGTTATTTGATACCTTTTAAGACTTTCACTACCCTTATGGTCTGGTGGACTGGACGAAGAACTCTTTAGACATACGTCCAGTCCTTCGTTGTCAATCTTGACCTGTACCTTGTTGTCTGACCAAGGTTTATCCTTTTCCTCATACAGTTTCTACATATAACAGTGGAACGAATAAATTGAATATACGTCTCATATAGTACTCTTTACGACCCGACCTTCTTCGCGTTCGACCTTAGTTCTAACGACCCTCTTTATAGTTCTTGGAGTCTATACGTCTACTGTGGTGGGAATACCGTCTTTCACTTCTCCTTGATTTTTCGGAGAACTACTTTCACTTTCTCCTCTCACTTTTTCAACCGAATTTCGAGTTGTAAGTCTTTTACTTCTAGTACCGTAGACCGGGGTAGTGAAGTACCCTTTCTCTACCCCTTTGTCACCTATGTCACAGTCTGAGATAAAAGAACCCGAGGTTTTAGTGACGTCTACCACTAACATCGGTACTTTAATTTTCTGTGAATGAGGAACCTTCTTTTCAATACTGGTTGGATCTTCCGTATACCTTTTCGTCTCTGTAATAAAACGGTCGTTTCCAGGTAGATCAGTTCCGATACCAAAAAGGTCACCAGTGTATACCTACACTCTCAACCTGACACTTCTTTCGACTCGCGGCTTCTTAACTACGAAAACTTGACACCACAACCTCTTCTGAGAACTCTCAGGGAACCTGACGTTCCTCTAGGTTGGTCAGGTAAGACTTCTAGTCGGGACCCTAAAGAAACCTCCCTTATTACGATTTCGACTTTGAGGTCATGAAACCGGTGGAGTACACTTCTCAACTGTGTAACCTTTTCTGAGACTACGACCCTCTCTAATCCCCGTCCTCCTTTTCCCCTACTGTCTCCTACTCTACCGACCTACCGTAGTGACTGAGCTACCTACACTCAGACTCACTTCAGGCCCTCATCCACTACCTGTCCCTCCGGACCGCACGACGCTAAGTACCCCAGCGTTTCTCAGCCTGTGCTGACTCACTGACTTGACTTGACTTGACTTGACTGGTACAATGACTTGTCTTTGGACAAAAGAGTGTTAGTTCAGACTCTAGGGGCACAACTGTCCAACGAAAGAGGACTTTGGAGAGGGGAACCGTTCACCTGTCGTCAGGAGAGGGCACAGGAGTGCACCAGGACAGAGACGCACACACACAGAGGAATGGAGGAGAAGAGTTTTCCTGTGGTCAGGACAACAACCTGGTCCCGGGTGTGTGTTGGAGTAACATCGGAACAACAAGTTAACGATTCAGTACAGGTTGAGAAACGTGGGGTACCTGACGTCGTGTGGTCCGGTTTTATAACCTCGAAATCGAAGTCGTAGTCAGGAAGGTTACTTATTAGTCCCGACTAAAGGAAATCCTAACTGACCAAACTGACCAAACTCGAGGAACGAGAGGTTCCCAAGAGTTCTCAGAAGAGGTCGTAGTGTCAAGCTTTCGTAGTCAGGAAGTCACGAGTCGGAAGAAAAACCAGGTTGAGAGTGTATCCATGTACTGATGATCTTTTTGGTATCGAAACTGATCTGTCTGCAAACAGCCGTGCAAATTAGATAGACAAAGTAGAACGAACGAGGACGAAAACCATAACTCTTCTCCGACCCTGGTGACCCAAAGTCGGACTTCTGGAAGGAAATCTCAAGATATTCCGTCAAGAGTCACAGACAAGAAGACCCGATTAGAAGTAAAGCGGAAGTACGAAACCCCTGTCACAACGACCTATATCCTCGGAGTCCATCCGCCCACAAAAGACTCACCACACTTGTGCCAATAGGTGTCGAAGGACGACTCTACAATCTAACCATTAGAGTGGACTCACTGGAGAGTCCACTGGGTAGCGACAGAGACGACAAGAGTTCTAAAAGAAGAATAGAGGAATAGTCATAAAAAGGACACTACAGAGAAGGGACCGTCTTGAGTCGCTCGGAGGACCCACACACCCAGTAACGAAAAGTCGTCTAGACCCCCCAAACGTCGGTGACAAAGAGTTTGCGAGAGGAGCGAGAGGGGTTTGGGCGACCAGGGACTACGGTGTCACGACCGGGTTGGGTACACAGGGTCCAAGAGCGACCAGAGTTGGACGCATTAGCGGTGGCCGTCAGAGGATCAAGAGATTGGGAAAGAAGACTGTCAAATGAAGGTGACGACTCGAGGACGTCAAAAGACTTAAAAGACAATAACATACGAAGTTGAAGTTTAAAAGGTAAACTGAGAAATTTTTAAAAAGAAATAACTATAAGAGGTAGACTACGATACTTGGCCGTTAGTTGAAAAGAAATCAAGACACTGGTATAAATATTACCATCAAAACTTCGAAAAACAATTAGACTGTAAACCAGTAAGAGTATCCGTTAAAGACAACGGACTAAAAAAAGAAAAAAGACTACATACCCAGTATGAAATAACAAAGAAACGGACGGGACACTAAAAAAAAAAATAACTTTTGACCCGTAAAATGCACTATTTTATAGGTCTTGTGACCTATAGCGGCAGGGGTGAAGTACAATGACAAGAAACGACACACAAATTACTAACCAACCTAATAAAATCATTCCAGATAAAATAAAAGAAAAACCATAGAGGGACTCGTCGGAGGAGGTACTAGACCCTGAAAAAAAAACCCCCCCCCCCACCAGAACCAAGTTTATGGTTTCTGAGAAAAAATTTACTTAAAGGTATCTAAAAGGACTTGTTTACAGAGTAAACGACAACAGGAACCTTGCGAGGGCCTTGAAATTCACCAACAAAAAACAAAAAAAAAAATTTGTTTAAGGGGTCGAATCGACCCCTCGACCAGTGGACTCGAGACGAGTGAGGGAGCGTCCTTCGGATGGAGGATCATGAAGAAATTTTTTTTTTGTTTTTGCCATTAACCAAAAAACAGGTGTTGGGAACGGCACGTCACGTCAGTAGACCTCTTTCCCGTCGGGTCCTTCCTATCCGGAGGTACGGGGGTTGTGCTCAGGGGGAGAGGGACGTCCCACTCACGAGGGGATTCACAGCGTCGGACAAGCACGACCTCTGCCACACGCACCGGACCAAGAGGAAGCTCAAGGACGACGCGAGCGACGTCCGGCTCTCGTTCACGCGGAAGGACGCCTGGGGCGAGTTGTAGTAGCTGTAGGACCGGTAGGACGGGAAGATGCACAGCGACGAGCACCCGGACCGCCGGGCCGGGCCGCACCCTCCGTTGTTCGACGACCTCGCGCGCCCCGACCACGACGCCGACGACGCCCGCGACGCGCACGAGATGCACTACGCGGACCGCGCGGTGAGCGACCCCGACGCGAGCGAGCCGGACTGGCACGCGGCGACGCGCGCGCTCAAACCCGACGACGACGAGAAGGAGACGCACCGGTACCGGGAGAAACGCGGCGAGCACGTGGACCGGCTCGCGCTCGACCCACGTGCGGCGCTGAAGAGGTCGCACGGCCGGTCGATGACCACCCGGCAGTAGAGGTACTGGTGGCACCCGATACCGCTGTACCACGGCGCGTCGGACGGGCCCGTCCACCACCGCGACTCGTCGTAGGAGTCGCCGTAGGACGAGTACCGGAAGGGTCAGTGGAGGTAGAAGGTGTGGAAGAGCGCGAGGATAAGCCTCGAGTTCCTCGTCGTCGTCGCACGGCGGTCGGGGCTCGGGCGGGACGCGCTCCTGTCGTGCGCGAGGCGGAGGCGGAGGCGGTGGCGGTGCCTCCTGCTGCCAAGCGTCTCGGGGCTGCCGTTGCCGAGTCGGCCCCGGAGACGCCTCCCCGGCACCCGTGCCCGCCCCGGCTGGACTGGACGCCCCCGTCAGCCCCCGGACCCCCGTCGTGTCGCAGGAGTGGGCGGAGGCGCGAGCCTCGCCGCCCTGCCGAAACCCCGGCCCGAGGACAGTAGTCGGACGTACAACGAGCTGGTCGCGTGTGGTCTTGAACCGGGCCCGGACTGGGCCGGACTGAGCCCCCAGTTTCGGTAGGACACGAACCTCATTTCTCAAAGTGGGATCCTCGTGGTGGTCGGACAAGACGCGAAAGGAAAAAACAGAGGTCTCAAAACTGAGGTACCGGTTGATTTTTATTTAAGGTGTTAGAGTCTTCAAGGTTCGGACATCGTTTACGGTCTTCCGGTGCGAACAGGAAGTCGGAGTGGGACTGGAACGGGACGACTAGTGACACCCCGAGTCGCCCCAACCCCCCGTCTGAATCCCTCGACACCCCTTTCCCGTCACGGAAGGACGAGGACGGTAGGGGGGGCCCCTAGTACGGGGAAGTCTCCCCCCGTAAGGGCAGCGGAGACATCTCCGGTGCAGGGGTGGTTCACTGCCCCCGCGAATGTCGAGGTCAAGGAAACTCCCCCCGCAAACGGTCGGGACTGGAGACTGGAGGGAAGGTATCGGGAGTGGACGACAGGGGAACCTTACGGGTCGTTGCGACGTCCGGACGTATAGTCGGTCCCCGGGGTGTCGGAGGGGCCCGCGGACCGGGGGAAGGGCCCGCACGTCGACGACCTTCGACCAACACTGCCTCGACGACGAAGAGGCCCCTCCCCTCCCAGACACGGCTACGCCGAGAAGGTGGTGTGTGGACGAGGAGACCTCCTTTGCTGAAGGAGGACCCGTCCCCCCGAGTGGCTGACAGGGAGGTTCCCAAACCAGTCACCACCCTGTGGGGGAGAAGCGACGCCACCGAGACTCCCGGGGATCCTCGGGACGTCTTGGTTTCGGTGGCACCCAGTGTCCTATCCACGGCACCCGACACTCACGGGACCTCACCGGGACACCTAGACTCACCTAGGGGTTCGGAGGTCCCCAAACCTCTTGGTGCACCCCTGCCCCCGTGTGACGAGGGGTCGTGGGCCCGTCCGGTGAGCGGGACCGAAAGGACGAGGAGGAACGTAGGGACGGCGCTGGGAGGGTGTGCCAGGGAGCCCGGCTCACGACCACCCGGAGACGACCGACACCGTCCTTGGATCCGGTGTATCCCAACCCCGACCCCCGTCCTTGCCCGGACCAGGGACGGTCGGACACCGGGGTGTGAGTGGGTCCTTCGGGTGTGGCTCTGCGAGGAACCGTGTCAGAGACACTCAGGACGTTCTGTGCTACGCGGTGCGACGAAGGACGGTCTCGAGAGACCAAACAGGCTTGTGTAGACATGTGCAAATTTCTCCCACCAGACACAGTCACTGTAAGGTCCCTGGAAGTCGTTTGTCGGGGGATGGGAGTCCCGACGAGGACGTGTACGACATTGGAGGGACCCGGGCCTGACCGGGAGGTGACGGAGTCGACTGGGGACCCCCGAGTCCCTAGGTGAGCCTAGGTTTCCCGGTGAGGTCCCGACTTGTATGAGATGGCAGTCACTACCCCCAGACTTTGGGGGTATAGACGACGGTTTTATCCGGGTTGAGACCACGGAGAATGAAGTCCCCTTTTACGGTGGGGGGGCGGTCAAAGGAGGGTCGGTCGACCTCAGGTCCTACCCGTCGCTCGCCGCGCTCCCGACACCCGTCCGCCCGCCGAGAGGCTCGACAAGTGGACGAGAGTGAGACTCACCTACGCCAGTGAACGGGTCCTCGGCCCCGTCGTCGTGGCAGAGCAAGGGTAAAGGTTTCACAGGGGGAACAACTCTTCTTCTCCATACTCTCACTGGGAGTATATAAGAAGAGTGACCCTCGGAGTATATAATAAGAAGGGTTCACCTCAATGATAATTTTTGTGAAGGGAACGGGATCACCTGCCGAACAGGTCCCGGACCTGTGTCGGGAGAACCGGGCACGCCGTGGTCCGGACCCTTCGTCGAGGAGTCTCCTTGTGTCCTCGACGAAGGCTCGACCAAGAGACGAGTAGCCAGTTCAGTGTCTCCTCCGATGTCCATTCAAAAGTCCTTGTTTCTACCCAAGGGGTTTTTCCGTGGGGTATATAAAAAAACGGAAAAAATTTTTCATAAATTTGAAAATGACTTATTAAAAATTAATTTTCAATAAGACTTAATTGTGTAATAGTCTACCTTTTATTTGTAGGTACGGTCTCGTCGTGGGGACGGAACGTGGTGAGTCATGTCCCCTAGGCCCCAGGTGTGACTCTGGGACACGACGGGTCCCACCGGCACAGTTGACAGTGGTCGAGCCCAGTCGAGGTCACCGGCTGAAGTGGGAGCCTGCGAGGTCCCGACCACACTGAGTAGCTTTTTTGAATTAAGGGAAAGTATATAGAACTGACCCACCTAAAAAAAGCGGAACGGAGGTAACATTTACGAGATTTTGTTCGACGAATCATCTTTGTCGAGGTAGAGCTACAAGATGTGTCTTAACACGTAAAAGGAACTTTATGGAGAAGACCGGAAATATCCTCTGTGAGGGGTTGGAGAACTCTGTAAGGCAACAGTTCCCTTGACACACTTGACTACCTCTGGTCCCCCGACGGAGGAAGTCGGACCAGGACGACCGGGTCCCTCCAGTGACAGACTCCCTAGACTCCCCGCTGGGGCCACAGTGTCCGTCGTGACAGGGGTCCCTAGACTCCCCGCTGGGGCCACAGTGTCCGTCGCGACAGGGGTCCCTAGACTCCCCGCTGGGGCCACAGTGTCCGTCGCGACAGGGGTCCCTAGACTCCCCGCTGGGGTCACAGTGTCCGTCGCGACAGGGGTCCCTAGACTCCCCGCTGCGGCCACAGTGTCCGGTCAGGAGAGGGGGTCCCGCCCTAGGGGACTCCACTTCCTGTCTACCCGGGAACTGAGACGGGACCCGACACGAGGCTGAGGTGAGTGCTCCGGTGTGACCTAGGCGTCGTGAAATAACTCAATTTCAGTGGGACTGTCCTGGTGCCCCGAGGGTGTTCCCCGTGCGTGCCGTGGCGGCGTGGGCCACTGTCTGTAGAGGAAAGTAAAATTTTTTATTTGTAAAAGTCCCGTAAAACGTCCGGTCTCTCGACGTACCCTAGGAGTTTGTAAGTCCTCGAAAACTCCTTTTCAGTCCTCCTCCTCTGCCGAAGCGTGCGGAAGGTGGTTGGTGTGTTTGCGCCCACGAAACCATCGTCGGGTCCCTTGCACCTGCGGTGTCCGGGAGGCGGGTCGTCCTCCCCTTCACGGACACCCTTCGGACGTCTTCACAGATCTTGTGAGCGGACCCTCCGACTCTCCGGACACATCTGACTTCTCCCGGTCACAGTCTGCGTCTCCCGACGCGTCTTCCACCCCCGTCGTCGCCCCGGAGACGTGTTGTAACTCTTCGGACGGGACGGCGGGGGACGGGACTGGGTGTCCGCGGAGGTCCGGACCTTCTGCCTGCGGAACCCGACACAGACGTTCCCGTGCTAAGGGTCTCCCTTCCCTACGGACCCCGTCGGGTTGGGGTCTGGACCCGGGGGTCGGAAGGACCCACGCGGAACCCGGGTGGTCGTGGGTCCGGGGGGAGGGTTGTGGGACCCGGGTGCGGTCGGTGTCGGACCGGTCTGTGCTAACTCAGGTGTTTTCGGAGTGGTCTTCCCCGACCACCTCGTCGTTCCGGTGGTCCCGGACCTTTCTACGGTTGAACCTCACTCCTTCGGCCTCGAGACGCAGGGTGTACCGACTCGGGCTGCGACGCCACATAATGGGGTCGGTCGGACTCTGACGCCCGGGGAGCCCGTCCCTGGGCCCGAGGGACCACGACAAAGAGTGAGGGTGGAGCAGAGCGGGGAGGACTCTGGGGGACCGGACCGACGTTCGGGGGGGTGGACGGTGTAGTCCCGGGGCCCCGGGCTCTGGACCTCCAAGGGTCTCCAGACCCCAGGGCGTCCCGCGGGGTCCAAGGGGTCAACACAGGACTCGACTTCACCTTCTCTCCGGATGAAAGGCAATCGAACTCTCACGCCGTCGGGGTGGACCCCTCTGGACGAACACCTCAGGACCCACCGTCTCACGTCGCAACCGGGGGTCCGGGGTGGTATGGGTTCTCGGTCTCCGGTCCGCTCAGGGGGTGCCGGCCCGGACAGAACCCCGACGCCACGGGTGACGGGTACACCCCGTGTCCACCGGCCCGGTCTTCGGGACCAGGGCGCAGGAGTAGGAGACCGGTGGAGTCTCCCGGAACCGTGACCGCCCCACCCGGCGCACCCCCCGACCGAAGTCTCCCATCGCCCACTTGTGCATCCGGACGGGGTCCTACCGGTCCAGGTGGTCATGGACGTCGTCGGGTGTGTGACTCTTGACGTCCCCACGGGGCAAGTCGTCCTTCATCCGGCAGAACTTCCACAGCGGTGAGCAGGTGTACTCCTGGTAGAACTACGACGTCTCTGTGTCTTCGCCAGTCCCCAGTGTGTGACCCCAGTCCCCAGTGTCTAGTCCCAGTCCCCTGAATTGGGTCCCCAGTCAGGCCCCTGTACGGTCTGAGACCGGGTGGGAGGACAGGACCGACACTTCTGTGGTGTACGTACCGGCGTCCCTGTCCTTCCGGGAGCTCGTCCTCTTCGGAGTCCAGACACCCCGTCTCTTCCCACGACGTCCCGGTTCGAGTGCACCCGAGTGTTTACAGGGCAGGACCGACGTCCGTGTCGTCCACACACCGGGAGTCCACTGTACGCTACCGGAGTCCGTCCTCTCCGGGTCGTCGTGCTCTTGACCGGACCTCCCGTCGGGAGACGGGGGGTGTGGACGTGGGTCCCGTGACTCGTCCTCTGGTCCCCGGAGAAAACCCTTGAGGACCGAGTCGGTCCGAGGAGCGAGGTTTCTATCGGACTGCCATTAGGGGAAGACCAGTAGCTACCGTGCGGGTCTCAGAGTCTGGTCAGGAACCTCGTCTCTCCCCGGGGCGCAGTGCCTGGCGAGCACAGACGTGTGTGGAGAGGTGCAGATTGTGGACCGGCCGGTCCATCGTACGCGGTCGTGTGACAAAGGGACGAATTTTACAAATTTAGTCTGGGTAAAGGTGTCGTCCGCTTGGAATACACCGACTAATTCGGTCCGATGTCAAACACCCCCGTCGACGGAGAGCCGACACTCCTGGGGTCCCTATCCTACTTCCAGACTCGGTAGAGACGACTCCCGTTCCGTCCGTGAGACGCGAGGACTCCACCGGGGTAGGTGGACCCCGACCCTCCGGAGACTGGGGTCCGGCCAAGAGTGGTCATTTCGGTCCGTTCCCCGGTACTGGGCACAGGTCCCATCACTAGGGGTTTAGGGGTCGAGACAGGTGACCTCGTAGTCTACCTGGTGTGTCTTCGTCCCGTCTTTCACATGTCAAGGGGGATGGACGTGAGAGCTTTCGACCTCGAAGGTCCTGGGAATGAGTCCTCTTACCAAGTCCGACTCCGAGGTTCGGGACGGGGGTAGGTGGGACGCCGGGCCGCAGACGCAGGTTCGTCGGGACGCTGAGAACGACCGAATGGCACACCCGAGTGTGTCACAAATTTCTGAAACCAAGAATCAATCGACTACATTGAGACGTAAACTTGTCGTCCTAGTGATATGTAGTGGTCAGGAAAAAGAGACCGACGAAAGTGGTAAACTGAAACCAAAGTGTCAGACACTGTCTTACGTGCAAACCCTGAACGACTCATGGAATTTTAGGCATGTACCTAGAACGTGATTTAGACCCTTCAAAAGTCTGTAGTAAAGAAGTTGAGAAGACACGGTGAGAGCGGAGAGGACCAGAGTCCACTGTGTTTGCAATCTGTAGAACGACGACAGGGACTCAGACAAGAAAAAAAAGGGGATAAAAAAAAAGGACAACAAGTCTTACCTACTAAACATAGTTAGGAGTTCAAGTAATTAAACACGAGACAGTAGAGGTAAGATGATTACTTCATACAAAAGACAAATCGATGACATAAAAAGTTAAATTTTTAAAGATCAATGAAAAGAGTATCGAAAATAAAGAGGGGACACCACCAGATAGAAACGTAACTAAAGTCCTCATAGACGATAACGAGAAATCTCTTATCAATGTGGTCACGGAAATTCTAGACCATTGAGGTCAGAGCCACAGCTAAGAAAACAACAGACACCAGAAAACTCTCAACAACTCTAAAAGGATTAGAAGTACCACTCATTAAAACCAATTGTAGGACCTCTAAAAATTGTGATTCATTCCTCTGAGACAGAATGACGTTAGGACACCTCTTACAAAAAAACAACAACAAGGTCGTCCTTTGACTGCACCAATTCAAGCTCGACGTGCAACACCGACAATAAACCCCTGATACCGACTTAAGTCAACAAAGATTTTGGTAAGTCTAGACGTGTCGTGTCGGTCGTCAGTCGCCGGTCGTACCCTGAACCCACCGCCAGACGGGGTTTCCAGGACCCCTTGGCGAAAGGTGCGGGATCTGTCTTTCGAAAGACGGGACACGTGCAAAGACCCGAACCCCGACACGTCCTCAGGTCTTACTGTCTGCACCCTTTTGTTCTACGCAGGACAGCAAGTACATTACGCAGGAGGGTGTCAGGTGGGCGAGGACATGGGTCCCGACGAGGTGGGTAGGCCGGGACAGACATCCACGTGGGTTCCCTCTGTGCCCGGGCCGTACTTTTCTGGGCTCCAACCATCAGACCCCTCGTAGGGAGGACTCACATGACCGGAGACGACTGACCAGGGACACCTACTCTGGATGACCCGGGACCTGTCTCCAACTCCTGACCCTCCCTCCCACAGAACAACGACAGGAGAGAAGATACACCGTAGAAAGGGGTGTTTGAACACGGGGAGAGAGGTAGACTTAAGACAGGACGAGACCTCGTGGTTGAGTCTTAAACTCTCACTTCATCATCACACGGTTCACCGGACGTCCACTGAGATGTAGTACCTGTGCCTCCCCTGACCTACCCTGGTGGGTGTCGCCACAGACCTTCCTTGTCGCCCCCCCGCCCCCCCCACGCGTGTCCCCGACGGACCGTCGCCGTCTCTACGACCGGACGGTCGCTCCGATGAGTGTCGAGAGGTCGAGTCTCGTGAAGGTAAAGTTTCCTTTGGGTGGGGGTGGCTCGTTCGTAAAGGTCCTCTTCGAGACTGTTCGTTCGGGTTAAAGACGTTTGTCGACACTTCTACCCTTCTCTCGATTGCAGTATGTAGTCAGATCAGGGTAAGATGTCGCGATTCTCGGTCCCGTGTCAGAGGGGATCTCTGTGGCCTTGAATCGTCCTCTGGGTTCCTGGGAGGGAGGGTTTTGTCTGTGGTGCACCACCGGACACGTCACGGGCAGATCTCCCCTCTACGACTCCGTGGCTGTCCAACCCACTGAGTGGGTTCCTGTGTGTCGTTTACGGAACGTCCCACCCTTCCGGCGTCTCCCCACCGTCCTCCGTGTCGACTCGGGCAGGGTCGACCACAGGGAGACTCGGACTTTCGGGTCCGCGTGGAAGCGGGATCGTTCGCCTCTGCACACCCGTTGCGGTTCTCGACCCGAGACGGACTGTGTGTGTGTGTAAAAATCCACGGGTCTGCGGAGAGGACCGGAACCGGGAGTCAACCGAGAGCGGGGTCTTCGTCCTTAGGCTGTCGGAAGACTCCGGGGTGCTGGTCGGGGCGCACAACTCCCGAGTCCCGTTTACAAATTAGTTTGACAAGGAGGGTCAGGTTCAATGGTGGGACTCGGCACCCTCGGGTGCACGGTCCTCACCTGTGAACTACATGTTCGAGTACAAGACTTGGGGGACCAGTGGGACCTGGGACGGGGGACACCCGTACACGTGTCCGGGTCTGGGACAGAGGGGGTGTCCCAGTCCAGTGGACAATGGGAGTTGTCGATAGTCCACCCGGTCGGTACTCCGGGTTAATGGTGGCAGGTCGTCCGGTCCCTGCAGGATCACACATAATTCCGACCTCACACGGGTTACGTGTACCGCCCCAGAGATCCTTCTGGGGAGGAGCTGACTCCCGACGGTCGGGCCCCAAGCCTGTCGTGTCCCTCGGGTCCCGTGCCTCCTCGACACCCTCGACCAGACGCGTCCGCCTCTGACAGGGGTCCGACGTAAGAAGTCGACCCCCACCCGTCCCACCCACCGGACCCTCGGCTGAGGAGAGGACGCCGAGGAGGAGTGGGACCGGGGTTGAGGTCGACGACGCGGGACACGGACTAGGAGGGGTGCTCAAATTAGGCCCTAGGGCAATGAAGTAAGAACCGTGGTTGAAAAAAGGAGGCTTTGGCTCGTCGGGCTGCTGATAAGGATTTTATGAAGAGTGGAGTGGGAACGGGGCCGGTCGGTAGGTCTTACGGAGAGGGGTCGGTCGCGGGTACGTCGTGCTCGGAGTGAGGACGTGACCGGAGCGACCGCGGGTGCACGCAGGAACGGCGGGGAGTGAGGGTGGAGGCTCAGGCGCGGGTGTGGAGGGAGGAAGGGCGGGTAGGTTAGCGATGGCGATGACGATTCAGTGAAGTCAGCACAGGCTGAGACACGTTGGGGTGTCTGCCTTCGGGTGGTCCGAGGGGGCAGGGACCCTAAGAGGTCCGTTCTTGTGACCTCACCCAACGGTAAAGGAAGAGGTCACGTACTTTCACTTTTCACTTTCACTTCAGCGAGTCAGCACAGGCTGAGAATCGCTGGGATACCTGACGTCGGGTGGTCCGAGGAGGCAGGTACCCTAAGAGGTCCATTCTCATGACCTCACTCCCCGGTAACGGAAGAGACAGGGTGGGTAGGTTTCGAGGGGGTTTTAAGTTTCGGATGGGTCTTGTGTTCTCATCCAGAGACACTGGTTCCCAGTGTTCCAAAGAGTCCACACTGTGGTTTCCGTATCGTTAATTTTTTTTTTTTATGTGAAGTAGTTTTAAGTTTAGAAAACACGACGTCACACTTTTCTGCCGGACGTTACCTCTTCTACTTACGTTTGGTTATTCTTATAAATTTCTAGAGATGTTCAGTTATTCCTTTCGTTAGTTTGAAAATGTACCCGTTTTTAGACTTGTCTGTAAAGAGATTTCTTCTATGTGTTTGTCGGTTATTAGTGTCCTTTTCCACAAACTACAGTAGTCAGTAGTCCTTTTACGTTTGGTTTCGGTGTCCTCTGGGCTGAAGTGCGGGTGCACCTGCCGATACTACTCTTCTATTGGTCACGACCACTCCGACACGTTTCCGGTCTTAGGACGTGGAGGTCGCCCTTGCATTTTGTCACACCGGCGCTGAGTGGTCGAGGTGAGGATTCACACAGGCTCTGTCTCCTTGTGTACAGGCGCGTCTTTGACCGTGTGTCTGTTGTGAACAAGTGTCGTTGTGACGAGTACCAACGGTTCTTCTACCGTTTGGCGGGTCTGCAGGTGGTTGATTTCTCCTCTAGTCGTCTCGAACTGGACACTCGTGTCACTGACAGTGAGTCCTTCCTACCTGTGACCGGCGAGTGACACGTACCGGAACCCTCGCACTACCTCTGACTTTCGTCGTCTCTCCTGGTGCACGGTACAGTAAGGTAAAGAGATGGCGCAGGTCTTGTCTGTCTCGGCACCTCTGTCTTTCGTCTAGTCACCAAGGCTCCGGACCGGCTCCGCCCCCGTCACCTCTCACTAACGGTCGCCCGTGCTCTGACGAAAAGTCCACTGCTTTGCGGGATTTTAATCTGACCGCTACCGACGTGTCGAGACACTTACGTGATTTTAGGTGACCTACCCCTCGAAATCTACCCACTACCACACTATTCAATGACGAGGTACTTCAATGGAAAGATTCAAGGTCCCGAAACCAACCTGAGATTAAGGTCGGGAGGAGTAGAGAACTGACCGGGGACCCATACGTTCACACCACACGCGACACCACCTCTACATGGACGCACACACACACGTGTGGGTGTACACGTGAGATTACCCGTAGCACGTGCCGTGGAGGTGAGTGCTACCGTCCGAGTGGTGCACAGTTCCTGCTGTGTCTCCTGTTGCCCACCCCCCGACCCTCACTGCGTGTACACCGGGGCCCCTCTACGGTGGGACTAAGGGTTCGTCGACTCCGGGGTCCGAACTCCCGTCCAGACCTCGACCTGGTCCACTCGTGAAGGGACTACGACCTGCGACGACAGTTTCGGTCCTCACAGGGCCGACCCTGCTCAGTCGTCGACCGGGCTTGACGACGTGGGTCTTCGCAGGGGCGGAGTGTTATGGTGTGTGCACTGGAGGAGGACCCCGGGGGTGCCGGTCCCGGTCGCAACAGAGACTTGTGGGGAGGTAGGTGGCCGGAGGACGGACGGGGAGGGAGAGGAGCCAGTGTTGACCTAGGTGGTGACCAAAAGGGGTGCAACCGGGGCAAGTGGGTGGGGGTCCGAGAGGTCATTAATGAACAACCTCTTGTAGATTACGTCGTTTTGCGCCTCCTTCCTCCTCCCTTGAACCGATGTTCAACGGTAAGTCCCGGCGTCACGATTAATGACTGGAATAAAGTTTCGACGCTGTCAAAGACAATGACCAAGTCTTCGTAGTAAGGTTGTTAGCGAATTGTAAGACATTTCCCTTTAGTAAGTTTTCATGGAGGACGTAAAGGAGGTTCCGTCTCCGTCGTTTTCGTACGTACACTCACACATACTTACATACACACGTGGCCACACTTACACACGTACTCACACACACATGTCGACACACACACTCGCGTGTGGGAGACTCGTCCAGGGGACCCTCTACCTACTTCGACCAGAAACTCGTCCTGGAGTGTCAGGGAGGGGAGAGCGTGGGGGACTACCAGACTCCGGCTCACAGGGCGTCGTCTAGACTCGACCGGAACTGGCGTCCCGAAGCTCTCAAGGCTCAGGGTCGTCCAGGTCCCGACGAGGTAGAACCGCCACTTTGTCTTTGGAGCGACCCCCTGTGGACTCCTACGAGTCTAGTCGGGTACGCCACGTCGACGACCCGTCACCCCTACCCCCGGTCCCCGTCGGTACTCGGGTTCAGGCCTCAGGTCCGCACCTGTGGCCTTTCCCACCCTCCCGAGACCAGGACTCGAGACCTACCCTCTTCGGTTAGAGTCCCCCGAGGGCACAGGAACGGTCACCCCGACAGGTGGCCGGTCTCACAGTGCCCGACCCCGTCCAAGACCAAAGTCCGACTTGGCCCGGTGGTGCACGTGTGGGCCGTGCGGTGGAAGAGAGGAGGTCCGACCCCACACCTGTCCACTCCCCGTGAAGGGAGTGCTGGGGTGGCAGGAGTGAAGACGGACCCTCGGTCGGTAGACGGGGCGTCCTTAGGCCGACGTTGCACAACCCCACCTGTGAGTCCCTTGGGGCCGGCGGTGCCGAGTCCGAGGGACTTGGGTGTCCGTCTCCCGCGACCGGGGCCCCCGTGTCCAGTCTGGTCGGGGTCGACGTGTCCCTGTGGACCACAGAGGACGAGTCCTAGTACCTCAGCCTGAGGGACGGGAAACTGACGGTTCGGTAAGACCCACGACCCCTGTGACGTTCCTTTCTTCCGGGGACGGGACCCCTGTCACGGTGTTGGTCTGACTGCCTGAAATGGTCCCTGTCTCGTCTCTGGCCCGACCCCGACTCCCTTCTGGGGACTCTCCTGTACGTCTCGGGTCCACGGGCACTCGACCCGACTCTCTTCGTCTGCGACCCCGCCGGACAATTGTGTCGCCTAAGTCTACGTTAGGTGACAGCGCACTTGTGGGGTAGGAGGATGTCCAAGAGAATGTGCCCGAAGACACTTCTTCTGATTACAATGTCCTTTGTTTCGACGTACTCCGAGGTGCGGACGTGAAAGAGAGGTTCGTGAGTCGAACGAGTGATCCTTTCTCCCGACGACAAGTCGACAGTAAAGGCTGAGAGATCTCTGGGGCACCTGACATCGGACGGTCCGAGGAGTCAGGGGCCCACGACCCAGAAATTTTCGTGTGTCTCGTTCCAGTGGGACGTGTCTGGGGTCGAGCTACGGGTCCTCGTTCCTCGTGTCGGGACGGGACTCGGGCCCCGGGTCCCGGGGCAGTGGTGGGCAACGACCGTGTCGGGGTGCAGTGGACGTGGTAGTCGACCGTCCCCCGCGCCCGTCGTCACGTCCTACCGGGGTCCTGGCCGGGACGTCTGGGGGGTCTCGGGCCGACAGGAGCGTCTTGGTAGGTAGGAGTAGTACGACGGGGTCTCGGGCGAGAACCCGGCCGTCGACGGACAATAGTCCAGTCAGAGGAATTGCTCCTGCTCGCGTCAGACCTCTCCTGGGACGTTCCCGTCGGTTGACCTCGTCGCTGCGGCCGGAGGAAACGTTCGAACCCCGGACGAGTCCTGGGCGACCAACTGCTGGCCCGGAGGTGGGGTACGCCCCGATCGTGACACCGTGGAGGTCCGGAAGAGTATGGGTGAGTCGGTCTCACGCCCGAGGGCGACGGACGTCGGGGTCCCCTTGAGGAGACGGAGACACGGGAGTGTGGGCGTGGGGTTGAGGAGTGGGGTCGTGGGACTGGGTAGTGGGGTCGTGGGACTGGGGAGTGGGGTCGTGGGACTGGGGAGTGGGGTCGTTGGGACTGGGGAGTGTGGTCGTGGAACTGGGGAGTGGTGTCGTTGGGTTGGGGAATGGGTTCGTGGGACTGGGGAAGGGGTAGTGGGATTGGGTGATGTGGGTGTGGTTGGGGAGTGTAGACGTGGGGTTGGGGAGTGTGGGGTCGTGGAGCTAGGGAGTGTGGGTGTGGGGCTGGGGAGTATAGGGTGTGGGACTGGGGAGGAGTGTGGTCGTGGGACTGGGGAGTGTGGGGTCGTGGGGGTGGGGAGTGTGGGGTCGTGGGACTGGGGAGTGTGGGGTCGTGGGGGTGGGGAGTGTGGGGTCGTGGGACTGGAGAGTGTGGGGTGTGGGGCTGGGGAGTGTGGGGTCGTAGGGTTGGGGAGTGTGGTCGTGGGACTGGGGAATGGGTTCGTGGGACTGGGGAGTGGGGTCGTTGGGNGTGGGTGTGTGGGGCTGGGGAGTGTGGATGTGGGCTGGGGAGTGTGGGGTGTGGGGCTGGAGAGTACGGGGTGTGGGGTTGGGGAGTGTGGGAAGTACGACTGGACAGTGTGGTCGTGGGACTGGGGAGTGTGGGGAGTGTGGTTGGGGAGTGTGGGTATTTGGGGTTGGGGAGTGTGGTAGTGGGACTGGGGAGTGTGGTCGTGGGACTGGTGAGTGTGGGTGTTGGGTTGGGGAGTGTGGGGTCGTGGGGTGGGGAGTGTGGTCGTGGGACTGGGGGAGTATGGGGTGTGGGACTGGGGGAGTGTGGTCGTGGAGTTAGAGTAGTGTCGGACACGGGGTTGGGGGAGTGTGGTCGTGGGAGTCCTCCACCCGTCCGCCTCAGTCCACTCGCCCGTGGTCCCCTCTTCCCGAACGCCAGTGTCTCGTGTTCTGGTGCGAGTAGGGAGTACAGGATTTCAGTCCTGGAGGAGTCTGTCGTGACGGGTGGGGGTGTGTCGAGGGGTCCGAGGGGAGGTTCACGGTCCTTGAAGACGAACAGGACAGTGACTCCTGTTCTTCACCAACGGGGGGTGGGGTGACTCCGGTCTTCACCCTACCGGTGCGGACGCCGCCGTGAAGACGTCTCGTCGGGGTTGGAGACGCCAGGTCGGTCCGTAGAAAGGTTACAGTGGAATCGACCTACTCAGTGACGTCGGGGTGGTCCCTACACCACGGGTGGTCCCTGCACCATGGGTGGTCCCTACACCACGGGTGACCCCGGAAGACGTTAAAAGCGGTGACCCATGTTTAAGAGATGCTTAATCGGGTTGACCGATCCATGGGTGTCACCATTTAAAAGGTACAAGTATTTGCGTAGGGGTTCCCAAGAGGATAAAGGGTTTTCACTGAATCTCTTAGTTGATAAAATTAGGAAGTAATCAAGTAAGTTGTTTATAAATGACTTTACGACATTAAAAGGTTTGTGACAGTCTACAACCCCTTTCTTTCCCTACCCTACGTCAGGTACAGGAGTTCCAGTAGTCAGTTCGCCTACTGACCGTTCGACTTTGTACCAATTCGACACCAAAAGGTCATCAGTACATGTCTACACTCTCCACCTGGTATGTCTTCTGACTCACGGTTTCTTGACTACGATGACACCACAACCTCTTCTGAGAACTCTCAGGGAACCTGACGTTCCTCTAGGTTGGTCAGGTAGGATTTCCTTTAGTTGGGACTTATAAGTGAATTTCCTGACTACGACTTCGACTTCAAGGTTATGAAACCTGTGGACTACACTTCTCGACTGAGTAACCTTTTCTGGGACTACGACCCTTTCTCACTTCCGTCCTCCTCTTCCCCTGCTGTCTCCTACTCTACCAACCTACCGTAGTGACTGAGCTACCTACACTGAAACTCGTTTCAGGTCCTCTGTTACTTCTTGTCCCTTCGGACGGCACGACGTCAGGTACCCCAGCGTCTCAACCTGGACTGAATCACTGACTTGTTGTTGTCGCTTTTTGTTGTTTTACTGTTACCGAAAGAGTAGTCTTCGGTACCTCTGGTCTTCCTTTACCGTGTAAAAAGTTCCAGATTTTCTTTTCTTGATAGTTTGGTCTAGGATGTAGTCGTCTTTGTAGGAAGTCTACTTTCCCATAGCTCTGTAAGAGCCTTTTCACTTTTGGGACGGTGGTGGACTGTCGGAATCTCCCAACAACAAGTCAACAGTAAAGGCTGAGAGAACTCTGGGGGCACCTGACGTCGGACGGTCTTTAAAGAGTTTCGTTCCCCTTTTTTTTTGGTTGTTCTTTTCCTTATAACCGCATCCTTCCTTCTGTCTTATAGTATTCGTTTTTATTTATGTTATCTGAAAGGGTAAGGAGAAGTTAAAACACGTAATGTGACTAACTTCGTTTTTAAATTTGTAATAGACTACAAGGTTTATACTTATCTCTTTTATAACTTCTTTTAATATTCGTCTCCCCTTGTAAAATACATATATTACATATTGCATAATTTATATAGTAGTTTCCTCCATTTCAAAGATGGGACGTAGGTTTCACCATTTTACTACTGTGTTAATACACCATTCAATATACGTATTATATAATGAATCTGTTCAGTGATTTTTTAGACATGTCTCTCTGTGAGTGAGTTTTCGTGATATCTATTTATTGGTGATTTATTATTGAGGGGGAAGAGGGGAGGAGGTCCGGGACCGTTGGTGGTACCAAGTCAAGTCAAGTCAAGTCAACGAGTCAGCACAGGCTGAGAAACGCTGAGGTACTTAACGTCGTGCGGTCCGGAGGGACAGGTAGTGGTTGAGGGTCTCAAGTGAGTTTGAGTGTAGGTAGCTCAGCCACTACGGTAGGTCGGTAGAGTAGGAGACAGTAGGGGAAGAGGAGGACGGGGGTTAGGGAGGGTCGTAGTCTCAGAAAAGGTTACTCAGTTGAGAAGCGTACTCCACCGGTTTCATGACCTCAAAGTAGAAGTCGTAGTAAGGAAGGTTTCTTTAGGGTCCCGACTAGAGGAAGTCTTACCTGACCAACCTAGAGGAACGTCAGGTTCCCTGAGAGTTCTCAGAAGAGGTTGTGGTGTCAGATTTTCGTAGTTAAGAAGCCACGAGTCGAAAGAAGTGTCAGGTTGAGAGTGTAGGTATGTACTGATGACCTTTTTGGTATCGGAATTGATCTGCCTGCAAACAACCGTTTTATTACAGAGACGAAAACTTATACGGTAGATCCAACCAATATTGAAAGGAAGGTTCCTCACTCGCAGAAAATTAAAGTACCAACGTCAGTGGTAGACGTCACTAAAACCTCGGGTCTTTTTATTTCAGACTGTGACAAAGGGGTAGATAAAGGGTACTTCACTACCCTGGTCTACGGTACTAGAATCAAAAGACTTACAACTCGAAATTCGGTTAAAAAGTGAGGGGTAAAAGTGCAAGTAGTTCTCCGAAAAGTCAAGGAGAAGTGAAAGACGGCATTATGGAGGAAACTTAAACTGTTGAGATTCGAGTATATTCACCTTAATATATCATAAACAGGAAACACTAACCGAATAAGGTGACTCGTAGCACAGGAGTTTAAAGGGATGACTTTGGACACATTCTTAAAGGAAGGACAATTCTGACTAATTAAAAGGTGACATACCTGCCTGGTGCAAAACGAATAGGTAAGTTGGTGACTACCTGTGAACCCAACAGCGAGACAATACTTGTACACGAATGTTATAGACAAGTCCTGGTACGAAAGTTAAGAGAACCAATATGCGGGTCTTCGTCTTAACGACCCAGTGTACGTCCTCTGTATTCTTTGAGGTCAAGTCAAGGACCCAACCCTTCTAGGGGACCACCTCCCGTACCGTTGGGTGAGGTCATAAGAACGAAAAGTCTTAGGGTACCTGTCTCCTCGGACCACCCGATGACAGGGACCCCAGTGTTTCTCAGTCTGTACTGACTTTACTGAATCGTGTATCATCAAGATAAAAATTATAAAACTCCTTTACGGTGTGACAAAAGGTGTCTTCGACGTGGTAAAACGAAGGGTACTTGTCTTGTCTTCTTAAGGTTAAAAACGTGTAGGAGTGATTGAGGACGACAAGAAGGTTGTCAGTGGCAAACTTGCGCACTCTCCGTCATAGAGACGTCAAAAGTGACATACCCAGAAAGAGGAGGAACCAATTCAATTAAGGATTCGTGAAATGTGAAAGACTACAATAATGTTTATTTGATAAAAACGAAGTGACCCCTCACGGACCTGGACAAGGACCACTACGGTTCACCTTCCTCGACGACACAATAGAGGACGTAATTTCCCGAACTTGGAAGACGGAAGACCTCTGTAGGCACCTGGGGGTGGGGTAGGTACCGAGTGTCACTCGACGGAGTGTCCTCCGAGAACCGGAGGGGAGTGGACGACTTGTGTTTGAGTGGACGAACGTGTGGTTCTCTAGTCCTCTCGTTACTCGTTTGGCTTTGACGAGCACGTGACCGTCAAGGGGTCATCTCGACTGGTGGTTCGTCGGTGTGGACTTGTAGACTACAGACGGGGATGGAGTACGGGAGGCACCTGACCACCGCCACCAACGCCATCTCGACGCCGTGTGGGTCGTACCGGAGCCAGTCGTGTCGGTCCTTCGGGTCCCAGAGGTGTTTCTCCCGGCTCAGTTACCTGTCCATCCACTACATCGGGCGGTGCGGTCACTTCCGGTCCTGTGTGACGTGCATCAGACGTTTCGACGAGGTCACGGTCTTCACCACCCCCAGCTTCAGATCCCGTTTTCTTTGTCTGCACTTGACCCCCGCCCCAACTCCCGCTCGAGTCGCACTCCTCCTGCACTCGCTCCTCCCGCTCCAGTCACACTCCTCCTGCCCTCGCTCCTCCCGCTCCAGTCACACTCCTCCTGCCCTCGCTCCTCCCGCTCCAGTCACACTCCTCCTGCGCTCGTTCCTCCCGCTCCAGTCACACTCCTCCTGCCCTCGCTCCTCCCGCTCCAGTCACACTCCTCCTGCCCTCGCTCCTCCCGCTCCAGTCACACTCCTCCTGCCCTCGCTCCTCCCGCTCCAGTCACACTCCTCCTGCCCTCGCTCCTCCCGCTCCAGTCACACTCCTCCTGCCCTCGCTCCTCCCGCTCCAGTCACACTCCTCCTGCCCTCGCTCCTCCCGCTCCAGTCACACTCCTCCTGCCCTCGCTCCTCCCGCTCCAGTCACACTCCTCCTGCCCTCGCTCCTCCCGCTCCAGTCACACTCCTCCTGCCCTCGCTCCTCCCGCTCCAGTCACACTCCTCCTGCCCTCGCTCCTCCCGCTCCAGTCACACTCCTCCTGCCCTCGCTCCTCCCGCTCCAGTCACACTCCTCCTGCCCTCGCTCCTCCCGCTCCAGTCACACTCCTCCTGCCCTCGCTCCTCCCGCTCCAGTCACACTCCTCCTGCCCTCGCTCCTCCCGCTCCAGTCACACTCCTCCTGCCCTCGCTCCTCCCGCTCCAGTCACACTCCTCCTGCCCTCGCTCCTCCCGCTCCAGTCACACTCCTCCTGCCCTCGCTCCTCCCGCTCCAGTCACACTCCTCCTGCCCTCGCTCCTCCCGCTCCAGTCACACTCCTCCTGCCCTCGCTCCTCCCGCTCCAGTCACACTCCTCCTGCCCTCGCTCCTCCCGCTCCAGTCACACTCCTCCTGCCCTCGCTCCTCCCGCTCCAGTCACACTCCTCCTGCCCTCGCTCCTCCCGCTCCAGTCACACTCCTCCTGCCCTCGCTCCTCCCGCTCCAGTCACACTCCTCCTGCCCTCGCTCCTCCCGCTCCAGTCACACTCCTCCTGCCCTCGCTCCTCCCGCTCCAGTCACACTCCTCCTGTCCTCGCTCCTCCCACTCCAGTCACACTCCTCCTGCCCTCGCTCCTCCCGCTCCAGTCACACTCCTCCTGCGCTCGCTCCTCCCGCTCCAGTCACACTCCTCCTGCCCTCGCTCCTCCCGCTCCAGTCACACTCCTCCTGCGCCCACTCCTCCCGCTCCAGTCGCACTCCTCCTGCGCCCACTCCTCCCGCTCCAGTCGCACTCCTCCTGCGCCCACTCCTCCCGCTCGAGTCGCACTCCTCCTGCGCCCACTCCTCCCGCTCCAGTCGCACTCCTCCTGAGCCCACTCCTCCCGCTCCAGTCGCACTCCTCCTGTGCCCACTCCTCCCGCTCCAGTCGCACTCCTCCTGAGCCCACTCCTCCCGCTTCAGTCACACTCCTCCTGCGCTCGCTCCTCCCGCTCCAGTCGTACTCCTCCTGCCCTCGCTCCTCCCACTCCAGTCACACTCCTCCCGCTCCAGTCGTACTCCTCCTGCACCCACTCCTCCCGCTCCAGTCGCACTCCTCCTGTGCCCACTCCTCCCGCTCCAGTCGCACTCCTCCTGTGCCCACTCCTCCCGCTCCAGTCGCACTCCTCCTGTACCCACTCCTCCCGCTCCAGTCGCACTCCTCCTGTGCCCACTCCTCCCACTCGAGTCGCACTCCTCCTGCGTTCACTCCTCCCGCTCAAGTCACACTCCTCCTGTGCCCACTCCTCCCGCTCGAGTCACACTCCTCCTGTGCCCACTCCTCCCGCTCCAGTCGCACTCCTCCTGTGCCCACTCCTCCCGCTCCAGTCGCACTCCTCCTGTGCCCACTCCTCCCACTCAAGTCGCACTCCTCCTGCGTTCACTCCTCCCGCTCAAGTCACACTCCTCCTGTGCCCACTCCTCCCGCTCGAGTCACACTCCTCCTGAGCCCACTCCTCCCGCTCCAGTCGCACTCCTCCTGAGCCCACTCCTCCCGCTCCAGTCGCTCTCCTCCTGTGCCCACTCCTCCCACTCGAGTCGCACTCCTCCTGCGTTCACTCCTCCCCCTCGAGTCACACTCCTCCTGAACCCACTCCCCCCGCTCCAGTCGCACTCCTCCTGCGCTCACTCCTTCCGCTCCAGTCACACTCCTCCCGCTCCAGTCGTACTCCTCCTGAGCTCACTCCTCCCGCTCCAGACACACTCCTCCCGTTCCACTCGTACTCCTCCTACACTGACTCTCATGAGTCCATGGACTTGTTTATAGGCGGGGGTCAGGTCCTACAGCCGCGTTCGGACCTCCCCTTGTCACGGGTCTCTTCTCGGAGCGCAGTGGGTACAGGCGGGTGGGAGGTCCCTCCCGGGGTCCCGAAGTGGGACCGAGGGGTCCGACGCCACGGGTGCACTGGTGGAGGGGAGAGAACGAGCGAGGGAAGTCCGGTAGTGACAGAGGTCAGACGACCGGGGACAGGGTGGCACAGTGTCCGTCCAAGTCGTTTCGACAAAATCGGTTTTTGTAAGTAGGTGTGTGTACGGTCTTTACTCCGGGTCGCTTCCAGTTTCCAGTGGGGCACCACGAGTCGCCGTGGTCGCGGGACAACTCGGGGAGGGGAGTTACTTGTGGCTCCTGTCCTGGGGAGGGACTCAGGTGGTACTGTCTGTACGTTCCCTTGTGTCTTTGGTTTGTCACCCCAATTCTGTACCCCTCTCCCGCAGGGACCCTCCCGCTCCACGGGTCTGGAACCGGTGGTGGGCGGTTTCTCGAGTCAATGTACCGACGGTAAACGGTTCAGACGTTTTTCTAGATACAAATGTGTTTCTTCTATGTTTTAACACAAAATACATTGATTTGAGTAAGCACTGTTTTTTGTGTCGGAGTCTATTTAAATTTCTTAAGGAAAACTTTGTATATCAGTCTACTCGGGAGTGGGTGAAAGACGGGGGTCGTGTTGTCTGTCTCGTCGTCGGAGGGGTCGTCGGAGGGGTAGTCGGACCGTGGGCGCTCCCGGGACTCGCCCGTTCGGCCCGGTGCCTCCTCCTTGGATCGTGACCGTTCTACGTGACGTGCACGGTCGAGGGTCCTGAGTTGCGAATCCCTGGACGGAAGAGGCTTTCTAATCTCGGTTTATTAAGTGAAGTTCTCTCCGTTGGGGTCACCGAGTCACCATTTCTTCGACGGATGTTACGTCCTCTGAGCAAGCTACCCTTCTAGGGGACCTCTTCCCGTACCGTTGGGTGAGGTCCTAAGAACGGACCTCTTAGGGTACCTGTCTGCTCGGACCGCCCGATGTCAGGTACACCACCGTCTCAGTCTGTGCTCAGTTGTCCGTGTGTGTTACGTTCTTGGACTCGCTGTTCTTGTACCTGGAAGAATGCCCCTCATTAACCCTACTCAACGTCATTACTCGGATTGAGGACGGCAAGTCCAAATGTCTGGAAGTTGGTACACCCAGTCTGAGGTGTAAGGTCTGTTATGAGTCCGTAGTGTCGAGAGTCTAATAGTGGGCTGTCAGGGTGGTGGACTCGTGGGTAACGACGTCGACACTGCTGCCACACCAGTGGCGTTGGTGGTCGTAACGACCCTGTTGGGGGCCGTCATTTGGGCTGAGGTCGCACCTTGGTAGTAAACGGAAGACTTCGACTTCGTGTCCGGACGACCTCCTGGTGTGGGTCCTTGGTCGACCGTCGGGTCCCCTCTCCCGTCCGCCTCGTCCCCCTCCGTCCTCCCCGGTCCTCCCCTGTACCCACTCCAGGGTGTCGTAGTGGTCCGGGGCGGAGACTCACTCCCGTCCCCCGGATCTTTGTCAATACGTTGAACGGATGTCAAGATACCAATCCACGGTTCCCTGGTTTATCTGTACCAAACTTATTTATTGGGTTCCCACAAAAGAGTTTCCCAGGATTACTAACGTCACTCTGTAGTAGTCGTTACTCGTACTTAAGGTCATTTCTCATTTGGACGGGTTAAGTTATGAGTAAACTGTTTGTCGTGAGTTTCTTGTTCTAAGTCCTCCGGTCAAACACGAGGTTCCGGTCGTAGTGAACCACTGGCGACGCACGGGAGGTCCCCACGTCTGTTTCAAGGGGCTCCTGTCCTTTCCCGTACTCCGTCCTAGTCTCAACCAGTCGCCCTTTCTCCTGTTTAGTGTTAACTGAGGGTGAAAGGCTTCGGATAGGGACGGTATAGAGTCCGTCTCTTTGTAGAGAAAGTCCTTGAGGGGACACCTGGTGACAAAGACTGCAAGGTCTTTTTGTATGGTCATGGACCCTCGCCGACCGGGGAAGGTTCTCCTATGTAGTCGCTTTGTACCTTCCTTCCTCTTTCTTAGAAGTGTACGTAAAATTGTTATAAATAGTGTATAGGCTCTGTTCTGTCCTACCGTTTCACACTACTCTAGTTCTTCTGGTTTACGGGGTGTCTACTGGTCGACGTAAAGGGTCTTGATTAGAGTCTTACAGATTTCGGGTGTTTTTGTAAGTCATGTGATTTAAGTGTTACAGAACTGTAGACTAGTTTTGACTGGTAACCTTTCCCATTGATTCACCCACTTATGTATACTGAAAAAAGAATAGTAAATTTAGAATAATTATCTATTCCGAGGGGACCACCGAGTCTCCCATTTCTTAGTAGGACGTTACGTCCTCTGGACCCAAACTAGGGACGTATCTCTTCTAGGGGGCGTATTTCTTCCCTTACCGTGGGGTGAGGTCATGAGACCGGACCCTTTAGGGTGCCTGTCTCCCCGGACCACCCGATGTCAGGTACCCCAACGTTTCTCAGCTTGTACTGACTCGTTGATCACGTGTGTGTGTGTGTGTGTGTGTGTGTGTGTGTGTGTGTCCTGGTCCCCGATGAATTTGTTTCTTCCTGTTACATCGTCCCCCAAAATCATGTACCTTTCGATTGGTATATTGTTAATGTGATTCCACCCGACCGATATTTATCTGTATACACAAAGGTGATTCTAGTCCTGGTTTAGTTCGTTCAAGCGAGAGTAGTGAAGATTAGTTGTGACACAAGCTCCGCGATAGGTCTCGTTAGTCCGTTCTTTTCCCCCCTCTCCTTCTTCATTTTGCTAGGCATAAGTGTCTACTGTGCTAGAAGAATAGTTTATATATTCCCTGGGTAATTTCGGGTGCTCTTACTTGTTTACTCGAGCCGTTCTAACGTCCGATAGTCTCGTTGAATATTTTCATTTGACGTAAAGATGTATGATCGTCACTTGTTAGTCTTTGATTCAAATTTTTCGTTATGGAATGTGCTATGGTATTTTCTATACCTTATGAATCCCTGTCTAGACTGTTGCACGTTCTAAGAACGGAAACTCTTAGGGTACCTGTCTCCTCGGACACGTGACTTGTGATGTTTTGTGACGACTCCCGCTGGTTTCCACCCTCCTGTCGGATACCTCGAGGATACGCCCTTCAGAGTTGTGACAGCACAGCCTCGGAGGTTCCGGTCGGGGCCCGTGCCACGAGAAGTCCCCCTGAGTGGGTCGCACGGTCGCATCAGGGTCGACACTGTGTGCCGGTGTCCTGTGTGTCGGCTCAGTTGCTTCCCTTTCCGTCCACCCGTCGCGGGTCTCCTGAGGTCGACACCGAAGGTCCTCGGAGAGGGAGCCTACTCGAACTAGGAGGTCGTTGTCTGTCGCTGGTCCCCTCGAGTAGTTCCGGAGTCACGGGTCTCAAAAATGGTCCCCGACCGGTGCACTGTGGGAGGCGAATTGTGTGTCACTTTAACGTCTGCAGGTCTTCCTGTCGTCCACAGGTCTGTTGACTTCGTGTCTCTCGTGGAGAACGGTTAAGACCCTTGTTACCCTTCAGAGGGTTTTAGGCTCAAGGGTCTGTAGTGAGTCCCCGGACGACCCCTCCGTCCGGAGAGATTCCTGTCGTCGGGGTCCCACCGACACCATTGCGGGAGACGTGTTAGTATTACTAACCAGAGGGGTCTAATATCTAAGTTCTATTGGGGTTGGTTTCAGGATCGTACGAATTACATCTTTCACTGTTTGACTGGGATTTTAGGTGTACCTTTCCGTTTCGTGTGTCTTGTCTCTTGTTTCGGCCTCCTGATTGTGATGGACTAGGTTCGGAGTCATGGTTCGGTCATTAATCCTGTCGCACCACGACCGTGTCCTTGGCTCTTTATTTAGTTAAGTAGTCTTGTCTCAGGTCTTTGCCTGGGTGTGTCTCTCTCGACTGAAGACTGCCTCTACGTATCCACTAAATCGCCCCTTTTTTTCTGTCAGAAACCTGTAGGTATGTGTTTTCGTCATTTCGACTTAGGTATGGAGTGTGGTCTTTGTTTTTCATTGAGTGACAGTTAATCTAGTGTCTAGATTTACATTTTGGATTTTGATGGTCCTTCTTTTTGCCTCTTTGGAAACACCGGAACTCAAACTGTTTCTACGGAGTCTAGACTGTGGTTTTCGTGTTAGTCGTTGTCTTGTTTGATTATTCGACCCGAGGTATTTTTTAATTTTTGAAGGCGAGCAGTCTTCTTTAATGACTTTCTTACTTTTCTGTTTCGTGTCTGTCCCTCTTCTTGGACGTTCGGTACATAGGCTACTTTCCCGGACATAGGTTTCGTAATTTTTGAGTGTTGAGTTATCCTTGTTGAAGATTTCCCTGTCTTCTGGACCTATGAAGTGGTTACTTCTAATATTCCTACTGTTTCTTCGTGTACTTTTCTGTACTGTAGTAGTCACTTTACGTTTCTGTTGTTACTTTACGGTGGTGTGTGGATGGACTTTCCTTTTTTTTTAAAAAATTTCCAGGTATGTTTCATAACTACTCCTACGTTTCGTTGACCTTAAGTGTGTGACGACCACCCTTACGTTTTACCATGTCGTGAAACCTTCTGTCGCGTTGTTAAAGAAATTTTTAATTTGTATGTGAATGGTATACTAGGTCGGTCAGGTGACGATCCATATATGGGTTCTCTTTTCTTTCGTGTACAAGTCTATTCTGGACTTGCGCTCTCAAGTAAGTGTCAAAGTAGACATTGTTAGTTTTAGACCTTTACTAGGTTTATAGGTAGTTGGTCAATTATTTGTCTTTTGAACATTATATTGGTATATTGAGTTGTTATTTCTCCTTGGTTGACAACTATGTGAGATGTGGGACCTGTTTAAAGTTTTGTTAATACGAGCCACTCTCTTTGGTCTGTTTCGTCATACATGACCTACCAAGGTTTAAGACCACTTTAAGGTCATTTGCACAGTTTAAGATCCTTTACGTTTACTTACCACTGCCTTTCGTCTAATCATAAGCCCCCTCCACCCCCCCAGTGTTTCTCCTTTTGACACCCCACTGGTCGTACAAGTGACAGAACCAGACCCGCTTCCGACATGGGTCCTGGTTTGACTGGTCTCGAGGTGTGAAACTACACGAGTAACGTACGACTAGTCTGGAGTCATTTCGACGATTTTCCTTTGTCTCGACGAACTCACCTGTCCCTCGAGTCTCCCCGGACTTCTCGTTACCGTCCCCCTGTCCGGGGAGTAGAGCCCTTCGGGTGGGAGTACCGACTCAGAGTCTCGACGTGCACCCGACCTACTCTGGACCGCACCGAAATAGACGGTCAAGAGACCCCGTTTCTTCCCCGGTCGAAGGACCAATTCCGGGAGGACCCAGAGGGACTGGTAGAGACGGTGAACCCGAGGGAGTCCACGTTCCTGCCCGGGGCACAGGAGTGTGTTCCCTTGACGGTCGTAGGGTTGGGACGGGACAGTGTCGGGCCCCGTCACCGGCGGTGATCGTAGGAACTCCCGGAGGTGTGGGGCGCTGTCTCGGGGACCGACGGGGGCCTGCCCGAAGGAGGTCCAGTATCTCGGCCCTCCCTTGTGACGACCTCGGGCAGGTGGAGAGACGGAGGGCCTGAACGTCCATCCATTCCTGCGGGGGTTCCCTGTACGAGAGTTGTGTAGGAGTCACGTGCCCGGTTCCTGGTCCGTTGGGACCCCCCGGTGTGGGTTCCCGAGGACTCTTGGACTCAGTAGGTTGGTGCCGGCGATGTCTCTCCGACCCCCTCCTTCGTACTCACGACGACGTCCCTTCTGTGTGTACGGGGGTAGGGAGCCTCTCCTGTCCTGGTTCTCTCCGAGACGTCCTGTGGTTTCGGACTGTCAGATGTTTGTTCGTGGTGAATGTTGAGGGCCCTCTCTTCTTCATTTATAAGGAAAACTTATATATACTAAATGTTGTTATTCTGTTTGTTGGGTTAATTTTTTACTATTCCTGGGTTTATTTGTAAGGAGATTTCTGTGTGTTTATCGGTTGTTCGTGTACTTTTCTACGAGTTGTAGTGCTTAACATTCCTTGAGTTCAGTTTTGGTATTACTCTATAGTGAGGTGTCAATGATACTACCGTTTTCACTTTTCCTGTTATCTTTCAGAACTACTCCTACACCTCTTTGACCCTTGATGTATGTGTCGACTATCCTTACATTTTACCTCGGCTGTGAAATTTTACGTCAGGTCGTCAAGGAGTTTACTACTTTGCACCTCAATGGTGTTCGGGTCGTTGAGATAAGGATACATTTACGGGGGTTTCTTGACTTTTGGGAGAACAAGTGCACTTTTGAAGGGTACTAATAAGTGTTGACCTGATGAGTGTTGTTCGGTTTTCCATCTTTGTTGGGTTTACAGGTAGTGACCTGTGTACCTATTTGTTTTACACCAGGTCGGTGTGTCACCTTATAATGAGTCGGAACTTTTCCTTACTTCATGATTGTGTCCGATGTTGGCCCTACTTAGGACTTTTATGTACGAGTCAATTTCTTAAGTCTGTGTTTTCAGACATAATAAGGGAGTGTACTGCACAGGTCTTATTCGTTTTGTCTCTGTCTTTTGTCTAGTCACCAATGGTCCCGAACCCCATTCCGTTGACCCACCACACCCCAGACAAAACCCGACGACCTTTACAAGACATTACTCTACCACCACCAGTGACGTGTTGCGACACTTACATGATTTTTGGTTACTTGCCATGTGAAAGTTTAACATATGTCTGTATGTATAAGTGAAATCTCTTATATAAGAGATTATGACTTCTATTTTTATCAAGAAAGTTTGAAATTCAAACTCCACGACAATAAACTTAGGACCTATTAAATTTTATGTAAATTACTGGGAAGATGGGTAATTGACATTGACTACGCAACACCACTCAATTTTGTTCGTCGTCCCTCTTTTTTCGTCCGTTAATGTATTTCTTTTTACAGTCGACTCCTATTGGGACCTATCTTTCGCACTTCACTCTGAAAGTCTCGAGTCAGTCTTTTTCAATCTTCTCGTACCTTCTGCGAATCATTTTACGTATCTAGCGACTAGACATTAGTCTTCTTAGTTCGTAAAGAATATGAAGAAATCCCTAAGGATGCAGTTTCTAACAAAATAATTATTAAAAATTTTATTCGATTCTTTCTTCTTACCAGACGTGAGGGAGAGTTTTGACTAAGATCTGGTCCGTGCCCCCGCCCGACCGTGGGATGAGGACTTTGTCTCGGTGAGTCCACTGTGGAAGGAGGACCCGGCGACCCAGGGTGAGACACGTACTCGCCTACCACGAGCCTCTTGTCCCTGCGTCCGTCTTGCGACTGTCCTCCTACGGGCGCTCTCGACTCCACAATTATCTTTAGTGGAGGGGAGGAGTGAGGGGACCGTTCGGGGGTCGAGTTCGCCCTACACGAAAGAGGGGCCTACACAAAAGGTCAGTCACCCGGGTTTCCCGTTCAGACCTACCGTTCCGTGAGTCTCGACTTTCTTCCAGGGTCCACACCCCCGGTCAGTTGGTCGTGTCCCGGAGGTTAGGTGGGTCGAGCGGACGGGGACTCGACGACGATTTCTACGGACCACCACTGGTCGTGTAGGGACTTCGAAGCGTTAATACATTTGCACCTCTTTAGGGGTGGACCGACTGTCTTCCAGACTCCGAGGGACCTAGGTGTTTCGGTAAGGAAGGGACGAGTCAGGTTAGTGAAGACTCAATTCGGTAAACGATAGACTTCTTAGACGTGGTCCTCAAACGCAGGATCACCGTTCTTCCTGAACTAAAGGATAGCTTAACATAAAAATACGAGGTTTGCTGATACATTCTCTAAACCAGAGTTTCCCATATCTGGCCGGTGGTTACTACGACCTCGTTCGTCGCCGGACCTCTCTCCCACCGGCGGGAAGGACGGGACCTAGTCTCGCTAAGGTCGTCGTCGAGATCGGTGCGCCGGTGGACCCCTACGACGTCAGCCGGACGGCGAAAGGAGGGGTCTCTTTTGGTCCTGGTGCTTACTCGCCCGTGGGGCCCAGTCGCTGTCACTGGACGGGATCCGGGTCCTAGGTGACTCCTACGCGCGCCGACCGGACCCGGGGACAAGGGGGTCCCTACCAGGCCTCCCGAGGGGATGCACCCGACACGACGTCCTTTCGCGTCGAGGCGCCTCGGCTGAAAATTTTTTAGTGTTGGGGGACCGGTCAGAGTCACCTGTCGAAGTCCGAGAGTCTAGCACTCCTGTGTAGCGTTTCTCTTTCCCAGAGCCCAGCCGCACCCGGCCTGGAGACTGGACCCGCGGACCGGGCCGGTCGCCGCCCCGCCTACGCCTCCGGACCAACGACGGCGCCCCGTCCGACACGCAGTCTGGGCGTGCGGAGGGCAGAGGTCGCCCCATACCGGCGGGGCCCCGGCGTCGGCGGGGGTAGGAGCGCGGGCGGGGCGGGTAGTCCGGCTCTGGGTCAATGGACGCCTGTGGGCCGAGGCGCGGTTCCCTGGGAGCTAGGTCCGGCGCACCGGGCGCGCGGGGGCACACCGGTCGGGCGGGACGGCGAGGACCCTTGCGCGCGCTTGCTGGCGTCTGTGTCACCGCGCTCGGGCCCCCGTCCTTGGGGTCGTCGCCCCTGCCCCACCCAGGGGTGCACGGAATCCGACAACAGTTTTAGTTGTCTCGTTCGTTGATGACCAGTCTCAGAGTCTGGGGTGGTGAGGGGTCTTCGAATTGTCCCCCTGTTTCCTCTCAGTTCCAGGTGAGGACCGTGGGAATCCGGTCCAGTGATTTGTGTCTCTGTTCGTTTGTTCGGGGGTTCGTGTCACCCCAGCCACAGACCTCAACGATGTCATAAAATGGATTTTCTCGGTCAAAAGTTGTTTCATACCGTTCACCGGGTATGTCTCTTCTTTTTTTTCCTTTGATGAAAAATTCTCTGTCTTCTTGGTAATCCGAACCGTCTTTTCTGAAGTTTCGTCAGGCATTTGCAAGGTAATTTTTTTGTAATTTCCTTTGGTGTGTATTTCTTATCTTCCTTTCCGAAGGGACCACCAAGTCACCTATTCTTGACCGGACGGTTACGTATCCTGTGCCCAAGCTAGGGACTAGTCCCTTCTAGGGTGTACGGTGTTTCGTTGATTCGACCGTGTGGTGTTGATGACTCAGACGCGAAGTGTTGATCTGTTCGGTGGCGTCACACTTCGGGCGTGTGTCGTTGCTTCTTGGACGCGTCGGTGTTTATTTACTTACAAAACATTTTGTCTTAATTTCCTTCATGTGACTGTCACAGAATAGTTTATCTCTTATAGTTATCTCTCCGTCTTTACTGATTTTTGGTTTACTTTTAAGACCTTAACGTTTCAGGTCTTTGACTCCAGTTTTCTGTGTTAGAGCCACGTGTTGTCGTCTCGACTCGACCGTCTTCTTGGTCGTTTGAACTCCCGTCCAGCTATTTCTAGTACGCCACTCTTACTCTTCTGTCTTAAGGTTTTTGACTTGTTCTGGAGTCTCTGTGTTCCCTGTCGTCAGTCACGTGTTCATACACTGCACGTGGACCCTCCTCTCCTCCCCTCTTTCCTCTCCTTTTGTCGGTCTCCGTACTACTGATTTTTGCGGGTCTATACTACTTTTATAGTCAGATGTGTGGGTTCGTCGAATTGTTTAAGGTTTTTCCTATTGCGTTTCCCTAGGTGTGGGAGTGCATAGTGTCAGTTGGACGACTTACGGTTTCCTCTTGGGAACTTTAGTCGCTCTCTTCCTGCAGGGACCGTCAGGTCACCCTCTGAGGTGTGAGAGTGACGGCTCCCGAGTCCAAGTGAGGGACTAGCCCCTTGGTCCTAGGGCATTCAGTATACCGTACCGACTTTCTCGTTAATCGTTCCCTTTTACTTTTTGTGTGAGCTCTACGTCGGTTTTGTTTGTTTGGTTGGTTGGGACAGTTGGTTTTAAGAATGTAAGTCGTTTTGTGAAAAAAACGACCGGTATGTCGAATACCCTAGAATCAAGGAACTAACTCCTGACTTGGGTCCGAGGTCCGGGATCCGGCACTCTCGTCTCGGGATTGGTGACCTGGTGGTCCCTTAAGGCGTTTTGTAAAAAATTTTTCCCGTTTTGTTTCTGTAAAGGTCTATTTTTTCTAGACCCTCTTAAAGAACAATCGTCTGGGTAGAATATCCCTTATGATTTTTATTTAATAAGTAAGACTTTCTTTCCTGGAGTCCGTCATTAATATTTGGTGAACTCTTTTTGTCTTTCATATCCATTATCACTAGTACATCCATTTTCCGTCATTTTCACGTATAAAGAAGAGAAAATTAACTAATTTTTTAGTTCAATCATATTTAAATTTCATCTAAAACCATTCTACGTGTAGTATTCGAAACCACAAGCTCAGTTTGTGGTTCGTTTATTGTATTGCACTATGTTACATCATATGATAATATATATATATATATATATAAACTCCGAATGATTTCCTTAATTTTATAATGTGATTTTCACAAGTGAATTATGTTTTCTTTCATTATTTCTTCCTTGGTCACCTCCAATCCTATCTACCCTCCTGTGTTTCGTCTTTCACTTTACTGCTCACATTTAAGTTTGTGTCACTGTGCTTTACACTCACTTCATTTGTTAGATTAGTTTCCGGTCTTGTCGGTCTTACTTAAAAAAATTTCTAGGTAATATACGAAAGATACCTCTTCCGTTACCGTTGGGTGAGGTCACAAGAACGGACCTCTTAGGGTCCCTGCCCCCTCGGACCACCCGACGGCAGATACTCCAGCGTCTCTCAGCCTGTGCTGACTTCGCTGAATCGTCGTCGTCGTCGCATATGAAAGATGTCCTCTGTATGAAATCTAAGTTTCTATTTTTTATTCAGTTTTCGTGTTATCTTTTTCTATATGGTATGTTTGCCGTTAGTGCCCTCTAGATGTCACCGTAATGATGATAGTCTTTTTTTTGTCTGAAATTTTGTTTTGCTAGTACCCCTCCCTCCACCCTCCCCCCAAGTACAAACCCTTGCGTACATTCTTAATTTCTAAAATTTTAATTTTTTTTTTTATTTTTTAAATTTTTTTTTATTTTATTTTATTTTGTTTTGCTAGTGACCTTTATTTCCTTTTAAAATATTACTATTTTCCCGGTAAGATAGTAATTCTATTTTGATATGTGTATGTGTGGATTGTTGTCACGGGGTTTTATATTTTTCGTTTTTGACTGTCTCCACTTTTCTCTTTGTTTATTCCATCAACCTCTAAAGTTATGTGTAAAGATCATTGACTGCATTGATCTGTCTCCTGATTCCTTTCTCCTCTCGACTGTTGTGATGCCTTGGATTGGTCTGCGAGGAGGTGGGTTGGACTCCTCCTGTGTGTAGCAAGTGTTCGCGTGTACCTTGCGAGAGGTCCTCTCTGGTGACCGGTTCGGTAGTTTGTTCGGAGTTAAATTTTACTGACCTTACTATTGTTTTATAAAAGAGGTTGATGTTACCAAATTTAATCTTTAGTTACGTGCATACGATATGTACGTCCGACCCAGTAAAGTCGACACAGGTCGGGAAACGTTGAGATACTTGATATCGGGCGGTCCGAGGAGACAGGTACCCTAAGAGGTCCGTTCTTATGACGTCACCTAACGGTGCGAGAAGAGGTCCCCTAGAAGGGTTGGGTCCCTGGTTTGACCGTAGAGAATCCAGAGGAAGTAACCGTCCATACAAGAAATAGTGATCACGGTGGACCCTTTGAGGATCTTCAGTTATTATCTTCCTTTAAACCCCCTAAGTAATTATATACACCTTTAATTGTGTGAGCATTCATTGTTTACTCAATTTCTTCTTTAGGACTTCCTTTACATTTTTGTAAAATTCCGGTTACTTTTGTATGGTTTTGAATGTCCCACGTCACTTACGTAATGAATGTTTCTTTACTACCAATATTTTCAATACAATTTTTTCTTCTAGTTGATATACAGTTATTTTTTCTTCCTTATAGAGTTTAGGTAATTAATTGGAATGTCGAATTGTTTGATTTTTTTTTTTTTTGATTTTGGTTTTGTTCGTCTTCCTTTCTCTATTATTTGTGATTTCACCTTTATTTGATCCCTGATCTTTTGTTATCTCTTTATAGTTGTTTTGGTTTTCAACCGAGAAACTTTTTTTAGTTAATTTACGTGCTTGGAAATCGACGTTCTTTGTTTTGTTCTGCCTCTCTCTCTCCTCTGAGCTCAATGATTACAGTTCTCAATTTCTCTCTAGTAATGGTGATTGAAATATCTTTATTTTTTCTAATATTTTTGTTATATACGGTTGTTTATTGTCTAATTAACCTGTTTAAGGTTCTTTCTTAAAGAGAACTTTGATTGAGTCCTTCTTTGTCTTTCATTCTTGTCTAAATGTTCATTTCTGACTTAATCAGGAAAATTTGAAAGGTGTCTTTCGCATTCGGGTCTAACCAAAGTGACAGACTAGGGTGGTTTGTGCGTTTTCTTGACTATTTGGACTTCGTTGACGACTTCTTCGGGGGCCTAGACGACGTGACATGTCGCTCATGTCAGCATTGGTCGTCTGAACGGTCCTCTGAGTTTCGCTAGTAGGTTGGTCGTCTGAACGGTCCTCTACTTTTCGTTAGTAGGTTGGTCGTCTGAACGGTCCTCTACTTTTCACTAGTTGGTTGGTAGTCTGAAAGGTCTTCTGATTTTCACTAGTAGGTTGGTCGTCTGAACGGTCCTCTACTTTTCACTGGTTGGTTGGTCGTCTGAACGGTCTTCTGATTTTCACTAGTAGGTTGGTCGTCTGAACGGTCCTCTACTTTTCACTGGTTGGTTGGTCGTCTGAAAGGTCTTCTGATTTTCACTAGTAGGTTGGTAATTTTTTTTACCACTTCTACATTACACTATCTCCATAAGTGATGGTGATGAACCGATAATATAGTGTCATATATTTACACAGTTGTACATGGAAATTAAATGGACAGTTTGTAAAGTTAATTTTGTGAAAATTAATTATTTATTAATTATCGTTAATAAGTGTTTAAGAAAATTTTTTATCTTCTCCTTCCTTGCGAAGGGTAAAGGTTGAATAAAGTATTCTGGTCAGGACAAGACTATGATTTTAGTTAATAGTATACTTCTTCCCCCCTTTTTTCCTTGGGTTCGTTGGATTATGATCGTTTGTTTTAGATCATTGAATATTTTTACTAATATTTAGTACTAGTCTACTCTAAGTAGGGTTCTTACGTTCCAACCAAGTTGTATGTTTTGAGGTAGTTGTATTACATGACATTAATCATCTTACTTACTGTTTTTGGTGTACTAGTGGAGTTGTCTGTGTTTTCCGTAAACTGTTTGAGTTTATAGAAGAGTGCTACTTTTGTTTGAGTCTTATCTTCCCGTGAACGAATTGGATTATATCCCGAAGAAATATTTTAGACATCGGTTGTGGTATGAGTTATAGTTCTTCCTTTACGAGAGAGTGATACTGGTCATTGGTCTGTTCGTGTAGATGAGAGGATGAAGACCGGTGTCATTAATCAGTTCTTTTCTTTATTTTTCAAAGGTCTAACCTCTTCCTCATTTTGAGAGATAGACGCCTACTGTATTAGAACGTATATCTTTTAGGAGTTGATAGGTAATTTTTCGATAATCTTACTTACTCAAGTCGTTTCGACGTCCAGGGTTCTAACCATATACTCTTAGTTAAGATAAAGATGTTTCATTGTTCCTTGTTAGGATTCACTTTTAATTCTTTTGTTGAGGTAAATGGTATCTTAGTTTTTCTTATTTTATGAAACCTCATTCGAATTGTTTGTCTTAAGGTTTTGAACACAAGTCTAGTGCAGAAAGAAAAATGGAGAGACGTAGGAAGGGGGTAATTGTGTGTGTCTTTTACCCATCCAAAGATCACCAATGAAGTACGAACTTTTGTCGTCCGACACAATCAATCGACCGACCTCTGCGTCGGTGCACCCCACCCACTACGGGTACGTTCCTCTCCTACGCCGTGCCCACCCTCACCTCTGTCTCTGTCTGTCTCGATCTCGTCCCTCGCCGGGGCCACGAGGTCCCCACCGCGTACGACGCACCATGTATGGGTCTTTCCTGACGGGCCCCCCCTGAGACTGAAGAGGTAGAAATAATAGACGTCGATGTAAATTTTTCTCTTTTTCTCTCTTTTGTCTTTCCTTCTTCTCTGTTTTTGTCTGGCCAAAATTGTGACCATTCAGGAACAACGTAAAGAAATTTTTTTTATTTATTAACCTTGTCTTCTGTTCGAAAACCAAAGACACGCAATCCTTTAGGTGAAACACTTGATAAAAAGAGGTTTGGACAGGAGAAAGTTTTATTCAGGGGTCCTGTCCCCCCTTTTCCTGTGCGGTGGTTTAGAGTGAGTTAAAGATCCCAGCCTCCACGACTGCTCTATGTCGTCTGGGATGAAGGTGAAAGGGGGTCTTTGAGTAGACCTGTGTTTGGGACCGACGTTCGACAGGGTCCCAGGTCTGAGAAGTCTTGTTTCGACAAAGGGCTCCCGTGAATTGTGTTGTGGGTGACACTCGTCTGTAGATCAAGTCGTACACTTGGACGAGCGGGAACCTGTAATGTAGTTCAGTCCCTTGTCCCGACCGTCGACGGGGGTCGCCACCGGGTCCTTCCTGGTGACGGTCGGTGGAACGGAAGGGTGGGTGAGGGTGGGGTGGACTCTGAAGGGATCTGACCCGGTGGGGTCCTGTTGCTGCCTGACTGGTCTCCGGGACTTCTGGTGGTCTCGAGGAGGTCCCCCAAAGGTGGACGTTCACCTCGCCTCCTACCGCCAGTCCGTGGTTCCAGTCTTCGTTTCCGTCCTCGTTTCCAGTACCCAGACGTGATCCGTTACTTTTGATGGGGTTTGACCTTTAAAAAGTTCATTAGTCGATCTTCGTTTATGGTCGGAAAGACGGATCTGGGCCCCTGTCGACTATGACGAGTCCCTTCTCGACCCCCCTACCTCCCCCACCAAGTATTTGGTTGTCCTTGGTGACAGAGGAGAAGAATGGGGAGGAGGGAAGGTTGTGGGGAAAGACATGGAAGACTCAAGACTCAGGGGTCTCAACCAGGCTAAGAGGGTCTAAAAACGAAGACAGAAACTAAATCTGGTTCAAGTGGTAATTACCCGTGGAGGAGATTTCTAGTTTCTTGGTTTTCTCCCTTCCCCCCATCCGATGTCCTGTCCCGTAAGGTGAGTCGGTGAATACCCGAACCCGCGTTTCGACGGGAAGAGAGAGGGCCGAACTAGGGCGACTCGACTGTTCGTCTCGAAGTGTGGACGGGTCGTCTTGGTAGCCCGCACCGGTCCACCTCCCGAACCCCAGTCGGTCTGTGTGTGGGACCAGTCCCGCCGGTCGTCGTTCGACCCACCCTTCCAGTGTAGGACACGTGTTGCAGTTCGCTGGACTCCGAAAAACCGACCTTTCGTTGTACTAGTCTAGATGCAAAATCTTTTTGTGGAAGTACATCCTGTCTACCTCCTTTCCCGCGAGACTTCGGTTCTCTGTGACCGTTACAAAACACTAGTGCACGGGGGTTCTAGACATGACTTCTGTGTGGTCCGTGGTTCGAAGTCTTTACTGACGTTACGAAGGTCTGGTGTGACGGGAGTCTCGGACGCGGGGGGTGATCCTCCTCCCGGGGACGGGGGAACTGAGTCCCACCCGGACTCCACGTCCAGCCGTCTTCGTTGCGACACACTAAAGGTTCTGATCTAGAAATTTTTCTACGTCACAGGTGGGCCAAGAAGGGTCTGTGAGGGCTACTTTGTGCCGAGGTGTCACACTCCTTCCGGTCAAGAGTACTCCTCGGGTACACCCTCGTAAGGTCGTCTCGGGTCGACTCCAGGTCGACTGTCGGTCGTGGTACATCTGTGTGCTCACTCCTCAATTCTCTCTTTGTCTCTCTCTCCCTCTCTCCCACCCTCTCCGTTTCTCTCTCTCTCTAGGTCTTGGTCTCCTTCTGTACCCCTCCTGTCCGTCTCCGTTCTCTGTCACTCTCTCGTTTGCCGGGTTTGACGTCTCAGACCCCACTTTTACAGGAAAGGACAGGGGTTTAAACCCCGGGTGAACAGCTCGTCGGTGTCTCTGTCCTCGGTCTCTACTGTTTCGTCTTCAAAGTCGTCCCGACTCTGTCCTGTCAGTCGGGACCCCACCGGTCTCCTGGCCTGCCACGAACTGTCTGTTCTCCGTCGAGACGTTTACGGCGCCCCGTGAGACCAGGAGTTGTGTCAAACTCTGAGTGACGACCCCCGCGGAACCTCTCTGCTGTACCCCCGATACGCACCCTCCCCCACCTCCACCTGTTGCCGACGTTGTCTCTGCATCCCCCGGGTCCCGGGTGCTCCTCCACATAAGTACCACCAGGTCGTTGTGTCCTTGTCTTCTGGGATCCAGTCGTGGCCCGTCACTCGACCTGACTCCGTCCTAACATGGGACTCCAGGTTCCTGTGTTTCCTCGGGGACTTTTACGTCTTCTCAGACACCTATTCGTAGGAGGACCCTTCCCCCTAGGAGTCGAAAGTAAGAGCCCTACCATGCGCTAAGAGGGGTGGGTTGTAAAAGAAGGTCGACCTGCTTCGATATTGATGTATGGTATTTTTTAAGTGTGAAGCTCACACAAATCTTGTAAGGATCTCAGGACGGTGGTGGTGATGATGTCTTGAGATCCCGAAAGGTAGTCGAGTGTTCCTAGGGACAGGAGAAGGCGTCAGTCGGGTAGGGGGAGATGGAGGGTCGGTCAAGGTGGTCTCACGACTCTGAACCCCGTTTAGAGTTGACTTAAGTGAGTCCATAGGCCGACCACCGGGTGAGTGACCCTCCGTGAGCGACAAAGATCGCTGACGTGCTGTGTTCCGTAGACCGTCCTCCCTGCACACTGGGACTCCTGGGATAAATTTGTTGAGTCGTCGGAGCGACAACCGTGCTGGAGTTCTACCGTGGGCGGTCCTCGACTCTCCGTTCGTTCGACTCTTGCCGTGAGGCGGAGGACCTTTGAAGGGACGGGGTGGGTGACCCCGGGGCTTCTTGGGGTTAGGTTGTCGGCAGGGTCCCCGGGTCTGACCCCGGAAGTTCCGGTCCAGACCCCGTCCTTTGACCTGTCGCTCGAGTCTCGTAGAACAGTGTCGTTCCAGGAGCCAGGTCCCCTGGTGGTACGGTCCCCGTTCTCGGTCGTCGTCTCCCAGACTCCACCCGTCGACCGGTGCCCCGTCCCCTGAAGACAGTGCACTTAGTACCCCATTTCATTTTGTTTGTGTGAGTGGTGACGTTCCGCGACCCTTGACTAAAACTTTTCATTTATTTCTCTTTATACCTTTAGTGGGGACTTAACCTTCCTGACTACGACTTGGAGGTTATGAACCGGTGGACTACGCTTCTCGGTTAAACAATCTTTTCTGGGACTACGACCCTTTCTGACTCCCGTCCTCTTCCCCTGCTGTCTCCTACTCTACCAACTTACCGTAGTGGCTGAGTTACCTGCACTAAAACTCGTTTGAGACCCTCCATCACTTCCTGTCCTCCCGGACAGTACGACGTCAGGCACCCCAGCGTCTCAGCCTGGACTGAATCACTGACTTGTTGTTCACTTGTAAGTGGACGGAGAGGAAATATTTAGTTTGACAACTTTACGACTCGTCGTAGGTGCCCCTTCATGGAGATCTCCCCGTCCCTGTTATCTCACCCCACGACCCGCCGGCCCTGTCTGACAGCCCAGACCCGGGACCCGGGGGCACCGGTGGGAGGTCTCTCCGGTCGACGGTCCTCACGGAGGACCTCCTTCTCGTGTTGTCAGGACGTCTTAGCTTTCCCACCTGGACCTAGTTTAGTGGAACGTCTTACAAGAAGTGTCCCGTCGGGTGTGTCGGGACCAAGTCGTCGGACTAAGACACGTCTAAGACGTCGGGACTGGGAGGTTCACGACGACGGCCAGGTGACTGGGGCACGACCCGTACTTCACATGTTGCATCTTATTTGTTGTCTGTCCAAGGTTCCTGTTTCCCCTAAATCTCTTTTGATATCTAATTTTCCCGAAGGGTCCACCGTGATCACCATTTCTTGGGTGGACGGCTACGTCCTCTATATTCTCTGTCCCCAAGCTAGGGATCCAGCCCTTCTAGGGGACCTCCTCCCGTACCGTTGGGTGAGGTCATAGGACCGGACCTCTTAGGGTACCTGTCTCCTCGGACCGCCCAATGGCAGGTGCTCCAGTGTTTCTCAGTCAGTACTGACTTCCCTGACTCGTACGTGGGGGTATATCTAATTCTTCTGTTTAATGTTGTTGTTCTTCTGTGGTTGGTTAGTGTCACACACCGGGTATTGGTCTAGAACTAGATTCCTTTGTTGGACCGGTTTGTGAATCCTTTGTGTTCTCTGCCAACCTTTGAGTGTGTCTGCCACCAAACTATTATTCCTTCTCGACTGAAGAGTACCTTACTACTATAACACAGTACGAAAGAATTTCAGAATAGAAACTCTGTGCGATATCTGGTAGATGTTTACCGGACATAGCTCCTAAACGAAGTCTTTGACGTCCTTCTCCTACACGTGCCCGAGACCTTTTACCAGCCTCCGACAGTGCCGGGGTGTGTCTCGTGGTATACGACGAGAGGGTGAAGACGTACAAACTTTAAGAGGTGTTATTTGTCACTTTTTCCTTTTGTGTCGTGACAGTTCTGTCTGCGGTGGGAGGTGAGGGCCAAGTGTAATTTGTCGTCCAAATATAATCGTAGAGGTCGGCTGAAGAGGGACTTTGTGCACCGGAGGCACGTACGGCGGGGTAGGACCTGTAGGACTTTCCCCTTGGGTGGGGAGATCCAGGACGGAGGTGATGTGTGTTCCCGTGGCTTTTCGAAGACACTTACTCTCCAAAATTTTGCAAACTAGGATTAAAACTTTGACTAGGGTTAGAACACTACGACCTCTGACTTTTTCTTTTGGAACCCCTTTTTGTGGTGTTACAAGGTTTGTCACCGGAGACCCGTCACCCTACCTCTGAAAGCACAACACAGGACAGAGGGGGTTTTACAGATGCCTCGTCCACAGGTGAGTAGTCTATTGTTTAATCTATAAAAAGATTCATTGGACGAAAAAGAGGAATTATGGTGATTACAAAGAAATTAACATTGAAAGTTGAACTTACCCACTGGAAGTCTTGACTTTTGAAAATATTTTCTACCGACCTTTTGTAAGTTCGAAAAAACGTCCGATGGACTGGTAGGATATCGACTTCAACCCGAGGAGTCTGAGAGGAGGACTCAATAAAATTGTACGTACCAGTCAAGGGGACCTTCAGACGGAGGACCCCGGCCTCCGTGGGAGTGTCGGGATCGACTGTGTAAGGCCTTCGCCTTCGACCGGTGGACGGTCTACCTCCCCCGGTTCCCCCACCCCTTTCGTGTCCTGTCTCCGGGTACCCGACGTCTCGAAGGGTTGGGTTTGGTGAACCGCAAAAGTGTCGGACGAAGACCGTCTACTCTGCTTTATTTGGGTGTGTGAGTAATTTCCGAAGGGATCCTCCTGCGTCTCTGAATTCATAGAGAATTTGTCACCTGTGTTTTTATGCATTTAGTGGGACCTAAACTCATGACTTAAGAGTTTGAGAATCGACCACACCCGTTTCCACTCCTCTGCTGGGAGGGACTCCGACGCGACCCGGGTCCCCAGTCCTCGGTGTCGGGAGGGGAAGGGGTCTCGGCTCCCGCGGGCGATCGTGTGGCCGGTTGCGGGCGCTCGACGGTAATCCACAATTTAAGACTCAAGTGACGCGCTGTGCCCCCGGGACGCGGACGACAGTAGTACCGGGTGTACCGAAGATTGTTCCAGTGACGACGTCTTGGGCTCCGAGTCCCTCGACTCGGAGGTCCCGTGGTTACAGAGGGGTCCGGAAGGGGGTGGGCCACTCCTGCCTACGCGACTGGTGCGTGTACCGGGTGAGGCGCCAACCGGTACTCTAGGACGTGGGGAGTGTCCGCTCCAAGTTCCCCGTGCATAGTGTCTACGGGAACAGAGTCTCCTTTGATTCGACGTCGAGGAGGGATCACTCCTTAGGCGCTATGTCCTCGGGACGAAGGACCCGTGGTCGTCGTCGTGCCAGTCGTGGTGGAGCCCACTTACAAGGGTTCAGTGTCGCCCCTCCTGTCACGACTACCCCTCTTCGTCGTCTTTGTCCGTCACGACTAGTGGAAATGTCGGATTCACTATGAGTCGCCAGGTCCGATGAGTGACCTCGACCTCCGGCTGGGTAAAAGATGTGTCTGAGTGTGATTTTCGTCTTCGATGTGTTCTCCTTTACTAAGTGAGTTTCACTTTCTTTTATTGGTAGTCCTTTTTCTTCTGCTCGTCCCGTCCTCGTGTCAGGTGTCCTCAGGGTCTTGATTTGTTTGAGGCCTCTTATGCGAAGGGATTCGTCGTTGATTCTGACTTGTGTCGGAGTCTGCCTGAGTTTCGCTCTTGACGGAATCTAAGTCAGTAATCTGTTTCTTCACGTCGTGACTTGGGGGACGTCTCTCTTCGGGTGGTCGGGTGAACCAGCTTGTGTCTTGTAGACGAACCTTGCTGGTGACAGTATCCTTTTCCGTTTTAGTCCTCGTCATAGAAGGTAAAAGATTCGACGGTTTTTTACGTGCACCCAACTCGCACCCTAAACGGTTGGACTTGAGTACCTGGGACACACGGGTAGGTTTCGGGTGTCTCGTACTGCGGTCCCCTTACAAATTGTTCCATGTATTGACTAGGGTTAACTGAGTCCTCCTTCTGTTTTTGCCTCTCCGACACAATTCTCGTGTTCGGTGTGTGTTCAAGTCTCTATTTGACGGAGGCGTCCCTTCCAGACGGAGGCCGGACCAGTTCGGTCTTTGTCTGGTCGTCATGGTGGAGGACGGGCTACTCCCAGGTCACACTGGTGTCGGTGTCGGTTCCCGTGCAATTCCTCTCTACTAGTGAACGGGTTCAGGGTCGAGGTACCTGTACAACAGCTCAGTCAGTGACTACCTCTTGTGCCGACGGCACTGTCTGCGGTCGCGGTGAACCACTCTGGCGCTGACGGACCCGTCGGGTCAGAGAGGGGTCCTCGAGGCCGACTCACGGAGAGGACCTCAGTGACCCGAAAGAGGGGCTTCGACGGCCAATGGGTGGACTTTTCTGGGCCGCAAAGTCCAAGTCGAGTAACCGGTGCGCCTGGAGCCACGTCTCGAAGTCGTACTCGTCGTACCAGTCCTAGTACTGCTGCGAGACGGTCTCGTCACCACTGAGCTTCGCGGAGGGCTTGGACACCCCCTTGTGCGGCACCGTAGTCCCTCCGTGGTCCGTCTCGTGGCACACGACCAGTCTGTCGCGGCCCCACCCTCCCGGGCCTGGTCAGGACCTGTCGGTATGGGCCCAGAGGTGTTTACGGACCCTAGCGCACGTCCTCACTCTGTACGGCGTATGGGGAGGGATCCTTAGCGACCCCGGAAGGGTTCCGGAGCCTGACTGACACTCGCCCGGAGGACGTGTGACGGGTGGGGGGTTTTCGGGTCGGTCCGTAGGCAGTGGGAGGACGTCTCTGCGACGACGGCGGTCACTCTGCGGGTCCGAGGTCTAGTGGACGGAGGGGTCCTTCCACGTAGGATCCCAACCCTGGTTCTCGTCGGGGCGGGGGACGGACTTCTTTCCCCGGTCGGTCCGGTCGTATCAGGCTTCACACTCGTCTCGTCCCGTGGTCCGGGGATGGGGAGTGTTCCCTTCTCCACTTCAGTCGCTCCCGTACCCACCTCCGGACCGTCTGGGGGTGACTTCGGGGTACAGGGAGAGAAGAGGGTCGGGGTCGGGCGGGTCGATATCCTGGGGTCCGGAAGGACGACTGAAAACACAACTCGTAAAATGGTGGATCCGGTTTTTAAGGACTTCCGGTCTCGGTGTCAGGTCACTGGTCGTGGTCACCCGGGTAATCTTCTGGGGTCAGGGGTTCCCCACTAGTGTCGTGACGGGAGGGGTATAGTCGACCCCCAGAGTTTACACCGGTGGTCTTGGTCCCCCGACCCTGTAAGCTAGGTCGGGTGACGTTCGGACGTTTGGGCAGTGGGGTTCCACTCCGGACCTGTGTCGCGGGACGTTCGGGTCCGGGGTCAGAATGAACCGACAAGACCCCGTCTCAGGTGACCCTCGTCAAAGGGTTTGGACTCGACCATGGTTGACAGTCTCAGCCCTCCGGGACCTACCGGGAGGTGGACTGGGACTTTGGTCCGCTGTCCGTCTGTCACCGGGTGGAGGAGCCGGGAAGGGAGTGTGGGTAGGGAAGTTCCTCCACCAGTGACTCTCGACGGCGACGACGCCGGTGTGTGCACGAAGACGTGTCCGACGAGGCCGGTGGTGCGACGGGACCGGGAACACGACACTGGGCGGTGGAGACCCGAAGCAGAGAAGACACTTCACGTCTGGGAGTTCGGGATACCGGCAAACTCCTGTAAAGATCGGTTAAGATCCTTGATCGGGGGTGACCAATGGATCGACTGGGGTCCCCGACTGTCTGGGTATCTATTAGGTCTTCTCCTCTGTATCTTCCCAGACATAGTCCGACCCCCGTGACCTCGTCCACCCGTAGTGTCATTTGTGAAGATAAATCAATGTTCTGACTTCTGCACCCTAAACCCGGTAACATATTATTTACGGTGAAGGTAAAAAAAATTAACAAGTTGTCTTTGTTACTCACTGATCTTTTTGACCCCTTTTCTACTTCCAAACACGAAGTGGAATATGGTGTGTGGTTTTTTAGTTTAGATCCACTTAAGTTATAAATGTCATTTCTCTCTCTAAATATCACTTCATTCACACCACCGTCTCCACTTATAAATTGACGAAAATCCCACTTCTGTTCGATTTGTTCTGTGTTTTAGAGTTTTTCGAGTTGAAGGGTGTTTTCTATATGTTCACTGTTTTGTTTATTTGTTGCAAGTTGTAGTAATCATTAAAAATTTTCGAGTAATTTTATCTGGGATACAACATGAGTAGTCCACCCAATTTGAAGAGGGAAATTGGGAATGTCAGGCATGACCGTGTAACAGTCTCTCGGGAAAGAGGGGAGGACGGAACTGTAACTTCAACCGTGTCGGAGAGTACGTACCCTCTCGGGCCGAGTCCCCTCGACCAGGTTCGTGTAGGGGGGTCCCACGTCGTGTGTGGACAGTAAGGGTCCCTCTGTGTGACGTCCTTTGCACGTTTCAAAGTGTCTCGAACTCTTTTCAAAGGTGGTCCTTGTGGAGACTACGCGGAAGTTTCGGGGTCTCTTTTCGAGTTCACCTTCTCTTCGACCCATAGATAAAGGACGAGGGTGGTCCTGCGAACGACGGATTCATCGTCGAACGGTGATGGGGAGACTATGTCACAGGTCCTCAGAGCCTATGTTAAAATGATGTAGAGGTTATGTTACAGGGGTGTGGAGACCATGTCACAATGTTAGAGAGACTAGTCTGTCCCCACACCGACCTCTTGATCGAGGGTCTATTTAGTCCGGGACCCAGTCTCCGGGACGTCATGGTAGAGACACGGGACCCAGAGAGGGAGGGAAGAGACGTTTTTAGTGAGTCAGAAGGACCGAAGACTGTTGTGTTTACGGTTCAGGACAGGTAGTCGTTACACGTACTAGACGACTTACGACCAAGACGTTTTCCTACCTTTCTTAGTATTCTTACTTTCGTAATCTCAGAGCACTGAAAGTCTTTGGACCCTAAATACATCGAACCAGTCGGAGGTTGTCCGAACGTCTCGGTGAGTGTACGGCGTACGATCTTTAAAGGGTCCCCGAAGGGTCCGTCTATTCTCAAAGATCCTGACGGAAGGGCCGTTCGAGATCCCTTGATGTGAGAAGTGAAGGAGATACAGGTGGTGACAAGAATGTGACTGGACCGAGGCAGGGTGGACCTCGGGGGCCGGACTCGAGACAGGGAGCCGTGGTGGGTCTTGGGTACATACACACAGAGATACAAGGTGTGTCGTAACGACGATTTCAAAATTGGGATGTCGTAGGTGGGTCCCAGACCGAGTACCCTTTGGAGTCTTTGGACAATTTACTTTACCCGACGATTGGATACTTCGGACCTCCCCTGAGACAATTGGATACTTCGGACCTCTCCTGGGTCCTCATCCACGAAACCTCCGAGGTCTCTTTCCTTTGTTTACCCACTGTCCGTTCCAGGGAGTCTCGTCTCCCTGGAACCCTGGTCCACCCGTCTCTGCGCGTGTGAGTAATGTTCAACATCCGCTTCGGATCGGACAGACGACTCGAATTGGTGTGCTTGATGTTTCATGATGGTCCACACTTCATGTCCCTTTCGTGTAAGGGTCCACTTTCCCTGCGACCTCGTCTCTGGTCACGGGGAACGGTCGGGAGGGAAGAAGGGTATCCTAGAGTGTCTGAAGACCCTAGGACCGACTTCCGTTAGGATACACAAGTGTCCCGTCGGTAACTTGGGGACTTCGCTGTGTCCGGTCAACTCCGTCGAGTTAGGAGGAGACAAACTTCCTCTGGACGGGGACAGATTTCCTTCACACCGAGGGTTCGACCCCCTGGAACCGACCCGACTCGGACCCGACCTCGCGGTCGCACTGTCGCCAGGCCCCGGGACGAAGACACAGGGAGTCTGGGTCGCCGTTCGTCGACTCTCTCCCTTCCCCCCGTAGAACGACGTCACTCTCACGACGGGAGTCGGTTCGTCTTTCCTTCTCAGAAGTTTCACGTCAAAAAGTTGTCTACGGTTTGTTCAATTTTCTATTCACTGGAGACTGGGGAGGAAGTCTTCATCTACCGGGTTTCCGTCCCGAGTGCCAGACTGTTTAAGAAGACCTTCTTCCCCAGTGAGTGGTAGAGTGTAAAATTTTGGGGTGTGACTCGTTTTTGTGTCACTCTCACGGGTTCCCGACGGACCCCGGTCCGCCAGGTCTTCCACTTCCTCGACTCTTAAAGACCTGAGGCCCCTGAGTGTGGGACTACTGGCCGGTTTTGAGTAGTTTGATGTGTGCACTCTAACGCGAAAAGAAATTACATTTAGGATGGAGTCATTCCGACTGAATTTTAATTAATCTTCCTTTCGAACTAAAGAGGTTGTCACTGGGCTTTCAGTTGTCCTCGGTCTTCGTCGTGAGCCTGCGGTCCAACCATGATGCGCGGGAATGGCAGACGCGACTGTCTCCCGGACCCTGAGAGGGCGTCCTTCCTGTCAGGGTCCAAAAGGGGTTTAGTCCTCCGACGCTCTGGAGAAGAGTAAAGGAGACTTTTACATGGAAGGGTCAATGTAGACCGAAGTTGTCGACAATTTCATTGTGGGATGAGGAATGGTCTTGCGTTTACGGTCTCGTTGGACTGACCCTCCTCGTTCTTCTCTGTCAGGGAATTTATGATCGGTCTTTCAACTGAATGAGAAATTTTTTTTGGTTGTATTTTGGGGTGTGTGTTGTCTCTTCCGTCCTTTCCGCCGGGGAAGTTCCGTCTGCGGCCCTCGTGACGAAGGACAGGTCGAGTCTGCGGGGAGGACTGTCGAAAGTGACCCGGTCACGGAACAAGAAGGACGTCGGGCGGGAGCCAGTGACCACAAGTACTTGAGGGAAGGAAAAGAGAGGTGACGGGGGTCTACCGTGCGTTTACGGACTTCCGCCCCTGGGTCAGGATCTGCGTCGGGGTGTCTCTTCCGGGACCCACAGAACACTTCCATCTCGGTGTGCTTTACTTTTGCGTCTAGACTCTGATACGCTCTAAGAGAGGTAAGGATGGTAAAGGGGACCCTTTGTCAGAGTAGCAAAGTGTCGAGGAAGGGTCTCTCATGTCTGTGAAGGTGGGTGACCGGAGTGCGTCTGTTCTCTTCCGGTAGACGCGCCCCGTGGGGTGGATGGTCTTCTCATAGGCATTCTATAACCGGTGGTCCTCGTGGTCTGTGTGCATCCACCTCTTCGGGAGCCGCAAGACTCAGGCGGCCTACAGGGCCATGACGCCCTACATACCGTGGTGCGGAGGCTTCTGGTACCGTGGTCGACGCGGGGTCCTTTGGTCGACCACGTCGCCCTGGTCTTCGGTCGGGTTCGGAAGGCGAAGGTACGGCGAGCGGGCCGCCGGGCGGCCGACTGACTGCAGGTGGGCCGGGCGCGCGGGAGGCGCGAGGGCCCGAGGGCCGCGCGCGACAGTGGGGGTGCACGGCGGCGGCGGGCCCTGGTAGGAGGCGGCGCCCGGACCTCTCTCCTTTTCTTCATTCCTGAGTCGGCCCGGCGGAGCGGGTCTCCTCGGCGCGGGGCGCGTACCGGGCTCCGGGTCCTGCGCGGGTCCCGCGTGGCGGCCGAGCGCGCGCGCCGTGCTGGGGAGGAGCCCGCGCGTGGGGCGCGAGGCGCCCTCTCGGCTCCGCGGCCGGCGGTCGGACGCCGGCCGCCCCCCTGAACGGCAGCCCCACCCGCGAGCCAAGGGCCCCACCCTCAGCGTGTCGGACCCCGAGTCTCCCGGTCCTCTCCCGCCGGGCCGGGTCCACGTGCGCGGCGGCCCCGGCGGGGCGTGGGGTCGGCGTCCGGCCCGTCTGAGCCGCGCCGTGGGCGCAGGTGCACGAGGCGCCTGGGGAGGGCCGAGTGGGGACGCCGGCCTAGGGGCGTCAGACAGGAGACAGTCAGACAGGCAGGCGCGTCGCCCGGGGCGGAGACTGACTGCAGTGTTACGCATCGGGGCGGGTATGGTCCGCCGCCCCGGCAGAGGCGCCCCAGGATCACGCTCGGTCTTTCGGCCGTTCCACCCCGCCCTCGGCCCGCTTCAGTCCCCAGCCGGTCCAATCCTTTGTCAACGGACCGTTTCTGCGAAGACCCGGTGCCCGAGTGCGCCGGGCCGAGGCGGACAAGACATCGCTCACCGGCGCATCTGGCCCAGGACAGCGGCGGGGTTCCCAGTCGCGCTCCGGACCTCCTCTTTAGCTTCACACAAAACTCGTCCGTTTTCTTTCTTAGAAAGTTTTTAGATAGAACAAAGTTGAAGATTTGTTGGCCGTCATCCTGTAACTAGAACCAGGTTCAAACTCTTCTACTTCTGGGAAAGATGGACACCCTCCGAATTCGGTGAAGGGGAAAAGACAAAAGAATTCAGAGAAGTAAGACGTTCAAACTGAACAAGCGTGTTTTTTTGGGGACCTTCCGAAAAAAAAAAAGGTCCAACGACTCTTAACAATGTCCCGGCTCAGATCCGTCGGAGGACCGCACCGAGCAAACATGTCGGTCGAGACTCTTGGTGACAAAGTTTTAAGTGTTGCATGTGTCCTTCAGAAGTACTAAGTCCAATTAACGAAGACCCTTTCCGTGAACGATATTTACCCCGGTCTTAACATATTATTTTTTAATCACCCAATTTTTTATCACGAATACAACGTCATGTTTATCTTCAATTCCCTAAAGGGACCACCAGATTACCGATTCTGAGATGTGAGGGTTACGTATTCCGGACCCAAGTTAGGAAACAGTCCCTTAATCTAGGGTGTACCGCGTTGATTCTGGACCGTGTCGTTTTATTTATTTCCTTTATAAAAAATTTTTTATTAAATTTTAATACTCTATAACGTTGTCGGTTATTTTCCTTCGTTTTTTTTTAGATACGAGTTTTAGACACATAGGTAACTATATAAATTTTACCTATTGGTTGTTCCTGGAAAATATACCGTGTACTTTGAGACGAACTACAATACACCGTCGGACCTACCCTTCCCTCAAACCCCCTCTTGTCCATATACATATCGACTCAGAGAAGTGACAAGTGGACTTTGATAGTGTAACAATTAGCGATATACGGTCATATTTTATCCTTCAAAATTTTTTAGACATATAAGTTTATTCATGGGACTTTCTTGAGAAGAAAAGAATGTCTTAAAAATTCACTCTTAAAGTTTGTATGTGTTCTCATCTCTAGCATCGTCACTTGAGGTACATAGGTAGTGGGTCGTAGTTATTGATATTTTCTCGAGAAAATTACTTATATTGTATTTTTTGTCGTGTCGATTAACCGTCGTAAAGAAGGAAAGATCGTTATTACCACGTAGAATTTTAGTCGTCGTAGAATCTAGCTTCCGGAATCTTTATTCGGTAAGTGTACCTGAGTCTCCCCGGAGACCGGCGAAGGAGACCGTAAGTACGAAGTCTCCTATCTTGAAGGAGAATGTAAGTCAAGTCAAGCAAGTCAGCGAGTCATCACAGACTGAGAAAAGTTGGGTTACCTGACGTCGTGCGGTCCGAAGGGACAGGTAGTGGTTGAGGGACTAGAACGAGTTTGAGTACAGGTAGGTCAACCACTACGGTAGGTTGGTAGAGTAGGAGACAGTAGGGGGAGAAGACGGAAGTCAGAAAAGGTCGTAGTCCTAGAAAAGGTCACTCAGTCAAGAAACGTAGTGTACCGGTTTCATGACCTCGAAGTCGAAGTTGTAGTCAGGAAGGTTACGTATAAGTCCTGACTAAAGGAAATCCTAACTGACCGAACTAGAGGAACGTCAGGTTCCCTGAGAGTTCTCAGAAGGGGTTGTGGCGTCAAGTTTTCGTAGTTAAGAAGTCGCGAGTCGAAAGAAACACCAGGTTACGAGTGTAGGTATGTACTGATTACCTTTTTGGTATCAAAACTGAGATACCTGGAAACAGCCGTTTCATTACAGAGACGAAAAATTATACTCCAGATCCAATCAGTATTGAAAAGAAGGTTCCTCATTCGTAGAAAATTAAAGTTCCGACGTCAGTGGTAGACGTCACTAAAACCTCGGGTTCTTTTATTTCAGATAGTGACAAAGGAAACAAAGGGGTAGATAAACGGTACTTCACTACCCTGGTCGACGATACTAGTAGATAAAAACTTACAATTCAAAATTCGGTCGAAAAAGTGAGAGGAGAAAGTCAAAGTAGTTCTCCGAGAAATCAAGGAGAAACGAAGGACCGTATTCCCACCACAGTAGACGTATAGACTCCAATAACTATAAACAGGACCGTTAGAACTAAGGTCGAACACGAAGTAGGTCAAACCGTAAAGCGTACTACATGAGACGTATATTCAATTTATTCGTCCCACTGTTATCTGTCGGAACTACATAAGGAAAGATTTAAACCTTGGTCAGACAACAAGGTACAGACCAAGATTGACAACGAAGATCTGGACGTATGTCTAAAGAGTTCTCCGTCCAGTCCACCAGACCATAATGGTAGAGAACTTCTGAAAAGGTCAAACAACACTAGGTGTGTCAGTTTCCGAAATCACATTAGTTACTTCATCTTCATCTACAAATGGACTTTAAAAGAACGAACAAGATACTAGGTCTTCTACAATCGTTGAACTAGAGACCAAGGGAGGGAAAAGATTTAGGTCGAACTTGTAGACCTTCAAGAACCAAGTGTACGACAACTTCGGACCGAACCTCTTAAAACTTGTAGTGAAATGATCACACACTCTACTCATGTTAACACACCATCAAACTTGTAAGAAACCGTTACGGAAAGAAACCCTAACCTTACTTTTGACTGGAAAAGGTCAGGACACCGGTGACGACTCAAAAGGTTTAAACGACCGTATAATTCACGTCGTGAAAGTGTCGTAGTAGAAAGTCCTAAACTTTATCGAGTTGACCTTAAGGTAGTGGAGGTGATCGAAACAAGCATCACTACGAAAGATTCCGGGTGAACTGAAGTGTAAGGTCCTACAGACCGAGATCTACTCACTAGTGTGGTAGCACTAATAGACCCAGTACTTCGAGAAAAAACATGTCAAGAAGACACATAAGAACGGTGGAGAGGAATTATAGAAGACGAAGACAATCCAGGTATGGTAAAGACAGGACATAACTCGGGTAGAAACGTACTTTACAAGGGAACCTTAGAGACTAAAAGAACTTCTCCAGAGATCAGGAAGATAAGATAACAGAAGGAGACACAGAAACGTGACTAGTGACCCCTTCCGAAAGAATAGAGAGGAACGATAAGAAACCTTGAGACGTAAGTCTACCTATATAGAAAGGGAAAGAGGAAACGGAAAACGAACAGAAGAAAAGAGTCGATAAACATTCTGAAGGAGTCTGTTGGTAAAACGGAAAAACGTAAAGAAGAAGAACCCCTACCAAAACTAGTGACGGAAGATATGTTACAATACTTGGAGGCAGGTATCAAGGAGTCCGTGATTAGGGAGTTCTAGATTAGGGAACTTAGATAAACAGTAAAGGTGACATATTGACATTCCCTAAACTAAATCTAGTATAGACTTACCGGATCACCAAAAGGAATGAAAGAAGTTAAATTCAGACTTAAACCGTTATTCCTCAAGTACTAGACTCGGTGTCAGTCGAGGACCAGAACAAAAACGACTGACATATCTCGAAGAGGTAGAAACCGACGTTTCTTATATTAGTTAAACTAAAGTCATAACTGGTTGACCACTACAGGTACACATCTCAGTAGAGAACACAACCTTCTCCCACAAACGATACTGGTCACTCAACAGAACCGTTTTGAGAGGATCGGAAACGGGACGAAGTAAAACATGAGGTTCCGGTTTGAACGGACAGTGCGGTCCATAGAGAACTAAAGGATGAAAACGTAAGGTCAGGGATACTATTTTTCCTGTAGAAAAAACCACAATCAAGATCTTCCAGAAAACGTCCAGAAATATCTTGGAGAGTCGAAACCGAAGAAGTCGGAATCACCACCCCAGTGTAGCCAGTGTGGTTACAAGAGTAGAGAGTCTCGATTTTAGGATCGAAAGACTAAATTTCACAACAAAATACAAATCGACGACGAGAACACCAGACACAGAAACTAAGGTAACACACGAAGAACACTCACTTTCACAATCAGCGAGTCAGTAGGTTGAGAAACACTGGGGTACCTAACATCGGGTGGTCCGAGGAGACAGTTACCTTAACAGGTCCGTTCTTATGACCTCATCTATCGGTAAGGGAAGAGGTCCCCTAGAGGGACTGGGTCCCCAGCTTGGATCCAGAGGACGTAACGTCCATCTAAGGAATGGTGACTCGTTGGTCCCTTCGGGACACATGAAGAATTGGTCTGAGACAAAAGAAGGAGTCGGACAGAAACGTGGTCACTTCGTAGCAGATCAAAGACGACGAAGTGTCGTGTGAACTTGTGAGAGGACAACATCTAAACGCTCTAGTCGAAGTAATCTCTTAAAAAGGGGACTTGGATCAAGGACCCTAAATTATAGGAATTGTTTTACTCAAAAACAACTCACTAAGAGTAAAGGTATAATTATTTAAACACAAGGTGTTTCCGTCTTGGTTCTTAAACTGGGGAAGAATTCCGTACATCCACGATCTATCTCTTACTGTCCAGGGTAAAGAGGTCATCTCTAACCTAAGAGTCCCAATAGTCTCTCAAAGACTCATCCAAAGGTGACTTGGTGTCTCTAACGTCAACTTCTTTCTTTCTTTGGGGAATTGATACTACGTCAGAGAGGGGAAGGGGGAGGTGAAGGACAGAAATACCTAGACGGTCCGACTTGGACAGGACACCCACCTCAGATTGGTGAGTAGGAGAGGACTGACCGAAGAGTGACTCGTAGTACGAGGGGTCCAAGTAGGTGCGACACAGTCCCCAGTCCCTAAATAAGGAAGAATACGGACTTAACATGAGGTAGGACTCCTCCCTGGTGTAAAACGAATGGGTAAGCAGACAACCACCGGTAGACCGATAAAGGTGGACAACTGGTAGTAATTATCAGTTATTTCGACGATATTTGAAAAGACACGTACAAAAACACACCTATACACGACAGAAAAGGGAGCCCGTGTATGGGTCTCTGTCTTGACTCCAACGGACCATCGAAATACAAGTTGGAAAATACCTGGACGGCCTGACCGACGTGGTCCGTGGAAGGATGGACCCACACTGTGTCTGAGACGGTGAGGAACGGGTGTGGACAGTAATAGGAAAGCTAAGTGTAATGTGTGTCACCCACACTTCACCGAGGGGACCATCAAAACTAGACGAAAGAGGACTACTTTCTCCTACAACCCAAAGAAACGTAAGTTCCGACACGAAGTTGTGTGTAGGTCGTCGGTCTACAATGACACACCAGTGAGCCGGTTCTGGGGACCCCACGACCCCGTGGGTATGTCTGTGTCGGGACGGACGTCTCTCCACGTCTACACATTTGTTTCGTCCATGAACGGTTCGTGTCCCAGGACCCGGTAGTGGGTACTTCACTGGGGGGCTCGGTACTAGGTCTGTCCGGACGTCCCGTGTCTCCCTCTCTTCCGTCGTCACTGTTGAAAGGTCGAGGAGTTTTTTAGTCTCGTCTCTGAGTTCACAACCGGTAAGACGCAACCAGTGTCCTGTCCTGATCAGACAGAAAGAAGAAGAAGAAGAAAAAAAAAAAAAAAAACCGGTGCGATCCTCCGAACACCCTAGAATCAAGGGACTGGTCACTAACTTGGACCCGGGAACCGTTACTCTCGAACCTCAGGATTAGTGACCTGGTGGTCCCTTTAGGGTCTTGTTTTGATAAGAATTAGAATGTCAACCCCCGTCTTTACCGTCTCCAAGTCCCTCTTCTCTCAGAGGACCCACCTTCTAATGGTCCGCGTCCTGGAGTCACCCGACGCCGGTCTGGGGTAGGAGTGGGGGTGTGGGGGTGGGGCGGAGGTCCTAGAGGGTCCTCTGTCCACTGTTGTGACGAACCACTTTCCCACTCACGGTCCCCGACCCCTCGACCCTCCACAACAGGGGCCCGCGTCTCGGACTCAAACCCCGCTCCTCTTTCGAGTCCCTCGCCTACCGTCAGCACCAGTGTGTTGCTGCGCCACCATGGACTGCGGCGACGTGGCGCGGAATCTTTGCACATTTTGCCGTTAAAGATACGACACGTAAGAGACGGTCCTACCAGTAATTTTCCAGCACGAGTGAGACCCGAGACTTCGTTACTTTTATTTGTCACCTCGACCCTATCCGGACAGGCGGCCCTAGGGCGGGGCGGGTCCGGCGGAGGGCGCGCGGCGCGCCCAGAACGAGGCGCTCAGGGGCCGGTAGCGGCGGCCCTCGGGTCCCGCCGACTCGCCTGGGGCGCCTCGCCGGCCGGCTCCTGGTCGGCCGGACGGACGTCGGGGCCGGGCGGCCGGCGTCTGTACCTGCGTGCCCCGGGGCTTCGTGGGCCTCCCGCGCGCGACGCCCTGCACCACTCACCCCTGGGACGGCGCGGCTCGCGGGAAGGGCCTGCCTGCGGGGCGCGGGCTCCGACCTGGGGGAGTGGGAGGTGGGTCGGGCGTTCCGCGGTGGTGGGGTGGGTGGGGGATACGAAGGGTAAACGTTTCCTCGACGTCACGGTCTCTACTCTGCCGGGTCCCGACGACCAGAGTAATTCTTCTAAACCAATCCACGTGTGTTAACTTAGGTGCAAAAAAGACTGGTTTTTTTTTTTAGACTAACTGGCGGCCCTTCGCGAGGTCTGTCTCCCGGATCGAGGTGCGTCCTTTCCTCTCAGGTCCCCTCTGGGCGAAGCCACAAGAGCCGAGATTTCGCCTCTATTGTGACACGCACCTCCCTCACACAGGACCTGCCCCACTCTGAAGGTGGACCTTTGAGTCCCGTCGGACTCATACGGGCGGAAGTCCGTGTCCCTACCACAAGGTCAAACCGGGGGATTGTCCAAAGACGTTTGGGTCAGGGCGGCTTGTTCGTGGGTTCTCACATCCCCGCCGCACGGGGGTGCGCCACACGAGAGCCATTTTGAGGAATTCTTAAGAAACTCTTCGGCTCCAATCTCTAAAAGAGGGTACGATAGAAGACTTGCAGACAGACTATCAAACAACGAACATAAATTTACAGACTACCGAAACTCAATTAACACCTACCACACGCCATTCCCAGTCCGGACGAACAAATCAATCAATGGCAGACCGACAGTGACAAGGGCGACAACCAACTTCGACAACCAACTAAAAGAAAAGAGAAACACACCCTTTCGGAAGCGTGGCACACTTTTTAGTTGATTACCATCCCACGTCGGAGACACTTTTTATCATGCCCTCCAAGGATCTTGTCATTTTTGTCTTAATGGTACACTAGGTCGTTCGGTTGGGCCCCGTATACAAGTCTGTTTTGATATTAAATTTTTCTGTGTACTCGGGGATAGAAGTGTCGTAATAAGTGCTTTCGGTTTTGTACCTTTGTTGGATTTATAGGTAACTGTCTACTTACCCATCTCTCCTACACCATGTGTATCCACACATTGCCTTATGACGACGACGATTCAGCGAAGTCAACACAGGCTGAGACACGCCGTCTCTGCCGTCGGGTCGTCCGAGGGGGCAGGGACCCCAAGAGGTCCGTTCTTGTGACCTCACCCAACGGTAAAGGAAGAGGTTACGTACTTTCACTTTTCACTTTCACTTCAACGAGTCAGCACAGACTGCTAATCGCTGGGGTACCTGACGTCGGATGGTCCGAGGAGGCGGGTGCCCTAAAAGGTCCGTTCTCGTGACCTCATGATGAGTCAGTATTTTTTCCTTACTTCATTACGGTAAACGTCGTTGTACCAACCTGGATCTCTACTAGTATCACACACTTCATTCAGTCTGTTTCTGCTTGTAGTATACTATAGTGAATGTACATCTTAGATTTTACTCTGTGTCTACTTTGATAGATGTTTTGTCAGAGTATCTGTGTCTCTTGTCCGAACACCAACGGTTCCCATCCCCCTCCATACCCCAAGCGTCTGCGTTTGATACTGCAAATCTTACCTATTTGGTCCAGGATTATATGTCGTGTCCCTTGACATAAGTTATAGGACACTGTTCAGTATTACCTTTTATTATACTTTTTTCTTATATACATATTGACTCAGTGAAACGACATGTCGTCTCTAACCGTACTGTAACATTTAGTTGACATGAAGTCAAATTTTTTTTTTAATCGAAGTTTGTTCTTTAGTTGAGTAACAAATATCCCTACCAAGGGGAAGGTACCAAGAATCTTACGAGACGTAGTGTTCATTTATATATAAGTGAACAGAACAAGGTAAAAAGTCCGTCTTTTAGATAAAGTCCTTGAAGTTCTTGTAAAAGTTCGAGACTGCCGTTGTAATTTGGAGTCTTTATAGGAAAAGACAAAGTATTGTTTATGACGTTACGAAAACCTGACAACTTGACAACCCCTGATAGAAGACAAAAGACGACAACCACCTATTAACGACTGGGCCTCGAAGGACCACAAAGGTAGACACGAAAATGTTTTCTAGGACTACATAATTAGTGATGGGCTTCCATTATGAAGGACGAACTGGTCGTTACGTCCCACAAATACATTCCGTCCCTATTTTGTGTCCTGTATGTATATCATGTATGATAGGTTACCCGAAAAGGTCGTCCGAATTTATTTAGACCTACCAGACGAGTCATCGCAAACATGAGGGAGTTTGTCAGACTTGGGACTTGTACGTGACCCATCCAGAGGTTGGATCCCTAGAAATATTACCGAGAGGACCGGAACAAAACGAAACATTGAAGTCGTCGACTGATAGACCAATCTACACTTAAGTTAGTTTCAATCCATCTGACAAACAAAGACCAAATTCTTTTGGGTCTCTTTCCCTGTGAACGGGACTCTGAAGGGGTTCACTTCAGTGCAGTGTGTTAATTTGAGGACGGAATTTTGCGTACCCGTAGTAAACGACTCCCTTGGGAAATGAACGTTGAAAACTAGGACATCTACTATTTTTATTTGTCATCCTTTAACAAAATTTGTCTCCATTAAAAGTAGCATAAATGTACGACTAATCTCAAACCAATTTTGTGTCAATTTGTATGGTCTGTTCAAGTGTAGGATCTTAGGTACACGTTTCTTTCCCTCGGTTCAAAAGTCTTGACCCGAGTGTCACGGTCCTGTCGTCGAGGTTCAGACACGTCCTGTGCCAGTCACTCGTGACGGGACTCCACAAGCACGGAAGCTGCGGGAGGAAAGTGCACGTGGCGTCCCGCACCGGTAGTCGCAGACTCCCCGGCTCGATCCACGGGCACAGGTATAAGACGAGAGGAACTGGAACATGACCTTCTTTACCCCCCAGCGTAACTTCTGAACGTCTTCTTGCACTTACTGGACTACCGGGTTCGACCCTAACTGTCAGGACGAGTCTTTGTGTCCACTCCGGAGGATCCCGTGACTACAAGCGGACGGTGTACCGGAGACGAAAGGAGAACTTGGAAACGGGGCATAAACGAGTGATTCCCTTGATGACGAAGACGTGACGTACTTTTTGAAGGTCCTCACTAAAAGTTTTAAGTGTTTACGAGAAAAGATTCAACTTGTCTTTGTAATAGAGTAACAAGGAATTTTTCACGTGTAAATTTCCTTTTTGGTGATAAATTTACACCTGAAATAATTTCATGAAAAGTGGGAGTAGGGAGTTCAATCGGAAGTTAGTTTTGTGTTCAGCGTCACTCTCTAACCCTTACTACTGATCACCGAAGACAAACTCTGTCGTGCGAGCACCTTGGTAAATTTTTCTGTGTCTACGTAATCCGAGAGGGGGACCAAACACTCGTGAAGGACTCCCAGGGTGAGATGGGAGGTCTTACGTCCGTAAAGAAAAGACCACCTTAAAACGAAGTAGGAAAAAAAAAAAAAAAATGATAAAATAGAAAGTGAAAGTAAAATAAAAATAACTTCAAAAATAACATAAACTACATATTATAATATACATGTCCACATGTACATTACACATGTCACATCACTAAGTGTTAAAAAGTTCCAATTTGAGGCAAATATCAATAATATTTTATAACCGATATAACGGGTTCGATGTTACATAGAAACGTCGAATACAATATATTATTAAACATGGAGACTTAAGGAATTGACGGAGAGGGGACGAGGGGAGAGGGGTGAGCAAACAAGAGATATAGACACTCAGACATATAACTGATCGAACAATATAAAAAAATCTAAAGTGTTATGTTCACTATTGTATGTCATAAACAGAAAGAGACAGACTGAATAAAGTGAATCGTATTGCGGGAGGTTAAGATAGGTGCAACGACGGTTACCGTTCAGAAGAAAAAATACTGTACCATTGGTACAGAAGAAATAAGTCAGTAGACAACCTGTGAACCCAACGAAGGGATAAACCCGCTGACATTTATTACGACGTCACTAGTAAACCCACGCACATAGAAAAGGTTAATCACAGAAACAAAAAAGACGTGAAGAACTTCTACATCTATTTACGAACCGGAGTCCAGAATCTGACTTACACAACAGACACATTGTATGGACCTCTGTGTTCGGAATAAAATAATTCTACGAGTTCGTACAAAATGACTGTATTATAGGACGAAGACACTCATGCGAGATTAAAATCGACTTGTCCATCTACACCAGCGAAAGGAACGAAAGTAAAGAGACAGTCAACGATAGGGTTCAGTCAACCGTCTAGTAGACACGAATGGGACGACTTAGTCTCGTGCAAGTGGACAGTCACTGAATAAATATTTAAAGGTGTAGACGACAAGACCACCTTTTCTAGCGACCTTAGACAGGACCTGTGTGCTCGACGTCCAGACCCCCGCCCGCGAGGTCGACACAGACGTCCTATGAACCGAGATGCGTCCGCCCCCCGACGGAGTCTGCCTGGGTGGACGGGACCTTGCGACAGGAGGGACGTCCACGGCTCGTGATACAAGAGTCCCACACGAAGGGGCTCCCCCGGTCGCCGGTCCTTGCACCGGGGAAGACAGTGGTGGGTCTGCGGTCGCCCGACAAAATTCAAACCAGTCTTGGGTAGTATCCAATCCGTAGTTCAATTTACCTATTCATCCTAGTTTTGAAGTGGAAAAGTTACGTGTATGTCGGTAATAGACTTCGTCGTACTCTCCAGTCGATTACGGAAAATTTAGTTTCCTTCATGGACTTATCCAGATTTAGACAAACCGATTTAGACACGAAAAACGAAGACGACCCAGTCCCCAAGGATTGTGTCCCACGAACGACACCTAAAGTCCCCTAAACTATTCGTGGAATTTGAACACAAGGACGACACTCATTCCCTCAGGTACTGGGGGTGTTGACAAAGTGTAAGAGGACCGGGGGAGAGCCCACGTCGTAGACTTGTGGGAAGACAACGTCCCTTCGTCCGTCCGTCAACAAGGTCCTCTTACAGAAGTGCGACAACTACGTTTCATCTTCTCGTCCGTGACAAATAAACGGAATTTAACACGTAGGTGTGTTCACAGACTGAGTTTACTCTTAACAAATTGTAAGTCCAAAAAATATATGACTTAAAAAGGACATATTTTGCCAAGATCATTAATGTCCTTTCATTCCATGTAAAAAAACAACTATCACAACCTAAGGTTAAATAAATTGACGTATAATTGACTGTAAATTTAGTTAGTAACGAAGAAAGGTAAAAAAAGAACGTCTGAACTTCTGTCTTGTCAGTAAACTTTTATACTTTTTCACTTTTGACATGAAAAACTCATTATTGATATATTGTGTTCAAGAATAAAAATCATAAATTCTTAAGTAATCATTTTATCTTCTAATTTTCCTGTTTCCGTCCCGTTATTCTTACATTCATCCGTTCTCTAGCTGGTGAATTGTTTCTACCAACATTTTACTGTCCTGTGTGGATTGTAAACACCTAGTACCCCCTTTTCTTATTCTATATTGTCCAGTTAAAAGGGGGTCTTAATTCGAGATATATCTTGAAAGAATTCTTATAGGATTCGTCAAAAGATGTCTTCAACGAAGAAGTTGTAGAAGTAAGACCAAGTTATTAAGGTCAGTGTACTAAGACCCCTTGTGAGTACAAGTGGACAGGTCAGGTTCGTCTGGGACTACCATACAAGAGGTTTGGTTTCCTTTTGGTCTCTTCGTCGACTACGTCCTCGAGACCTGACGAAGGATCCTGTGGGAAGGGACGGGGGGTGGGGGTGGGGACGACGGGGTGCATCTCCAGCACTGGTTTCTCCACGTGTTTCTAACGTGGGTAGAAATAGAACAGTCAATCTCGCCGAAAGTTTATTAACAGTTCAGTGGATAGATACTCGGTTTCATTTTTTTCGATACTAGTGGATTTTGTCCCAGGTAACATCCGAGAGTAATATTTTTTTATTGTAATAGGGACGTATATTTTCTTTAGTATGAGAAATATGTTGACTCACTGAAGTGAAAGTGCGTAACCTCTTCCTTTACCGTTGGGTGAGGTCACAAGAACGGATATCTTAGGGTCCCTGCCCCCTCGGACCACCCGACGGCAGATACCCCAACGTGTCTCAACCTGTGCTGACTTCACTGAATCGTCGTCGTCGTCGTCGTATGTTTTCAGTTTTCGTGAGGATGTTAAATCTTAATGCGTGATAGTTATGAAAAGAGATACGTTCGTTAAAATGTATCAAGTAGTATAACGAACATTAAATTATAGGACAAGAGTATTTATGAAAAGGGGAACACTTTCAAAGTATATGTGAAAACATACCAATGATTATGAGATAATACACCGACTTTATTAAATTGTAGGGGAATTGGTAAGGAACCCCAACTCTAATAAAGAATGAAAGACCGATCATATCCACTCAAGGGAATTACTCGTAACCGATAGGAGCTTAAGAGACATGTAAAGAGATCCCGGTCTTCATACTGGTGTCCGGTTCGTGTGACTCGTCTTACGTACATTCTTTCCTTTCCAGTAAAATATGGGAGTTGTCATTACGTTTGGGTTTCACATTTGGGTTTCAAAAATTTAAGTCATAAGAACCACCAAATTTTAGTATAAAGGTAAACTAATATACTTTCTAAAGTTTCGTAGAATCCACATTTATTCAAATCGTCTTTGATCTCTTTTAATGAACTCAATTTTATTTGGTTTGTCTAAACGTAGAGGTACTTATTATGTCTTGTATTAAATTTCAGGTCCTAAAAATTATTTAATTCATTCATCCTTTCATTCGAAGACAAATCAATAATTGATTTTATTTTGTATCTGTCACAGTTTTTAAATAATTGAAACGTTTCTTTCAAGAGTCGACTAGGGGAAAATAACCGAGTAAACCGGTAAATTGTAGAGTTAATAAGTGAGTTTGGTGTCTATAGATAGAAATTTCTCTAATGAGCCGTAAAAAATTATAGTATAGACAAAGTCATAGAAGGATTATGAAAATACTTCTTAACGATAAAAGATCGTGGGACAATGTATATAAATCTTTTTTAGTCTTACAAAAGTATTCTTTTTCTCCCTTTTATCATCTGTCTAAATGCACATGAATTTATGAGAATAAGATTAGATTACCCTAATTGTGGTGAAATCATCTTTCGCCAAATAAGTAACTTGTGGATTCATTTCACCTCAATGAAGTTATATTTTAGGATATAAGTACTTACACATTAAATTTTGTTGTGTTTCAATACTTGAACACTCTTATATTTCGAATTATTATCTCAACTTAGATATCCCGTCTTCACGACGTTCAAAATTTAATAATGTAAAGTAAGGAAAAGATGATAACGGGAATAGATAGAGGTATCTAAAAATTGAGAGAGGGGCTTAGAGGAAAGTCGTGGGGGCGGGTTCGAAAAACCTTCATTTAAGGTAGTTGAGTGTGGAGGAAGGGATCGTCTCGGAGACGTCGACGATCGAGGGGAGTTGGTGTGGTATAAAGGTCGGGGTCCCGGAGCAGGGTGGTGTCCCGGACCAAGACTCCAAGGAAGACCTGGCCTCAATGTGTGTGTGTGTGTCTGTGTGTAGGTGCGGTCGGTCGTGAAGGACATAGACTAGAGTCGAACTTGTACCAGAGGACTCTCCAGGAAAGGGACTTACGGACAGACCCAGACTACAGGAAGTACACCAGAGACCGACTGCCAGTGTCAACAGTAAAGTGAAGAAACATTAGTAAACTCAGAGGAGGTGTTCCGTCGTTGGCCAAACTAAAACAAGTGGAGTCGACGAGTCCCGACCGTGGTCGGGACCCTGGGTGCTCGATGAGTTTGAAAAAAAATTTGATTACTTACTTAAAACTCTCAAAGATTTGTGAAACGTTAGAAAAGATACTACGAAAAACGGGTGTCTCTACACACTCTCGAACTAGTGAAAAACTGTTTTGGTCTCCGGTCTCCCTTCTGACCCCTGTTGTCGTCACTGACATCCGACCCCACCATACCCCTCCGTCGCGACTCGAGGACTCCCGTGGCGCTCACAAGAAACATTTTGCAACTGCTTTTTACATTTTTACGGTTTTTCTCACGATCCTAGTCAACCTAAATTTTTAGTACATCCTTTTGAGAAGTTTTACTATGGGTGGATTTCGTTCAGTTCCAGGGTCCGACTAGAAGTTCTGGAGTATATCAGTGTTCTTCAGACTCCTCCAGAGCTTATATGTGGGACTCAAAATTGATTCGTTGGGTACTTTGGTTTGAAACTCACACCAAAAGTCTTTGTAGTCGTCACGCTAAAAGATCCTCTCAACATCTGTCATCTACGAAACTAAGACAGCCACGGGCTCGAGAAGTAGAGAATGGCAGAGCCGTCTCTCTCTTGACCCGTCAGATCGGATACCTGTGAACCTGCGGATGTATCGACAAACGACATGACAAAGTCTAGAAACAACACTTACAGAATTTGATACATTTATCGTAGTATTGGGTCACAGGAAGACATGGATCAAAAGGTAAGTCATCAAACTCTAAACGGATACAATTATACATATCCAGATCTAGTTACATTGATTGACGTTATATTATCAGGAAACTGATAAACAGCAAACAAAGGTTTATTACGACGTTATTTGAGACGTCTCTGTAGTGAAACCGTTGTTTCCAGACAGATCAGTTTCGATACCAAAAAGTCATCAGTACATACCTACACTCTCAACCCGTTATTTCTTTCGATTCGTGGCTTCTTAACTACGAAAACTTGACACCACAACCTCTTCTGAGAACTCTCAGGGAACTCTGACGTTCCTCTAGTTTGGTCAGTTAGGATTTTCTTTAGTCAGGACTTGTAAGTAACCTTCCTGACTACGACTTCGACTTCGAAGTTAGGAAACTGGTGGACTACGCTTCTTAACTGAGTCCCCTTTTTCTGGGACTACGACCCTTTCTCACTTCCGTCCTCCTCTTCCCCTGCTGTCTCCTACTCTACCAACCTACCGTAGGGGCTGAACTACCTGTACTCAACCTCGTTCGAGGTCCTCAACCACTACCTATCCCTTCTGACCGCACAACGTCAGGTACCCCAGCGTTTCTCAGCCTGTGCTGACTCGTCGACTTGACTTGACTTACGACGTTATGAGAAAGTACAGAGGACACACACACGAACAGAGAGATCAAATGGACTGACGAATAAGATAATGACTTATATAAGACATGGAGGATCCAACCAACGGAGACACAGTCGACAGAACAGATTAACGACCTGAAACGTTATTTTGAGTAGGACCCTTCTTACCCTTTGTCTTCAGAGAAACACGGGTCTGTTGGCCCCCCATAGTAGTGGAAAGAGATGATCAAGTAAAGTTGAACTTTTTTCGTTGTATGTGTCGTTACTCCGTTCCAAACTATCGGGATGTCTAGATCCAAAGTTTAATTACAGGAGACGTTAATCAACACCACCACCAAATCCGTGACCCAGCACGAACTGAGTCCTGGAGTACATGCCATCGGGTGGTCCGAAGAGACAGGTATCTTAAAAGGTCCGTTCTTATGACCTCACCCACTTTTACTTTCACTTTCAGTGAGTCAGCACAGGTTGAGAAACGTTGGGGTACCTGATATGTCAAGTACCTTAAGAGGTCCGGTCTTATGACCTCACCCATTGGAAAGGGAAGTCCCCTAGAAGGACTAGGTCCTCAACCTGACCCCAGAGGACGCAACGTCCTCCTGAGAAATGGTTGACTTGGCCCCACCCATCCGTCGGTGGAGGAAGAGACTCCCTAGGAGGTTGGGTCCATAGCCTGGACCCGGAGGACGTGACGTCCGCCTTAGAGATGACTGACTTGGTGGTCCGTTCAGGTCAGTCAACATTGATACCCGTTGATGCCAAATCAAAGGGAGAGACATTTGACAGATGGACCGTCCACGAACCTTCCTAAACTCTTTACTGAATATTCAATGAACCAATTCCCACTTCATCTACCATTATTCTATATTCGAATCATAATGTCAATTATTCGAAAAACGTTATTCTATATTTGTATCTTATTTCTCCGGTTTAGTATTAAGTCACTATAATATGAATGTTTCGTGGTCACTTTTCTATTAAAAATTTCGGTTTACACTTCAATAATGTTGAACATTTATTTTGTTTAAATATTATTTAAATGTTTGCACTTCATGCTAAAAAAAACAACAATTATTTCGAAATAGTTACTCTCTCTTAAGTATACGGTACGTTAAGTAGGTTGATTTCGTATGTTAAGTCACTAAAAAAAGTATATAAGTGTCTCTACATATAGGTGGTGTTAAGACGTTCTAAAGGTAGTAGAATTCTTCTTTAGGACATGGGTAGTCGACAGTGACGGGTTAAAGGGGTAGGAGGTCAGAATTCGTTTGTGATTAATCGACAGACAGAGATACCTAAACGGGTAAGATCTGGAGAGGATATTTACCCTAGTGTGTACTGTATTATTGGTCAAAGAAGATGAATACAATTACAAAAGGTTCAAGCCTCGGATGTAGTCATGAAGCAAGGGAGAATACTGGCTCACGATCAGGCGACGTACCTATCTCGTGTGACAAGCTAGGTGACCCCTCGACTGTCTACAAACTCTACGGGCAGAAGCCGAGAATACTTTTTACGACGGTATTTTTAAACACAGGTTTAAAGACACACCTGTATGTACAAACTTAGAGACTCTATATATGGATCCTCAATGAGACTACCCAGTCTGTCATTAAGGTACGGTATAAAAACTCCTTAAAACGGTGTGACCAAAGGTGTCACTGACGTGGTGACAGGGAAGGGTAGTCGTCTCGTACAGTGGGGCAAAGAGTGTAGGAACAGTCGTGAACATCATTGCCTGAGAACTTAGACAAGTGTGGGTAAGAGTACCCACAGTTCACCGTAGAGGACCACTGACTACTGCCACTCGTAGAAAGGTCCATTAATGACCGATTACCAGAACGAACTTATTTACAGTCTTCATATGATAGTTTACAGAAAGTATACGGTCCATGAATCCTAGTGTAGAAAAAAGAAATCGTAGAGTATACTATGTCATAATATGATAAAACCCCTTTTAATTTTGACCTCTGTAATTTGACGTATAAACGTAAACTCAAAATATAGGTAAAATTTTAAAAATTTTTTATAAATAAACCGACATGACCCTAGAAATCAATGCCGTACGTTTAAGAATCTACGTCGTACACCCTAGATCAAGGGACTGGTCCCTAGTTTGGACTCGGGGGACGTAACCCTCACGTCTCAGAATTAGAGGTCTAGTGGTCCCTTCAAGGATAGTTAAATCAAGTCAGGTCAGTGAGTCAACACAGGCTGAGAAACGCTGGAGTGCCTGACATCGTGCGGTCCGGAGGGACAGGTAGTGGTCGAGGGCCTCAAATGAGTTTGAGTACAGGTAACTCAGTCACTACGGTAGGTTGGTAGAGTAGGAGACAGTAGGGGAAGAGGAGGGTGGAAGTTAGAAAGGGTCGTAGTCAGAAAGGGTTACTCAGTCAAGAAACGTAGTCCACCGGTTTCATAACTTCAAAATCGAAGTGGTAGTCAGGAAGGTTACTTATAAGTCCTGTCTAAAGGAAATCCTACATGACCAACCTAGAGGAACGTCAGGTTCCCTGAGAGTTGTCATAAGAGGTTATGGTATCAAGTTTTCGTAGTTAAGAAGCCGTGAGTCGAAAGAAAGTTGAGAGTGTAGGTATCTACTGATGACCTTTTTAGTATCGGAACTGATCTGCCTGGAAACAACCGTTTCATTACAACCGTTTTTTCAGGGATATAGGCAAAGATTTTCGTGTATGAACACACACACACCGAAAAATTTTTAAAGTAAGAAACCACTCATGTGAGTACAAAGTTGCTCAGTTAGACTACTCCGTCACTCGGAAAAGTGTCGTCTCCCGGGGGTCCCTTACGACACTGACTAGACTCATGTTGTCCACAGTCTGTCGTCTGCGATGGTAGGAGAAGTGTACCCTCTCGTGAACGGGTTCCAGGAGTCATTCGCTCCCTCCTACCGACACTTCGGTCCACACCCGAGGTCCACACGAGGAGGGGAGGTCCGTAGGTGAGAACTGAAGCATCAGACACACGTGACTCTACACGGGCCCTTCTAGGGTTGATTGTTTACGACGAACCCATTCGTTATATCCTCTCCTTGGACTCTGACACTACTCCTTTCATCGATGTGCCTAACTTCCCAGACCAAAGGTGTATTTTATGTCAAATACATGCGTGTAATCTAAACTAGAATCGTTCATATTGTTAGTCGAGAATCAGATTTCCCTTCTGACGTTTTTAGTAATAAAATAGCATGACGAAAATATTGGTCTTATTTTACATTAAAAAGTAATTCCCACAAGGGCTTGAGTTCGGAAACCAAGATAACTCCCAAGTCGACACAGGAACTGTTAAGGACGCGACCTTCAAGAGTGGGGACGTGGAGTCTTACACAGGAACACCTCTACCCTGACAACGTCTGCAGTACTCACCTCTACCAGCACGACCTCGTCCCGCCGGGAGTGGGTCACCCTGTAGACTTGTCTGTACGTATGTCCCTCTTGTGACGCATCCTACTTCCGACCCTGACGTCACTTCGTAGTGGTCGGTTCCCTGTCAATTCTACTGTCTTTGGTGGTCTCGGTCCTCTCCCCACCCTTGTCTGAGGGGCAGTCCGGGGCCTCCTGGTCGGACTGTCGACCTAGACTGAGGTCGGAGACCGTGGTACTCTGTGTGACTCAGAGTGAGTCACCATTTCTCAGTTAAGAACTGATGGTTTTAGTAATTAGATATGTGATTCAAAGAATCATTTATTTATTAAAACTGGTAGGGGTAGTGACACATAAAGTAAATAAAGTCAATCTATAAATGTCTATAAACGACTATGTTTTTATGTCACTGGTCCGTCTGACTTTCCGCTCCGTCACGGTGGGTGCGACGTTTTGGGAGGTCGAGGAATTCGAGGCACGTGAAACGGTTTGCGCAAGAGTTTCCGAAATTTATCAACTTTTATGAAGGTGTACTCTTACTGGGGTCCCGTGCTACACGTGACCCACCCGGCCCGAGTCATAGACATGAACCACCTCATCAGGAAACCTCTGTGCTGGTCGGGTGCCGGGAACGCCCGGGGGGCCATGTGGCAGAGCTACTACAGCTAGTAGAGGACGAACAGGAGGTACCGGGTCAACTAGAACAACAACAACGGCCACGGGTCTAGCTAGTACTACACGAACAAGGACATTCTCCCTTCCCCAGTCACGAGTGTTCTTAGGGAGACTTTTTCTTGGTGTGCCTTTTGTACGGAATGTAGGGGTGGAGGTAATGTCCGAGAACAGTTTGTAGCCGTGTGAGTTCTCCTAGGTGGTACCAAGTCTTCTTCTGATCTTTGGTATATTTATGACAATTCTTTCTGTGCACAAGGAAGACACACGAGACATTAAGGAATCCTGTTTAGTGGATGTCCCGTTAGTTCCCAACTTCCTGTGTCGGAGTCAGTGGACCATTCGGTTTGTCAAAAGGTCCCCCAACATCATTGAATGGACTTTTTCGTTACACACTCAAAAAGTACCACAAGAATACTTGCGAATCACATTTACAATGACTTTCAGGATAACTGACACTTCACTTACTGTAAAACGTAAAGAGCTAAGAGGTATCTACCGAGAAAGTTCTTCGATGAAAAATTTTACTTAAATATACACGTTAAGTACTTTATTTCTATAATTGGGAACAACATGGTCGACATGATTACCAATAGCTAAATTGAAAGACAAAAACTCTCCGATACCCAGATCGACGGTCGACAACAAAGGACAGCACCCGAGGTGGACCCCGACGTCTCTCCAGAGGAAGGTCAGTCTCGCTCGAAGGTCCTCCGTTTGACCTACAGTGAGAGGACGACGTTTTTGAGCGAAGGTCCTCAGTGTGACCGGGTCCTTAGGCCCGTAGACCCGGACCGGGACGGGAGGGAAGGTGTGGACGGTGGGGGGTGGGGCTGGACACTGCGGGTACAGAAACGTCCAGGGGTCTACACACCCGGTAAGACGGGACACGGGGACGGCCCGAGTGCGGCTTGAATGAGTCGTTGGAGGTGTGTGAGGGACGGCGGGCTACTGTTGGTCACAAACACGGAGACGTTTACAGACGACGTTATGGCACTGTGCCGTTTTTATATCTACGCCAGTGAGTTTTCTATATGAGAGGATACCTAAACCAAAATAGGTGTCAAGGACCGAGTTATGACGGTTTTGGAAACCTTAACAGACGTCATTCTCACTACCCTTATAAACCTGAGACCAGGAGTCAAGGACTTCTGTTAAGTGCCGGTATTTCGACTTTACCCACGGAACGATAAGGATCCGTGGAGAAGACAATGTTCCCTCAAGTGCAATTGCTTCCGGTGAAGATCTAGGATGCTAACGAACACCCACTCCCCTTCGGGGAGGGTGACCGTGCGTGTGTACGACAGCGGACAGTGAAGAGGGACCAAAGGCCACGATAGACGAGGCGACAACGGTAGTCTCCTACAAGACACTGTCGTCCGTGGGACAGACTAGACTAAGTACAGGGTCGTATCTGTATTTTGACTCGTTCTGAGATACATATATGTATAAACCACTTATTTAATTGATTTTAACAATGATGAGCAGAATCTTAAGACCCACCGTCCTTGTCGTCTTCCGAAACAGAGGAAAAGACTCACGTCGTAGTCAAGATTTTATAGTTTTATGTGTGGGTCGGGTCGTGATGAGTTGGAGAAAGGGGTCGTTCCGTAGAGGACGAGGAGTTCCGACCAGTGTGCACCACCTTCCGTCCTAGGTTCTACCCTCCTGAAACCCTCTTAAGACTCCCCGTCTGTCTTTTCTGGGTCTGACGGAAGTTGTCGGACAGTGATCCTTGTACCCGACCCTCCTCCACCCCTACGCAATATCCCTCATCTCCTACGGACGCTGTGAGGTTTCACTACCTGCGTCTATGGTCGACTCCTGTGGATTCACAGGTCTTCCGCGACAGCTCAAAGCACGACGAATGTCATTTTGCTCTTCTCTGTTTGACCACATTCTAGACAATTGGTCTTTTTAAAGAGCCGGAGAGGTCTATCGTCTTCCACGACTTTAGGTCCTTGTCGACGAGTTGAGAACTGCTTCTCCGGTGTGTTGGAAGACGCCTTTGAATCCCTTCTGGATTTCAGTCTCACAGGTCAGTGTCCTGTCCGAGAAGGGACTCCTTTGTCGATAACCCGTGTCCCGTGGGGTCTCGGGTCCTGTCCTTGGGATGAACGAGTCCGACTTTCCCTTCTCGTACGTCACTCTTCTCGACTATGTTGGGGTTTTACGACGACCGTCCTTCGTCAACTTTTTACTTGGTCGACGTTTGTGGGAAGTGCTTTTCCGTTTTTTATTTTTGGACGTGACCCGGTCCTCCTACTGGGTCACGACGTGGTCTCGAGGAGGAGGGGTCCAGGGAGGAGGGGTAGAAGGCAGGAACACTCGGGTCTTCTGACAAAAAGTCCTGACAGGTGTGACGCAGGACCTCCTCCCCGGTGTCTATTCCTCGTTGGAGGTTTCGACCGGTCTCTTCGGAGTAGGTGTGGGCTAAGACGTTGCCCTGGGCTCCCACCCCTGGAGCCGCCCCCGTACTTCGAGACGTCGGTCCCACCCGGACCGGACCGTGCGACGTCACGTGTCTTGGGTTTTTTCTCGGGGATGGAAGGTGGACTTGGGGGCCTTGACCCGACATTGCGCTGGTGTGGGTAGTAGACCATGGACTATGGCGTGTCTCCCTAGACGTCGATAAAGGTACCAATGAGTAACCAACTAAAATTTTATTCCCCTAAGAGGACCTAATTCCCCAAGTAGATTAGGTTAGTGTGCACGGGAGACTTTCGTCTTGTCCTACAACCTCGTCGAATACTTTTCTTGAGTTGAGTAACGAGTCCCAAAGTTTCTGTCTCCTCGGAGATCCTCGTCTCTCCCAGGGTCGTCTTTGTCTGGAGTCTGGACACTGGTGACCTTTGACCTAGGTTGGTTATCGCGGGGGACTCGGTTCACCTAAGAAGGGACTGGCTGTCGGATCTACCCTCGGATGGCACTGAGACCGGAAGCCTCTGGAGTACAGTCTTGGGACTGGGACGGACCTGAGACTGGATGTCTGGTGGTTCAAACAATGTGTCTTGTCTCTCACTCATGTGTGGGACGTGTGGGGTCGGTCTGAAGGAGTGAGTGATCCTTCGAGACGAAGATCTCGACCGGATCACAAATATGACGATGAATGATTGAAGACCTCATTGTATTCTTTAAGACTGTCCGTTCATTTTTGTCACAGTATACCACTAAAGAAAGGTTTAATTTGGAGGTGTTGTCTTAAAAAAAAAGGTGAATACGACAATGAATTGAAATAATGTCTTTTTCGTTTTTGGCACAAATATAGACGTAGTCTGAGGACACAGATCGGTCATCGGTGAGACGTAAGAGAAAAGTACGTTTCAAACGTATAGTATCCACATTTAAATAAGTTCCGCTAGTCCCTCTAAGATAATGAACTCGGTTACTATGACTGATCCCAGGTGTTTTCTTAAAAAGTCGACTATTTTCTAGAAAAATATTCTACAACATAAATATTCGTTTGATTTCTTCATGTCCAAAGGGAGAACCTATAGTGTTTTCCTACGATTTGTCAGTCATTATATAAATTTTTGACTCAATGACATTTGTGTAAAAAGTTAAATTTTTCACTCAATGACATTTGTGTAAAAAGTAGTTGTCTAATTTAAATTTCCATAGAATTTACAGTTTTTCTTACAGGAGGTAAATTAATGTGAAGTGGATCCAAGGACCCGTCAATAAAGTTTTCCCATTAAACAATGACTCATTTACCATTTTGACCTTAACAATGAAACTTTTAATAAATTTTCTAGTGTAACTAACGGATCACTATGTTTGACATAATACTATGCTGGTGTAATGTTGAAGGAAGATTTGTATAGAACTAACGTACTTTACGGGTCTGGTAGAAAAGTTAAATTTATTGTTAAAATTCTATTCACTTGTATGGACTTCTTTTTGTACTGTCATGTGCCTAGTATATTGAGTATGTAAAACAACTTCAGTCCATGAAGACATTATAGGTGTTCTATTTATTGACGTTTTAAAAATTGGATTTTCATTTCCTCTAACTCCCCCCCTTTCTTGACTTTATTGTTTAGTTGAAAAAAAGACATTTTCGTGTAATTTTTTGTTTTTGTTCTCTTAGACATATATTGTCCTGTTAAAAGTTTGATCGAGGCGTTGTCCAAAAGGGTCCTCTCAACGGTACACCTGTAGTGAAGTGATCGTAGTGTCAGGACTCGTTGACAGGTAATCGTGCGAATTGTAAAAGGTCTGTCGTTCAATGCTCTCAGGACGTCCTTTTCAGGTGTCTGTGTAGTAAGTACGACGAGGTCCTTTTACGATGTATTTGAAAATGTTTGTAAATTAACATACATCGTTTGTTTACGAAATTTTATACGGGGACCTTAAGTCGGTGTGTAAGGGGAGATTGAATCCAGACCTGTGGACGTGTATGATTCCCGGATTGTTGAGTTTAGTATAACATCCATTGTTTATAAGAAATTAAAGAAGGAATTAACGTTCAGGTAGTGTCTTGTAAATCTTTTGGGTCTTTTGGTATTTATTTTAATGTAGGTTAGGGTTGTGGTTCAATTAACGACTCTTGTATAAAAATGATATAAGAAAGGGTGAAAAAGACCAGATATACAAATACGACAAGATTATTTTACACTAGTATACCACTAGTGTGATGTTATAAAACATAGAGTGAAATTAATACTCACAGGAGTACATTTGACATATGACATATATTCTTTCGTTAGTTTTGAAATACCGACGAATTGTAAGTAGTTTACCGATACGGTAATAAAATGGTAAGAAGACAATAAAAATTTTTTAAAAGTACTTATATTTATTTTAAAGTAAGTATAGTTAATAAGTGTATACTTGTAATAATGGGAATTTAAATATATGTATAAAGTAATAAAGAATTCCTATTTGTGGATTTTATCTTAGAAGTCTTATTTCCTGTACTGTAAAACTTGTGAGGAATACTAAAGACAGAGTCACGGAAAATCTTTCGAAAATAGTTGAATTTTATGACACCAACTTAATACATACAGGAAAATGGGGTTGTTCTTTTGTTTGACTTGGGGACTCGGGAGCAAGAGTCTTCCACCGGACTGGACCCTTGTCCCACGGACGTCTCGAGTAGTCACTTCCAGTTTTCTCCAGCATGACCTCAAACTCGACACTAGGTTGGGCCGACCAACTTTGTTCGGTTCCCTCTTGTGTTTGTGCCGTTGACTTGGGTCTCCCGATCCCTTCCGTGGATCTTCAGCTCCTCATGGGGTCCTCCCCTCTGTGGTCCTACCCCTCTTGTCGTCCCTGAAAGGGCGCCCTCGTGCAGGACGACTGTGTGGTCGGAACCTGAAGACTGGGAGTTCGACACTCTGTTGTGTAAAGAGAAAAATTAGACGGGTTAAACACTACGAAACAATGCCGTCGGGGTCCTTGACGTGTCTTTTACACGTAAAGAAGGAGGTTTGATTGAGATTTTTGGACTGACATTAAATGGTCACTTTATCGTACCCTATACCAAATTATGATGTCATGTTTTTGACTCCCTAATTTACCATGTTCTGACTGTCTTATGACCATTGACACTGTTCATCATTCATAATCCATAATTCAGGTGATACGAGATGAGAGATAAAAACCCTTATAATTCTTTATAACTGATACCTGTAATTTGGTGGTGGAAGGTGTTTTTCCTCCCTTCCTTCAAATGTAAGTGCTCGTGGGGAAAACGACTGTCTGCAGTCACGGTTCCATCCCCTTCTTTTCGTCAGAGAGGCTCGGAGAGGGTGTAGGAGAGAAGGACCACTTACCTCTCTTGTGTGGACGTCTTCCGTCTCTCGCTCGACTCGGGGTGCCCCAGTGTGCGTGTGTGTCTACCTCCTGACGACCCTCGTCGGTGAGCGAGGCGACGTGCTGACGGAGGACCGTTTTCAATGGGAGACCAAATATTCAAGACCACCGACACCAAATCAACGATTCAACACAGGCTGGGAACGTTGGGGTTCCTGGTATCAGACGGTCCGAGGAGACAGGTACCCCAAGAGGTCCTTTCTCATGACCTCACCCAACGGTAAAGGAGGAGGTCCCCTAGAAGGACTGGGTCCTTTGTTTGGATCCAAAGGACGGAAAGTATTCAGGACGGACGTAGATTAAAATGATTCGTCTCTATAAAATGAAGAAGAGAGTAATTTTTTTTCTTTTATGATGTTACATTTTCAATCCATAATTGTAGTGTCATATTGGTTTGTGTGTGTGTGTGTGTGTGTGTGCGTATCGAAGGATTTCGTATTTTACTGTTGAGTTACTACATGTTAAAAGTGCGACGCTTACAACCAAAAATACAACTCTGGGAGTTGTTTCCAGAATAAAAGAAAACGGAGGTTACTACTCATTCCTTTGGCATCGAGTAAGTCTTCAGTTTTTTGTTTACTGTGATGACCGGAAGTAGTAGAGAAGGAAGGTGTATTTAGGGTAGTGCTATCTGCACTTCGGAGTGTTCCGACCCTTGGTGTAGACGACAGAAAAGACCACCAGGAGCTCGGTTGGTCCTGGACTGTATGGGCCCCGTGGTCATTCATAGGGATCGACTTACTTGCTTGAAGTCTTTATGTGTATATAAAGTTTTGAGTCTTTTACATAATAACAGTGATACCTGAATTAATGTATTAGGCCTCAAGTTTGTCTGGACGGAATTTTCTGTCAGACAAGAAGGATCTCCTCCAATGGACTGTCCAGGAGATCGGGACGTCGTGGTCAACCGGAGAGAGAGTGTCACTGTCACGTCAAGGTGTCAGGACGTACGGTGAGTTACGGTGAGTGCGTACAGTGATTCTGACTTCCGACAGTCAGATACTTCGAGGAGGTAATCGATTCTTGGGTGAATTTTAAGACCTGTTTACAAGAACTGACAGTTAACCATGGTCCATAAAAACTTCATAGTTATAAATGTAAAAATCTATCAAGGAAAGTTTCGGTAGTTTTTTGACGTACTATTGAAGGAAAAGAGTTTGATAATAAACGAGACTAACCAATGACCAAGGATACTCTAAAGAGTCAACTCGTATTTGAAGACGTCTACGTTGGATGAAATACTGTACAAATTCCTTCTCGGGGCCTTCAGTAAGGATTTATTAAGGTGCTTATGTAAATGGAATATATGTTTAATCTTCCAGACTGATACTCTATCATAGTGACTCCAAAACGTATAAAATTTAAGATGAACATACTTGAGAAATTTGTATGTTCTTAATTTGTAGGGTAAATAAGAATTGTGTATTACCCTGAACCAGTGTCACGACCGTTTCATGTGAGGGGGTTTTACCGTTCTGTTTTTATCAGAATGGAACTTCGACACGTATTTTAGTGGGTGATTAGTCTTTTGAATTAAAAAATTTATAAATAAAAATAAATGAAACGACGTGGTCCAGAATCAACACCGTGCACCCTAGAAGTCAACACCGTACACCCTAGAAATCAACGCCGTGTACCCTCGATCAAGGGACTGGTCCCTAACTTAGACCCGGGGGACGAAACCCTCGGACCCCAGCCCCGGTGACCTGGTGTCCCTTCAGGACCTTGAAATAAAACTATTATTAAGATGGTTTGACGTTTGTAGACGTTTTAGAAAGTTGCATAGAGATACAAAAGTCATGTCGAGTTTTGATTAGGTCGTACTCCACCCCAACCCCGACGACTTCGTCAGTCAGTTATTTTGTGTAAGGTCCTCTTATCATATTAGTTCAGGTCGGAGTTACAACCTTAAAATGAGTGAAATTTTGTCGACCCCATAGGTTTGTCTCGAGCATTGTTCTACTCCTTCTAGAGGGTAATAGACGGTAAAGACGTCTCCCTCTATCTGTCAATTTAACAAGAAATATGATTTTGGAATTTAAAGTTTTTAAGGACAACTTGCAGGGGTTTTTCCCGAAGGTTTTAATATTTGAGTATAAGACGGGATATGATTCGTCTTTTATCTTGTAATTGTCAACACATTGCGTAAAGTTCAAACGTAAAAATTTCTGATATGATAATGTATCATAATCTTCAAATAATTTTATCTTTAGCCGTATTTTCTTTTTCTTATTGAATTTTCTGATCTCTTTTTATGAGGTTCACTCGGGTTAATTTGACAAGAATGGTTGTCCAAGGTAAGGTTTTTCTCGGTGGACGATCGTCATATCGTTAGACCAGAGACTGGCGATGTATCCCTAATCTTTTCTTGTTAAGACCATTTTCAGGGATTTTTGAATGTGACTGTGTTTTAGACAGAGGATCGATTCTCATAGAACGACTCAAAACGAGTCTATACTTGTCGTTTGTTGGGAGTGCGGAGACGGTAAGATCGGAGCACGACTCCCGGTGGCCCAGACCTGTAGGGGACTACGAATGAGCGGTGGACGTTCCGTCTTGGGTCTTGTGTGTGGATTCAATGCAGTCGCAGGTGTGTCGTCACTAAGTGAATGACTTTGTCCCAGAAGTAGGTAGTAGTGACTGAAGACGTCAGAGACGGGAATTGGTGACACCGAGTTCAGTACCCCTTTACTGAAGACCCGTGGTGGAGTGAGGACTGGAGACTGGACTGTCCCTCCTGGGTTGACCGTCTTGGGACGAGAGGACTCAAGGGGTCCGTAGAGAAGTTCGAGGGAGTTGCGGAAAGACAGGTTCTCCTTCTCCTCCCATTCCAATAGTGGTGTCTGAGGACGAGACTGAACCTAGAGGAACTTCCCTAAGTCTTAAGGACCCCCTCGAAGACCTGGAGTAGAGTCTAGAGGTCATAGTCTGAGAGACTCTACGTGAAAGCCACTGTCTGTGTCTTCCTATCAGGGATTACAAGTCTCACGGTAGTGGGGATGGAGTGAGACGGACAGGATGGTTTCTCCTCTGTCACTTTTAATGACTACCGTCCAGTCTGATGAAAAGTTAAGGATTTATGTTTGATATAGGAATGTGGACAATGAGAAATGAGTTTGCTCAATAAAATTAGGTCGGGTATGATCGTATAGAATGAGGACACTTTATTTACTACCGAAGTTACAAAGGGAATAAAAATATGAGAAATTATTTTACTTATTGGAGAGTTTAATTGTAACTTATAATTTGAAAAATAATTATGGGATTATAAAAACGGAGAACGGGATAATGATGTCAACGTTTTTAGATTTAGTTTAAATGGAATTTTATGGGTACTCTGTTAATGTCTTTCTCTTAATTCGGGATCAATGAGTTGTCATGGGATGTTAACGAGAAATAACAGTCGTTTCCCGGTGTCTGTTGGGGGACATGATTTAAATTCCTAATCCTTTTAATCAAGATTGTAATGTCAAGATGAAAAAGGGTTACAAAGGATGTGACCTTAGTGAGATTCGATATTTAGTTCAGTAAATGTTTCTCGTGGGACCCCATTTCTTCCCTGAGTTTCTTTTTCTTCCCTTAAATGATACAACAATGGTATCTACAAGACGAGTTATGTATGTTGTTTATTTGTGCCATGGTTTTTTTTTCAGTTCAAAAAATTTGATTCGGTAAGTTTCATTCGAGGATGTGAGTCGGTTTACGACGTTTGCACGAAACGAGGACCGTGATATCTACATTTAAAAACTTTTGTGGATACTCAATTTTAGGGATATTTAATTATTCTTAGTGAAGAAGTCCCTCTCTGTAATACTTGGAGAATTTTTAAACTCTTAGATACCTTTGAAGACGGTCATTCCTATATTCGACAAGACTGGTTAAAGTCCCTCGGGTAGGAGTATGAGGTTCCATACAGACATGAAGACACTTAGGATGACGAAGAGGAATTGGCCACTTGACCGACATGAAAAGAATGGCCGTTTTGTTGTCGTTAGGTTGTCCTACGTTTGTGGTTTGGGCCGCCGTCCTGCACTGCCCTCCACACCGACGAAATGGAAAAGTCGTTACGACATGTCTTGGAGTAGGTAGAAGTACGTTCATCCCAGGGTCAGCACGGGTTTAGCTTACTGCTGGTGCGCCAGAAGAAGGCTTTCCTACCGGACTAGTTGGACGGTCGGTAACACGTCCACGCCCTCGTACATGCTGTAGAACTCGGCTGCCCAGACGCCCCCTCACCTCCCTTTAGTGGCCGGTCAAGGAGGGTCGAGGGGGGGGGCCGTGTAGGTGCCCTGGGGGGCGGGGTGCCTCGGAGTGGTGCCTCGGGGGCCTCGGAGTGGTGCCTCGGGGGCCTCGGAGTGGTGCCTCGGGGGCCTCGGAGTGGTGCCTCGGGGGCCGAGTGCCCCCGAGTGGGGCTCCCCGTCAGCTGCGCGGCGGCCGTCCCGGTCCGGGCGCAGATGGTTCAAGGCTGGGGCTAGGGCGGTGTCCTTGCGGAGACGGGGGGCCGGTTCTTTGGTTCCGCTCCCCTGGGGACCTTAGCGTGTGGGCGCGTAGTGAGCGGCGGGGGAGGGGTGGCAGAGGTCGGCGCGTGCGTGGAGACGGGTGTGGCCTGCGAGGGCGAGTCGTCAGGAAGGCCCGCGCCTCGCGAGGGTGTCCGGCACTCGCGGCCGCTCACTCGGGCGGGCGGGTGTCTCGCACTCGCGTCCGCTCACGCACGCGCGCGGGCGTCTCGCACACGCGGCCTCTCACGCACGCGCGCGGGCCCGGCCCGCCCCCGCACCTGAGGTGGGTGAGTCCATGACCCCCGACTTCCACCCCAATCTCAGAACTCGCAGAATCTCCGCCGCCGACGAAGTCTGGATGACACAGAGGTCACTCAGCCGCAAGCTCAAAGGAGCCACGCTGACCCTGGGCTCTCACTTGCTTCTCCTATTGGAGAGACTTCTTCCCGAGCAGCGGCAAGTGAGGGTGTGTCTCGGGGGATTAATAAAACCTCCGGGACGAAAGGTCTGCGTTCGTGTCAACGAAATGAACACTTTTCGCCAAGTAATTGTCTTCTCATGACCATTCTGCGTTTACGGGGGGTTTATTCAATAACTTTAATCATAAAGATTTGTAAAAAACAACAAGTCAACGAGTCAGCACAGGCTGAGAAACGCTGGGGTACTTGGCGTCATACGGTCTGGAGGGACAGGTAGTGGTTGAGGGCCTCAGGTGGGTTTGGGTACTGATAACACAGCCACTACGGTAGGTTGGTAGAGTAGGAGACAGAAGGGGAAGAGGACGGGAGTTAGAAAGGGTCGTAGTCCCAGAAAAGTTTACTCAGTCGAGAGGCGTAGTCCACCGGTTTCATAACCTCAAAGTCGAAGTCGTAGTCAGGAAGGTTACTTGTGGGTCCTGACTAGAGGAAATCCTACCTGACCAACCTTGAGGAACGTCAGGTTCCCTGAGAGTTCTCAGAAGCGGTTACGGTGTCAAGTTTTCGTAGTTAAGAAGAGAAAGAAATATCGGGTTGAGAGTGTAGGTATGTACTGATTACCTTTTTGACATCGGAACTGATCTGCCTGGAAACAACCGTTTCATTACAGAGACGAAAAATTATACGACAGATCCAACCAGTATAACAATAGCATTTTAAATTTATTATAGTCAAGTCAAGTCAGCGAGTCAGCACAGGCTGAGAAACGCTGGGGTACTTAGTGTCGTGCGACCCGGAGGGACAGGTAGTGGTAGAGGACCTCAAGTGGGTCTGAGTGTAGGTACCTCAGGCACTACGGTAGGTCGGTAGAGTAGGAGACAGCAGGGGAAAAGGAGGACGGGGGTCACGAAGGGTCGTAGTCTCAGAAAAGGTTATTCAGTTGAAAAGCGTGCTCCACCGGTTTCATGACCTCAAAGTCGAAATCGTAGTCAGGAAGGTTTCTTGTGGGTCCCGACTAGAGGAAATCTTACCTGACCAATCTAGAGGAACGTCAGGTTCCCTGAGAGTTCTCAGAAGAGGTTGTGGTGTCAAGTTTTCGTAGTTAAGAAACCGCGAGTCGAAAGAAGTGTCCGGTTGAGAGAGTAGGTATGTACTGGTGTCCTTTTTGGTATCGGAACTGATCTGCCTGGAATCAACCGTTTCATTACAGAGACGAAAAGTTATACGACAGATCCAACCAGTATTGAAAAGAAGGTTCCTCATCCGTAGAAAATTAAAGCACCGACGTTAGTATTTACAATGGTAAAATCGATATATCAAGTCGCCGTAAATCATACAAGTATAGTAACACGTTGTAATGTGAGGTCTATGAATAAAGCAAATTTTCGAACAACTCTATAATAAGTGTATGGTAAACACCGAGTCACCCATTTCTTAGACGGACGTCACACCCTCGGGACCCATCCCTTCTAGGGGACCTCTTCCGTTTCCGATGGGTGAGGTCATAATACCGGCTCTCCTAAGGTACCGGATATGTACCCAGCGTATTCTCAGTCTGTACTTACTCGCTGAAAGTGATACACCATGATGATGGTAGTTCACTACGTGGGAAAATTTTATTCTACCAAAAAGTGTCTCAATACCTTGAGACGTTAGGTTAATACCCACCCGTACCGTCAGGTGAGGTCATAAGAACGGACCTCCTAGGGGTACCTGTCTCCTCGGACCACCGGACACCAGATACCCCGGAGTTTCTCACTTTGTGAAGACTCTCTGATTCGTATCGTCTGTGTCGTCAATCAGGGTGTAGGAAGAGTAGGGAAACCGAAAACCGTTGAAGATTAGATAGGATCCCGGAAGGGACGACCACGACGACGACGATTCATCGAAGTCAGAACAGACTGAGACACGCTGGGGTATCTGCCGTCGGGTGGTCCGAGGGACAAGAACCCTAAGAGGTCCGTTCTTGTGACCTCACCCAAAGGTAAAGGAAGAGGTTACGTACTTCCATTTTTCACTGCAGGTATCCTAAAAGGTCCGTTCTCATGACCTCACCCCACGGTAACGGAGGGGCCTCCACGATCACCATTTCTTGGGCGGATGGTTACGTCTTCTGTTTTCTGTCAACACAAGGTACGGACCCACCCCTTCTAGGGGACCTCCTCCCGTACCGTTGGGTGAGGTCACAAGAACGGACCTCTTAGGGTACCTGTCTCCTCGGACCGTCCGACGTCAGGCATCCCAACGTGTCTCAGTCTGTACTGACTTCGCTGAATCGTACGTACGTCCGTTGGATAGGATCTACAAAACACATTTACCTTTGTATTTATACATCAGAAAACTGAAGGAAGTGCATCGTATCACAAGAGTTCCAAGTGGGTGTAACATATTTGTATTATCGTCCGCAGTCGTGTCAACTGGGAACTTGTTGTGTCTAAACTTGAATGTGTACATGACACACGTGACGTACCAGACGTCGACCCATTTAGACCCCTTGATCCCTATATTCCCCGGTGGATATGTCGATACGTTCCTAAAAACTGAAGTGTCTCCCAGTAGTAACTTCCTAGTTGACATGAAGCAGGGAAAAACAACAAACAACAAATCTATATGACGTAAAATAGACAGGAAGTTAATTAACTGTAATCTCAACAAATGTGAAAAACCGACAATACTCATTATGACGATACTTGTGGACACATGTTTAAAAACATACTTAAATTCAGAAGTAAAAAGAACCAATATATGTCCACCCCATCGACTTAGTATAAAATTAATGTATACAAAACTCTTTAACGGTTGACAAAAGTCTGCACCGATATGGTAAAATGTAAAGGTTGTCGCTGTACTACCATAACCTAAAGAGGTACAGAAACAGATGAGAACAATAAACACACAAAAACAACGACAAAAAAACCTTACTATAGGACGATCAACACTGCAAAGTAATGTAGTGTCGAAAGGGATTACCAATCACTATATCTCGTAGAAAATTATATGAATAACCGGTAAACCTCTTTACAGATAGAGGGAACCAGTGATTTTGACCTAATCAACAGAAAAATAATAACTCAGTGTCCTCAAGAAATATGTAAGACCTATCTTTAGAAAGTAGTCTATATACTATACTTCTATAATGGAGGGTAAAACATCTAACTTAAAAGTGAAAAATAACCATAACAAACGTCGTGTTTTGAAATTTTAAGACTTCCTCAGGTCACATGGTAAAAAGTGAGACAACGAACACGAAACTCACAGTATAGATTCTTTGGCAACGGATTCAGTTCTGGTCCTTATAAATGAGGAGAAAGAGGTTTTCAAAATGTCAAAATTGAGAAGAAAAATCCAAACACCAGTAAACCTTATTCAAAAACTCATACCACAATCCATCCACAGGTTTAGGTGAGAAAACTAAAAAACAAAACAAAAACGGTAAGGTACACCGAACACCCGAGAATCAAGTGGTTGATCCCTAACTGTCGAGACAAGAAAACATACACCTATAGGTCCACAGTGTCTTGGTAGAGAACCTTTCTAAAAAAAAAGTGGTAGTTCAACGGAGCTGTGAGAACAACTTTTAGTCAACTGAAATTTATATTCCTAAATAAAGACATCAGAGTTCAAATAAGGTCACTACACATACAGATCGGAATACAGCATGGTGTGACAGAACTAATCGTATCGAGACATTATTCGACACCTTAGTCCTTCACAATCAGGATAAGACAAGGAACAATTCTAACCGAACCGGTAAGACCCAGGGAACGTAAAGGTATGTTAGAAATGCTAATCAAACGGTTAAAGACTTTTTTTTTTTTCTTTCTTTCTTTCTTTGTGTGTGTGGGGACCCTAAAACTATCCTTAAAACAACTTACACATGTGGTCAAATCCCTTATAACGGTAGAATTATCATAATTCGGAAGGTTAGGCACTAATACCCTATAGAAAGGTAAATAAATCCGGAAGAAATTAAAGATACTAAAAATATCAAGTCAAGTCAGCGAGTCAGCACAGGTTGAGAAACGCTGGGGTACTTAGTGTCGTACGGTCCGGAGGGACAGGTAGTGGTAGAGGGCCTCAAGTGAGTCTGAGTGTAGGTAGCTCAGGTACTACGGTAGGTCGGTAGAGTAGGAGTCAGCAGGGGAAGAGGAGGACGGGGGTCAGGGAGGATCACAGTCTCAGAAAAGGTTACTCAGGTGAAAAGCGTACTCCACCGGTTTCATGACCTCGAAGTCGAAGTCGAAATCGTAGTAAGGAACGTTTCTTTAGGGTCCCAACTAGAGGAAGTCTTACCTGGCCAACCTAGAGGAACATCAGGTTCGCTGAGAGTTCTCAGAAGAGGTTGTGGTGTCAAGTTTTCGTAGTCAAGAAGGCACGAGTCGGAAGAAGTGTCAGGTTGAGAGTGTAGGTATGTACTGGTGTCCTTTTTGGTATCGGGACTGATCTACCTGGAATCAGCCGTTTCATTACAGAGACGAAATCTTATATGATAGATCCAATCAGTATTGAAAAGAAGGTTCTTCATTCGCAGAAAATCAAAGTACCGACATCAGTGGTAGACGTCACTAAGACCTCGGGGGTTTTATTTCAGACTGTGACAAACGTGACAAAGGGGTAGAGAAAGGGTACTTCACTACCCTGACCTACGGTACTAGAAGCAAAAGACTTATAACTCGAAATTCGGTTAAAAAAACGAGAGCAGAAAGTGTGAGTATTTCGCCGAAAAATCAAGAAGAAGTGAAAGACGGTATTCCCACCACAGTAGACGTATAGACTCCAATAACTATAAAGAGGGCCGTTAGAACTAAGGTCGAACACAAAGAAGGTCAGGTCGTAAGGAGTACTACATGAGACGTATCTTCAATTTATTCGTCCCACTGTTATATGTCGGAACTGCATGAGGAAAAGGATAAACCTTGGTTAGACAACAAGGTACAGGTCAAGATTGACAACGAAGGACTGGACGTATGTCTAAAGAGTTCTCCGTCCAGTCCACCAGACCATAAGGGTAGAGAAAGTCTTAAAAGGTGTCGAATAACACTAGGTGTGTCAGTTTCCGAAACCGTATCAGTCATTTCGTCTTTATCTACAAAAATACCTTGAGAGAACGAAAAAGGTACTAGGTTACCTACAACCGTTAAACTAGAGACCAAGGAGACGGAAAAGATTTTGGTCGAACTTGTAGTCCCTCAAGTGCCAAGTGCATAACGACTTCGGACCGAACCTCTTAAAACTCGTAATGAAATGATCATACACCCTACTCACGTTAACACGACATCAAACTCGTAAGAAACCGTAACGGAAAGAAACCTTAACCTTACTTTTGACTGGAAAAGGAAAGACACAGGTGACGACTCAAAAGGTTTAAACGACCGTATAACTCACGCCGTGAAAGTGTCGTAGTAGAAAGTCCTAAACTTTATCGAGTTGACCTTAAGGTAGTGGAGGTGATCGAAACAAGCATCACTACGAAAGATTCCGGGTGAACTGAAGTGTAAGGTTCTACAGACCGAGATCTAATCACTAGTGTAGTAGTACTAATAGACCCAGCACTTCTAGAAAAAACATGACAAAAAGACACATAAGAACGGTGGAGAAGAATTATAGAAGACGAAGAAAATCCAGGTATGGTAAAGACAGGAAATGGCTCGGGTAGAAACGTACTTTACAAGGGAACCATAGAGATTAAAAGAACTTCTCTAGAGATCAGAAAGGGTAAGACAAGAAAAGGAGATAAAGAAACGTAACTAGCGAGTTCTTCCGAAAAAAAAAAATAGAGAAGAACGATAGGAAACTTGAGACGTAACTCTACGAATATAGAAAGGAAAAGAGGAAACGAAAGCGGAGAGGAGAAAAGTATCGATAAACATTCAGGAGGGGTCTGTCGGCAAAACGAAAAAACGTAAAGAAAAGGTACCCCTACCAGAACTAGGGACAGAGGACATTTTACAGTGCTTGGAGTAAGGTATCAAGTAGTCCGTGAGATAGATAGTCTAGATCCGGGAATTTAGATAAAGAGTGAAGGTGACATATTAGTATTCCCTAAACTAAATCCAGTATGGACTTACCAGATCGCCAAAAGGGATGAAAAAAGTTAAACTCAGACTTAAACCATTATTCCTCAAGCACTAGACTCGGTGTCAGTCGAGGACCAGAACAAAAACAACTGACATATCTCGAAGAGGTAGAAACCGACGTTTCTTATATTAGTCAGACTAAAGCCACAACTAGTAGACCACTACACGTACACATCTCAGAAGAGAACACAACAACCTTCTCCCACAAACGATACTGGTCACGTAAAAGAACCGTTTTGAGATAATCAGAAACGGGACGAAGTAAGACGTGAGGTTCCGGTTTAAACGGACAATGAGGTCCACAAAGAACTGAAGGATGAAAACGTAAGGTCAGGGGATATTACTTTTCCTGTAGCAAAAACCCACAATCAAGATTTTCCAGAACATCCAGAAGTATTTTGGCAAGTTGAAGTCGAAGAAGTCGCAATGACCAACCCCGTATCTGAACCTATTGACAGTATAACTTACCAAACGGAACCTCTGCTTGTCTCTAGTAAGACAACAAAAACTCTAACGCAGGTTCATGACGTAAAGCCTGAGAAAACAACTGGTACTACCGATGAGGTAAAGAAGACGCCCTAAGGACGGGTGTCATCATCCATATTACCAGCAGAACGTGAGAAATAATTAAAACAAGGATTTATAAAATAAGGAAAACTACGAGAAATTTACCTTAATAATAAAATTTATAAAAGTCTAACAAGTATTAGTTACATCTCTTTATCTAAAAGAGTAAACCAAAATAAACAATAAGGTCACAATAACTCGACAATGACTGTATGTCGTAAGATACTCAAATTTCACATGTCGTATTACTAAACTGAACACATGTAGTACTTTACTAATGATATCATTCCAATCACTCGTAGGTAATAGAATATATATCTATTTTTTCTTTTCTTTCTTTTTTATAAAAAGGGGATTACTCCGGAGAATCATAAATGTCAATTGTTGGAAGTATATGTTAAATTCCGAACCAAATAATATAATTAGTACAACATGTAGACATCATCAAAAGGTAGAAAAATTTACATTGAAATAAATAAATAAACCGACACGACCTAGAAACAACGACGTATCCGAAAAGAAATCAAGACCGTTCGTCCCCGGTGAGATCAATACCATACACCCGAAGCGTAACGTCGTCGAAGGGGACAAGGTCTCGTTTCCGAGACCTCGCAAACCCGAAGTCATCAGTGTCGAGGTCCTGAGGTCTTGTATCCAAGTCACCAAACCCCACGTCACCCGCACCGAGGTCCTGAGGTCTTGTGTTCGAGTCATCAACACCGTGTACCCGAATCAACAGGGTCCGTACTGCCTAGAAGGACCTGGTCCCTTGCTTGAACACAGAGGTCGTAACCGTCCACCTAAGAAATGGTGACTCGGTGGTCCCTTCGGAGTGAATGAAGTCAAGTCAAGTCAAGTCAGTAAGTCAAAACAGGATGAGAAACGTTGGGGTACATGACGTCGTGCGGACCGGAGGGACAGGTAATGGTTGAGGGTCTCAAATGAGTTTGAGTCTAGACAACTCAACCACTACGGTAGGTTGGTAGAGTAGGAGGCCGCAGGGGAAGAGGTCGGAAGTTATAAAGGGTTCTAGTCCCAGAAAAGGTTACTCAGTCAATAAACATAGTTCACCGGTTTGATAACCTCGAAGTCGAAGGCGTAGTCAGGAAGGTTACTTATAGGGCCTGACCAACCTAGAGGAACGTCAGGTTACCTGAGAGTTCTCAGAGGAGGTTGTGGTGTCAAGTTTTCGTAGTTAAGAAGTCACGAGTCGTTTCGAGTCGGGTGTATGAATTTTGTCTTTTAAACATGGAAATCTGGTGGAAGAACATCAAGAGGAAGAGAGTTGGGGGATGGAGATCATTCGTGTTTAGAAGAGAAAAAGATATTTAAAAAACAAACAAAAAACTTTGTATTAACTGGATGTTGTGAGACAACCAAGGACCACGTGTTGTATCACTAGACTATAAAGATATGTAATGTTCTGTCTTAACTAGAAACACATCACTAGAACATGAGAAACCCGACGGGTCCACCACGAACACCATTTCATGGACGGATGGCTACGTCCTCTGTACTCTCTACACCTAAGCTAGGAACCCAGCCCGTCTAGGGGACCTCCTCCCGTACCGGTGGGTGAGGTCCTAAGAACAGAACTCTTAGGGTACCTGTCTCTTCGAACCACCCGATGTCAGGTATCTCAACGTTTCTCAGTCTCTACAGACTTCACTGAATTGTGAATGTGAGACGTTGGAACTATTTAGTAAATAATAAAACTTACCAAAAAAATCACCTAAGGAACTCTATAAGACGTATATTCTAGTACAGTAGACGTTTATCCCTGTCAAATCAAGAAGAGAAGGTTAGATCTACGAAGAATAAAGAAGGAACAGATTGACGGGACCGATTTTGTAGATCATGTCACAATTTATCTTCACCGTCCTCGTCTGTAAAACAGAACAAGGAATAGGATCCTCCATTCGTAAGGCTGAAAGTGAAAAGTTATAGTACAAACGACACCCAAAGAGTGTCTATAGGAAATACTCCAATTCCTTTAAGTAAAGATAAGGATGAAACACCTCACCACCAAATAAAAAATTATAAATAAATAAAACCGACGTCACGTAGTAACGGTACGGTCCGTGTCCGAAAGACATCAACACCACGGATCCGAAGATCAACAATACCGAAGAGAACAACACCTCGTACCTGAGATCCCAAGCGTCCGAAGTCATCAATATCGTGTACCCGGGACAACGGGACACCGTCCACCCTAGAAGGGTCTCGTCCCGAGATTGACCACAGGGTACGTAACGTTCCGTTTAAGAATTGGTGCCCTGGTCGTCCCTTCGGGACAAACAAAATTAGTACTTTATGACAAACCAAAACGGTTTACGAAAAAGACAACTCTACTAGTATACTCAAAACATGAAATAAGACAATTATACCACATGATGTGACTAAAAACATACAATTTGGTCAGAATGGACGGAGAACTCTTTAGACATACGTCCAGTTCTTCGTTGTCAATCTTGACCTGTAGCTTGTTGTCTGACCAAGGTTTAGTCCTTTCCTCATGCAGTTCCGACATATAACAGTGGGACGAATAAATTGAATATACGTCTCATGTAGTACACGATACGACCCGATCTACTTGGTGTTCCACCTTAGTTCTAACGACCCTTTTTATAGTTATTGGAGTCTATACGTCTACTGTGGTGGGAATACCGTCTTTCACTTTTTCTTGATTTCTCCGAGAACCATTTTCACTTTCTTCTCTGACTTTTTCAACCGATTTTTGAGTCGTAAGTCTTTTCATTCTAGTACCGTAGGTCAGGGTAGTGAAGTACCGTTTATCTACCCTTTTGTTACCTTTGTCACTGTCTACAATGAAAAAAGTCGAGATCATACCAGTCATACCAGTCGACGTCTACCATGACGTCGGTACTTTAATTCTCTACGAACGAGGAACCTTCTTTTCGATACTGTCTGGACCTGTCGTATAATTTTTCGTCTCTGTAATGAAACGACTGTTTCCAGGTAGATCAGTTTCGATACCAAAAAGGTCATCAGTGCATACCTACACTCTCAACGTGACATTTCTTTCGACTCACGGCTTCTTAACTACGAAAACTGGACACCACAACCTCCTCTGAGAACTCTAGGGAACCTGACGTTCCTCTAGGTTGGTCAGGTAGGATTTCCTTTAGTCAGGACTCATAAGTGATCTTCCTGACTACGACTTCGACTTTGAGGTTATGAAACCGGTAGACTACACTTCTTGACTGAGTAACTTTTTCTGGGGTTGCGACCTTTATAACTTCCGACCTCCTCTTCCCCTACTATCTCCTACTCCAACCTACCGTAGTGACTGAGTTACCTGTACTCAAACTCGTTCGAGACCCTCAACCACTACCTGTCCCTCCGGACCCTCAACACGACGTCAGGAACCCCAGCGTTTCTCAGTCTGTACTGACTCGTTGACTTGACTTTGGTTAGAACGTAAGGATCCTATTTAGAATAAATTCATGATCATAATCAGAGAGTCAGTCCGAGGAGACAGATATCCTAACAAATTGGATATACGACTCGTGTAGTACTCTTTACGGACCCGACCTACTCAATGTTCGACCTTAGTTCTATTCGTCCTCTTTGTAGTTGTTGGAGTCTATACGTCTACTACGGTGAGATTACCGTCTTTCGTTTCTCCTTGATTTCTCGAAGAACTACTTCCACTTCCTCCTCTCACTTTCTCGGCCGAATTCTGACTTTTTTGATTTGATTTTTTTCGATTTGATTCGATCTGATTTTTTCGACCGAATCAATTTTTTTGATTCTAGTACCGTAGACCGGGGTAATGACGTACCGTTTATCTCCCCCTTTTCCACCTTCGTCGCTGTCTAAAGGAGAAGAACCCGAGGTTTTAGTGACACCTACCACTGACTTCGGTAGTTTAGTCTTCTGTCAACGAAGAACCGTCCTTTCGTTACTGTTTCGATCTGTCACACAACTTCTCGTCTCTGTGATGAGACGACCGTTTCCAGGTATATCAGTTCCGATACCAGAAGGGTACCAGTGTATACCAACACTCTGGACCTGACATTTCTTTCGTCTTCTGGTTTCTTAACTACGGAAACTTGATACCACGAACTCTTCTAAGGACTTTCAAGGAACCTGTCGTACCTCTAGTTTGGTCCGTTAGAATTCTCTCTGTTTGGGACTTATAAGTGACCTTCCTGACTACGACTTCGACTTCGAGGTCATAAGACCAGTGGACTATACTTGTCTTTTGATAACCTTTTCAGGGACTACGACCCTTTCTAACTCCCGTCTTCTTCTCCCGCAGTCTCTTACTCTAACGACCTACCGTAGTGGTCACGTCACTTGTAGTTGAACCCGTTTGAGACCCTCTACCACTCCCTGTCCCTCCGGACCGTAGACGTCCCCAGTACTTCCCAGTCTGTACTGACCCGCTGACTTGTTGTTGAGTCAGCACAGGTCGAGAAACGCTGCGTACATGACATCGGGCGGTCCGAGGAGACAGGAACCCTAAAGGGTCCGTTCTTATGACCTGACCCAACGGTAAAGGAAGAGGTCCCCTAGAAAGGTTGGGTCCCTAACTTGTGTCCGTCTAAGAAATGGAAGACTCGGTGGTCCCTTCGATTCAGGATAAACCAGAGTCATCAAAAAGTTTTATACAACGACTTAATCCAAACGACCATAAAATAACTTTAAAAACACAGATATTGAGTGTTTCCTATAACCAGACATCAAAAGAACGTCATAGAAACAGACTAAAACCATATCCTCGGAGTACCTTACTCAACTATTCAGTGATCAGGTCGGTTCTTTTTAACTAATAAACTAGTTTCGAGAGGTAAAGAGGAAAGTAAAGGAGATTTTCATAGACTAGTAATTCTTCTACCCTTATTTATCCGATTTAGCAGAGACTCAATTAGTCTACAGAACTTAATGTAAAATAGAAATCTTTGACTTAATAAGTAAAATTTTTACTGATTTGTATTCGTAATTTTTTGCGTCAGACCTTAAGAGTTCATTCCCGTTCTGTCTACAAATCACCCTCTTCTACAAGGATACAGAGGATTAACCCTTTCCTATGAGTACCGGTTTGTCTCGGGAGTAAGGACACCTCGTTGACAGAACTCAACTTTTCTTCCGTTAAACTGTCTTGATTAACAATGATTATTTTTTAATAACTTCTCGGAATAATGAGAAGATCTTCCTAAACGTAAAAATTTTCTTCTTTACAAAATTTAGTTTACATTCTGACAATTTCACTCTGAAAGAGAGTTTAAAGTCTCCGGGGTTCAACTTCTATTTACATGTGATCTGATTATTGTTCTTATTTATTGTCGATTCCATCCTTTGAAGAATCTTGACAGACTTTGACTTTCTCCTCTCCTCTCAAAATCACCTCGTCTTATCTCACCTCTGACTTTCTCCTACAACACAAAATGACAAGGTAGAGTTCCAGGATTTTTCCGAGAACTCTCTCGTAACGGAACGTTTTACCCAAATAAGGCCTTATCGTTTTTGACGCTAAATTTTGTCCGTTAGTTACCGTTTTCTTTCTGTTCAGGTCTCTTGTTTCTTCTTAGGGAGAATATCTCCTCTTCCCTCTCTACTTCCACTTCCTCCTCTCACTTCTTCGACCGAATTATAAGTCTTGTAAGTTCTTTGTCTAGTACCGTAAGTCAGGGCAGTGAAGTACCGTTTATCTACCCCTTTGTTACCTTTGATACTGTCTGATAAAGGAACCCGAGGTTTTAGTGACGCCTGTCGCTGACGTCGGTACTTTAATTTTCTGTGAACGAGGAACCTTCTTTTCGATACTGTTTGGACGACGACGACGACGATTCAGCGAAGTCAGTACAGACTGAGAGACGCTGGGGTATCTGCCGTCGGGTGGTCCGAGGGGGTAGGGACCCTACGAGGTCCGTTCTTGTGACCTCACCCGACGGTAAAGGAAGAGGTTACGTACTTTCACTTTTCACTTTCACTTCAGCGAGTCAGTATAGACTGGGAGTCGCTGGGGTACCTGACGTCGGAAGGTCCGAGGAGACAGGTACCCTACAAGGTCCGTTCTCATGACCTCACCCCACGGTAACGGAAGAGGCTACTGTTTGGATCCGTCGCAATAATTTTTCGTCTCTACAATGAAACGACTGTTCCAGGGATATCAGTTTCTATACCAAAAAGGTCATCAGTACATGCCTACACTTTCAATTCTGGTATTTCTTCCGACTCGCGACTTCTTAACTACGAAAACTTGACACCACAACCTCTTCTGAGAACTCTCAGGGAACCTGACGTTCCTCTAGTTTAAGATTTCCTTTAGTTGAGACTTATAAGTAACCTTCCTGACTACGACTTCGAGGATATGAAACTGGTGGACTACTCTTCTCGTCTGAGTAACCTTTTCTGAGAAAACGACCCTTTCTACCTTCCGACCTCCTCTTCCCCTCCTGTCTCCAGTTCTACCAACCTACCGTAGTGACTGAGTTACCTGTACTCAAACTCGTTTGGGACCCTCTACCACATCCTACCACGTCGGACTGTACGACGTCAGGTACCCCAGCGTCTCAGTTTGTGCTGACTCACTGACTTGTTGTCTTCCCCTCGACCCGTACTGAAGAACATTATTTCTCAGGTAACCTCCCTTGGACCTCAACCTTCACATCGCCGGAGGGTAATCGACCCAACGAAGGTCTGACCCTCCTGCCAAAGGAGAGAACATCCGTCACTCCGACGCGGGAAGAAGGACGACCCAGAGATTAGTTCCCTGTCACCACGGGTCTTGATAGGAAAGACCGGAGGGTTGAGATTTCACTCCAAAGAGGCACAACTAAAAGTGTGAAGAGTGCGACTCTGACCGGACGTTGGAGGACATGCCTGTCGGGGTGTGAGATGGTAGATCTGAGACGAGGACGTCCTCCGATGTGGTTTCGGCAGGTAGATCCGCGGTAAACGGGAAGTTCGCCGAAGAGGAACACGGATCTCAAGAGCCGGAGACCTGGATTACGACCTTCACGTCCGCACCGGATCAACCTACCCCGCCCCGAGCGTCTCCTCCGGGTCGACCCACACCCGAAACCCCGCCTCGACCCGAACCGAGGCCTCCCCTCCCCGCCCCGAGGCGTGCTGGACTCAAGTGACAGGTCCAAAACGGACCCTCTAACCCAACCGACCTCGCAGGGAATTTAGACCTCAGAAAAATCTTCCATTTACATGGGGATCTTACAACACCACACCCCCCTCTGACCTAGCTCGAGACGGCGCATCTGTACTGACTGGAACCTGAAGTGTACCCCGTCCACCCGTCGTAATCGGAGGATTCTGGGAAGACCCGGGGGTCCCGTGTTAGGACTTCTTAAATTGTTCCTTTGAGAGTACAACAATAAAGATGGAGGGAACAAGGTCTCTTCTGATTTCCACCGAAGTCTCTAAGAGTTCCAGTAAAACTTGTCCATGCATGAAAAAAAAAGATTTGAGATCCGTCACCGTCTAATTCGAAATTTACTCATTCTAAGTCCATGGGTGTGTTCCAAAATGTCAAACAAGGGATGGAATCAGTTTAAAATTAAAAAATTAGAACGGAAAGAAAAGAGACTATAAATCGTTCGGGACTGTTTGGTAAACAATCCTCCCTTCGTTGACAAAAAACGACTCTGTGTAACACTGTCACAACCAAAATTCAATGTAAACAACTATTGGACCACTAACCTCTTTGGAGTGTGGTTCCCACATTTGTCACGTCAAAAGTAATTCAGCCTTTACCGTTTGTGTGGGAGTTCCCATACGGCAAACCATATAGAATTAGAAGTCCAGGGAAATAGATCAGTACACACTTATCTAGTAAACGTCGTTTAGGTCTTATAGTCGTATTCCTACTAAAATTTTTCGTCTCCCCGATTTGTACCGTAGAGGATGAGAAGCAATGTCTAAAAAAAAAAGATCAGACAAAAAGACTCGGAGAAATCTCGTCTTAGTCCCTAGACATCTCCTGTCTCTTGTTTGTTAACACTAAAATAGGGGTCCCTCTCCCGTCTCTCGACGAGGTATCTACTCTGACACCATCGGTGTGCAAGGGTCTTTGTTTGAGAGAGTCCTCCTGCTACGTCTATCACCTCACGTCAAATAATGTGACCGCCCGGGTTCCGTCTCAGAGGAGAATTGGTTGCTGGGACTGGTCAAAAACACTTTCGGAATATATGGGATTCACATGAACTAGTTTGGGTGGAGGGGTTTAAGGAACTTTGATCAGACCTGTTCTATTTTCTCTATATACTAGTTTCAATTGGGTACTAAGTACACAGCATTCGGATCTATCAATTTGTATCCGGAAAGTCATCCGCATGCCAGTATAGGACCATTTGTATTACCTTAAATGCTGAAACAAGACAATGTCTCTATTAATCGTATAAGAAAATCCGCTCCCTCTCAGGTTCAGGTTCAGGACTCCGAGAAAATAGACTCCCCTAGACCAAAAGGCAACCATACGGTAAAGATATCTGTGGCCCGTGTTTCAAGTCTCAGGTAACCCTCCCACTAGTACATACATCGGATTACAAGCATCACACCGGAATCTACCTCAGGTCGAGACAGACAAAGAAGGAAGTTCTACTCCTATCTGAAACTTTCCCTGATCTCTCTCCTAGTCTCCTGTCTCACCGTCCCTCTCTTCTATGTTCAGTCACCCGTGGTTGAACTTCGTTCAGAACCGTACAACCCCTACACTCCTACTACCCTCCCATAACCTGAGCAGAGAGTTTATGACGCTCCTTCGAAACACTCCTTTATCTCAAAATTCTTTTAAAATTTTTTAAAATGACACGATATACTTAAGTCAGAGAGAAACCACATTCAAACAAAGATCTGTGAATCGATCTACAGATGTAACAAGAAGTCTAAACTTGTAATCGTTGGAGGAAGTGACTTCCGAACGGGAGTCAGGACGTTCGAGACTTACGAGAGAAAGTAATAGACCCGGTACTACGTTCCGACACATAAGGGGAGTGAGACGTAACCTCCTCTCGTTCAAGGTCTCTCTTAGTGTCCGTCCGTCTCACCGGACTTGGTCACGGACACCAGGACTAAAAAACAGGAGGAAGGACGGGAGTGGGGTAGAAACAAAGAAAGAGAGACAAGGGTTTTGATTTTTATGAAGAAACCAACGTCAACCAAAAATAAAAGTAAAAACGAAAATTCAATCTTTCTAGAGAGAATGAGGGGAGGGGGAATGGACCGGGGTGGTAACGGGGAAGACACTTGGCTTCAGTGAGAGTGAACCCAGTGGACCACGAGGGACGGGGCAGGACGAGACCCGAGTCTCAGGTCGACCCGTCGGTGCCAGTGACCAGTCCCTAGATGTACGGAAAGAAACGTGGAGGGAGTACTCACGGTACGTGTACAGGCAGAATCAAAAGGAACTTTCTTCTCCAACCTTCAAGTAAGATGAAATAAAAAGAAAGACCCAGCGTTAAAATTTCTCCGAAATTTTCTTCTTTTAGGACCCAAATCTCGGAACCCAGACACCTTCCGTTAAAGTCGTTTCAATTATGTTTCAGAAAATAAAAAATTAACTCGTTAGTAAAACGTTCCTCTTTTATTGATTAAAATTTAGACACAATCGTCAAGTTTAATTTGTCACGTTCCTCGTACGTGTATCGTCAATCTTTTATATGTATAGACTTGATAGTGAGAGAATTGATTTTTGTTTCGACATTTTAAAAAAAAAGGGTTTAAAGTGGGTACCCAAATAGAAAGCTGAACCTGTTTTACACCCACGGATTGTTATGTGGAAGAAACACCACGTAAGGAAACAATAGTCTTACAGGATTGGTTGGTAGTACAGTTATGACCCGTAGGTTCCTGCAGACGATCTCCGTTCAGGTGAATGGAGAGAGACACGTCTTTGATCGCCTCCTCTTACTCTACACTAGAGTCCCGCGTCGACATTTTGTGCGGACATTTATAGTACAGTCAAAGTGGTTCTTGGGCCCTTCGGACTCTCTGGAAGTTAGTCGACGTCTCGCGACGACCTCGGTTTCAAGAGAGAAACTTGGGACGGGAGAGGAGACTCGTGGTCCCAGTCGTCGTCCACCCTGGACACGAGGGAAGATCCTTTCGTCAATTACCCCTAGGGTGAAGGACAGAGTACGAGGAACCGGTCAAGGACTGACACTCACCTCTACCAATCTCCGACCACGACCACTTTCCTCAATACCTCGTTCCCTGTCTCGGGTCCCTGCCCCACTCGAGAACTTAGACGGGTTCCGAAGGTGGGGGGTGATGGCGGTAGAGAGGGGCGAAGTTGAGAGTGGGGGAGAAGTGGAAACCTCTCCCGCGCTCAGTGCACGTACCAGAACCTAGAAGTGACACACGTGGGTGACTGTCACTACCGCACTACCTACACACAGTGACGAGGTATTGGTTGACCCTCGGCCGTCATTAACTTGGACGAGAGACATTTTGATTTCAGAATAGGACTTACTCTGAGAAAATTAGAAAACGAGTTTCAGGTTCTTCATTGTGTTCAAAAAAAAATCGGTTAATACGAGACTTGAAACTTGTGTATAATTTGTAAAAATCGGTTCAGACACTGGACTTCTATTTTACGTGAGTAATCGGAGTTGAGAACTTTCGTCGACCAAAAGAAAAACCTTCTTTCGATATTTTACAATTTTTTTTTTAGAATAAAATTTAATCCTTGTTCCTTGTATTTTGTAGTAAATTAAGTAAACTGTCTGTTATTGTTTATAGAAAATGAAAGTGTTATTTTTTTTAGTCAATCAATGACGTCGACGATGCCGGTTTCCCGTCTTTATTTCTTGGTACAGGTTTTCCTCCTTGCACCCGGACTACCCCACAACCATGGAAGTCTCAGGACCAGACAACACTAAGTCTGAAATGTCCTTAAGTAGGTCCTTTATTAAGGTCAGAATCTCAAGTCTTTTAGATTTCTTATCATCTTCTCGTATGTCCAACAAGAGAACTTTTTTGAGAAGAGACTGTCATCTTTAACATAGACAGAAAGACGTCCGGTACCCGCTAGTCCTGGAGGGACCTCAAGACCACAGACTAGAACTTCCTGGTGTACCATATACACTTCTAGTACAACTTCTGGACTTCTCTGTGAAATTAGAGTAATGGTACGTTCTGAAAAACCTTTTATTTCGTGTCGACCCAGGGTTCTAGGTTCGACACATGTAGACCCCACCTTCCGGCCGGCAGTCGGTCCTCGAGGACGTGTCGGACGGGAGGAACTTCTAGCACCGGTCGCGTCCCCGTCCCGACCTGGTGGACCTGGACCCCGAGCACCGGTCGAAACCACACTTCCACCGGTTGTGTGGTGTACGACAGAGATCGGGGTGCCGTCTGGACCCCTACCGGAACGACGAACGGCGTCGAGCCTCTCAGCACCTTCCATTTGTCGGTCCTCTACAACCAAAAGGTCCAATCTACTGTCTACAAATTATAGTGTGGACCATTTCGGGACCAGAGAAGTGTGACACAGGTGCTGAACACCGGGACCCCACCCTCGGTCAGAACCAACGATGTCGGATCACTCCCGGCCCGAGTCGTGCACGTGTGCACGTCAGGTGTACCAGACAGACTTGTGACAGAAAAGGAGGTGGTGTAGGATGAGTGACACGGTACCCCCATGGACATGTACACTCCATTAAAGTCGTGGTGATACCTTTGCAGGACCCCACCATCAGTCGGACGATGGGACCCCACTTCCGGGTGTGTACTCATCCACTCTGGGGTGGAGAAGTGTGTGACCTGCAGTGACCCTCACAAGATCCTTCCTGTCGAGTCGGTAAGTCGTGAACCGGCAGTAGGACCACCTCGAGACTCTACTTCCCCGAACTCCTCTCCTCCGTTCTTGGTCCGACCAAGAGAAGACTAACGACCAAGTGTACACGTGTGAGTGTATGTATATGCGTGAACGTATACGTGTATTCGGTATATATTTGTGTATACGTCAGTGTATGTGTATGTACATCAGTGTTTGCATGTCTGTGTGTGTGGTCTTGGTTGTTTAAAATTGGTGTTTAGGAGGGAATTACACTTTCTTCAACGAGCAAATTTCGTAGTACGGTCCTCCGAACCCAAACACTACACCTTTGACGACAGCCTAGGTAGGAAGAAGGACGTCTTTGTAAAACGACAACATATCTACACGGACTCGTGGGTCCCAGGTGGAGCCCGAAGGAAGTTGGAGTAGAGAGTCAGTCCTCTAGGGCCCTCCCAACACCCCTAACACACACACCACGACAGGTGTAACGGGTACGACGTGGAACAAATAAAATCCAGTAGTCAACCGACAAAGTGGTGTATGTCTCTTGAAAGGATGTCTGATATACCCAGTTGTTCACTGTCCCCGGTGAGACCCTTAATAGCCGTACCCGTTATAACCGATATTCTAACGAGTTTCCCGGTCTCGTAAACTTTACTTCTAACAGATAGTGTTATCCTTTGCGTCCATTTTAATTCTTTTACCTGAACTTTAATTAACTCGTCTTGAATGTAGTAGTGACGGAAGTCATACCGAAGCTATATAATAAAGAGGTGAAAAATAAGCTAAGGGAATAAGACAGAGGTTTTTCGTCCCAGCTACTAGTTTCTTACCTAACATCGTAAAAATACTAAGGGATTTTTACACCGTCCATTCGAAGAGAAGTACCTTCTCTAAAGTGGACTCCTTTCTCTAAAACCAAGTGAATGTCAATGTACGAAAAATTTAAACATTTGACTAAGAAAGACTGGTACTCTCTACGACGGGTGTGAAATTATGTGTATTGTGTCCCCGTGTCCCAAAGGGGGTCGTCGCAGACCAGACGTCGGCAGAAGGAGCATGAGGTACTCGCCGTAGACCGGCTCGCGGGCAGAAAACTAAGGCAGACTCTGGAGGGACAAACGAGAGCGAAGTAACTACCGAGGACGGACGCGGGGCCGAAAAGAACGGACGTAAGGTGAGGGGGTTCCCCGACGCGAGAGACAGGAACTTGCAGTCGGGTAAACGTCTGGTCGGCCTCCTCCCACGACAAGTCTCGGAAAGTCACCGAAGACAAGGGACCTTATCGAAAGATGAGTGTCTCCGTCCCACTCGACCCTCCGGAATGTAGTCCTGGTGGCAGAAGTCAGCTACACCTGTGTCACCTGTCACCACTCCGAAGTCATCGACAGTGCCGAGGGTCACACCACTCCCGACTACGTCTCCGGTCCCGAGAAGCCCCTGTCCGTACACTATACTCGTCCCGGAAGTGTCACCGACGCGTACGACCGGCAAGGAAAGGAGGTCCACGAGGGGACCGGTTCTACACATCTTTCTTAGGTATATCAAAACATAACGTATAAACATCCTGTCCTAACCGATGGTTCTTGCGACTCTGGAGGACCTCGAACCGCAAAGACAACTCATTAGTAGACGGACCCCACCCGTCTCGTCGATCCTAACTTGGGGTTTGTCGTGTTTTCGACGGACGTGGTCTTGGAACCCAGGAACGAGAGACAACTTGTGTACCGTGAGGGCTGGGGGAGGGTAAAAAAAAAAAAAAAAAAGACCTCAAAGACTGCACAAACGGGTATAGGTCGTCAGAGTACAGTGACTTTCGCACAGACTGTGGTAACCGACATGGTCGGAGACCCCCGAGTCTCGACTCACTCTCTTTCGAGGACAGGTGTTCTCCGAACGTCAGACCACACTTTACGGTATCTGTTGTCCCGAGTCTCGTGGGTCTCCGTGTCCAAAGGTACCCATTCGGGACTCGAGTCCCAGGTCGGTGGAGACTTGGGTGTACCTCAGACCGGGGTACCCCCTGTATGACTTAGACGTCGGGAGAGTCTTTGAGGAAGGACCCCGTTTGCCTACTTAAAGATTCGTCTCTTGTACCAGAAGAGGGAACAAGGGAAGTATCTTTTAACCTCCTCCTTCTTCGACAACCCCGGTGAATGACACTCTCCGACCTACTGGAGGAAGTCACCAGCCTGAAACACTACAACCGACACTCGGACTGCGGTGTGTGAGTCCCGGACTAGCCCTTCGCCCTCGACTCCAACTACTTCGGGTGACGGTAGGAGTAGTTGTAGCCGTCTCCATGGGTGAGGTCGACATACACCCGGCCTCCCGACACGTCCTCCTGGGGGTCGGGACCGGTGAGAGAGTTATAAAGGTCAGTTGGAAAAGGGAGTTACCAGACTTTTTAGGTGATCTGAACACCCACCACGCAATTTCCCTAATATGAAATCTCTATAAAGACTAAAAATAGAAGTGTAGTAAAACTCGGAGTTTAATCATTGTATTTCTTACTCTTACGACTTGGAGACACCCTCAAAGTATAGGGTCACACCCGTAGAGGAACCCTCCCGGTAGTGTTAAACTGAAAGGTGTACAATAGTTCGTTTTTAATACCCCCATTTAAAAGACTCGGACAAACCGATAAACTGTAAACGTATCTCGAAACACACAGACACATGTCCTTCGGTATCCAGGACACAACATTGATTCAAGAGACCTCGTAAATACTTCCTCTTTTGACCCAGGAGTTACGACCCCTGTACTCGTGTACACTCCTAACCACGACCGTAGTGTGAAGGGCCACTGAACGGAAACCCCAACCCCCGGTCTCCTGCACACTCTGAACCGTGATGGTCTTCGATGGACCTAGAGAGTGGGCATTTTGGGTCTATTATCACGAACGGCACTTTAGGGTGTCCCGGTTCGATCACGCGAACTTCCAGAGCTTTTAAGTATGGGACAGCTGTTCGTCCTTCCTGGTCACGTAATACAAGAAAACCACTACAGTCTCCAACCTCTGTTTCTAAGATCTTTTCGTTTGTGGGGTCCGTCCCGAACCTCGATCCACAGAGGTCGTCGTCGTGCGCGTCCGACCCACGACACAGAACTGGTCACCCCGTCGGGTCGGGTGGTCACCCTTCCCCTGAAGAGACGAACTCCCTTTCCCGGAGGAGTCGACGACAAGTTCGTCCGGGACGATAAAGTGCAAACTTTACGTCAATACCAAGTACAAACACGGACGAACCAAAAGATCGTACATATATGTTGATAATAGGCCCCCGACAAAGGACCTTAGGAGACCACCAACCCTCCACCACACCACGTCGCCGTCCCGGGTCCGAGTCCCGGTCTGTCTGGACCCGAGTCTGGACCCACCCGCACAATCTTCGTATACTGAAGCCGACTCATACAGTGGACACTTTACTCATAACAGAAGACGACCCATCCGTCTCAGTCACTCTGTCGCAGACACTTCCCGAATCACGTGACGGACCGTGTACCGTCCGAGAGTCGCAGACTCTTGTCTGACCGTCTTACTTCAAGTGCACGAAAAACAGTTTGAAGGATGTTCTAGTTCCACACAGAGTCCCACTGATCTCTCGTGACGGATTGAACCCGGATGTCTCCTCCCCAGAGCAGGTGGGTCCAGACGATCAACTAGTTCTGCGGGACCACCTTCGGGAAGTCTGGCCCGAGTAATTCCGCCGTCGCGACCTACACTGTATGGGTCTCGGGGACGGGTCCATTCCTTCGGTCTGACCTAGATGCCAAGAGGGGGAGACCCACCCTCCACGGAGTCTGTCGACGACGAAGACCGAAGACGTCGGTGCAACTCGACGGACAACGTTAGTGTATCCAAGAACCGGAACCTTGTACGGGGACCACTGGGCAGGTAAAGACGTCACCCAGTCCGGAGACGAAGTCGCGGAGGTGTCTGTCCCGTGAATCCCATGACCCCCGGGTCTGGAGTACCTACCTCTCGCGTGTCTTATCAGAAAGAGTCCAACTCGGTTTATCAGGAAGGAAATGGGTAACTAGGACCAAACGGGAGACCTCGTAGTCTCCGATTGAAACTAATAAGAAGAGAAATGTTTGGAAGTCCATTGGTGGTGTAAAGTGGTATCAGAAAAAAAAAAGAAAACTCCGATTTATAGAAGTATAGGAAATGAACATCAGATTCACTACAGGAAAGGTCTGTGCAACAGGAATAATAACGGAGGGTCAGGAAACTTTTATGCGACGACTCCTGACGTGTGTCATAAGTACAACACCAGACTGGTGACGTCTCTTCAATGTGTCTCCGACACAATCGTCGTACAAAGGAGTGTCGGAGTGATGTGGAATTGAGTAATTCAAAAAATCAATCAATTTCAACTTTAACAATAAAAGAGTTCAAAAAGAAACTTACACCTTAAAATGTAAATAAACGTAACTTAAAGTAAACGAACATACAAAACTGGCACACTAGGTCGGATCACCCTGACCGTAGAACTAATAGAATAAATAAAACTTAGAACTACGACAGTAAACAATTTGGTCGATAAGGATTGAAACTAAAGGTAGGTCATTCGTTTAACGACAGTCTACTTACAAAACTGGTTTAAACTATAGATTCAAATAGTTCTAACTGGAATCTTTAATCTGTAAAGACTCTTTTTGTTATTAAATAACTCTTATCAAAGAGTTTTACACCAGACCTCTGGTGAGATTTCCCAGATACTTCAGTTTTGATAAAAAGAAAAATTTCCAAATTAACCGAAGTAATTATTAAGTATTAGTCGTAGGACAGATCTTTCTCTGTAATCTTGACAAAAGACAAAGGTGTAGTCTTGACAAAAAGACTAAGTATTCGTCAACAAGTAAAGGTGAGTACAAAAGAGTGTTCTCGTGTCGTCCCAAAGGAGTCTTACACACTACTGTAGTAGTGAGTCAATTACTGCACATAATGTAACAAAAGTCAAAATTAAAGATTATGTTATTTACAACTATCTGTATTAGGAGTATTTGTGTACAAGAAACCCCAAGAGTTAAAAATTCTCATATTTCCGCTTCATTCGTTCGATGAGTCAAGTCAGTGAGTCAGTACAGATTGAGAAACGTTGGGGGTAACTGACGTCGTGGGGTTCGAAGGGACAGGTGGTGGTCGATGAGCTCGAATGACTTTGTAGTTCAACCACTACGGTAGGTTGGTAGAGTAGGAGACAACAGAGGAAGAGGAGGGTGGAAGTCAGAAAGGGTCGTAGTCCCAGAAAAGGTCACTCAGTCAAGAAGCGTAGTCCACCGGTTTCATAACCTCAAAGTCGAAGTAGTAGTCAGGAAGGTCACTTATAAGTCCTGACAAAAGGAAATCCTAACTGACCAAATTAGAGGAACGTCAGGTTTCCTGAGAGTTCTCAGAAGGGGTTGTGGTATCAAGTTTTCGTAGTTAAGAAACCGTGAATCGAAAGAAATACCAGGTCGAGAGTGTAGGTATGTGCTGATGATCTTTTTATTATCGAAACTGATCTGCCTGGAAACAGCCGTTTCATTACAGAGACGAAAACTTGTACGACAGATCCAATCAGTATGGAAAAGAAGGTTCCTCGTTCGCAGAAAATTAAAGTACCGACGTCAGTGGTAGACGTCACTAAAACCTCGCGTTCTTTTATTTCAGACGGTGACAAAGGTAACAAAGGGGTGGACAAACGGTACTTCACTATCCTGACCTACAGTACTCGAATCAAAAAACTTACAACTCGAAATTCGGTTGAAAAAGTGAGAAGAGAAAGTGAAAGTAGTTCTCCGAGAAATCTTTTCTCGACGATTAGATCTTGTTTTTTATTAAAGTCATGTTTATTTCTTCGTACTTATAAAATCTGTCACCGGTTGAATCAGTTTTGACTCTGTAGTACGTTAGTGGGGACAACTGATTGGACGATTTTTCTCGAAAAAGAGTGTTCAGTGTCCCGTTTATGGTCACAATATAGGGTTTCGAATCAAATAGGATTATCCACTATATAAGGGTCACAGGGTACACTTTAGTAAAAACAATTTCGAGAAAACGGTTCTATAAATAGTCTATACAAACTCAAAAGTAGAAACAAAAAGTCCCTCTGTAAGACTACGACGAGTGACACCTTTTTTTTTTCATCCTTTAGACTCCAATAAATCAGTATGATGTATTCATAAGAAATAAAATATTTTCCTAAGTGATGTTTAATAAAATTCTTCAAAGTAAACGGTCATCCCGACCCCAGGGGTTCTGATGCAAGTCAAAATTACTAACCGACCTTTCTGGACGTCTTACGTCTTTTCGAAAATATGAGTGTCAATTGTCAAATAATGTCACTTTTCTGTATGCAAATTTTAGTCGTTTCCGTCTTTTGAAGATCTCACCTCAGGTCCTCTGGGTCCGGATAGAAGGGTCGTCCCAACACACCTGTCTCGAATATGGAGGTCGTCACTACGTCTGTTGTGTGTAATTCATAAAGGTAGGTCCCTTCGAGTGACTCGGAACATAGACCCGAGTAAGTACATCCGTACCTCATGGGTGAACAAACTGACTGAAGAATCTGAGGTCGAGGATGTCTCCAGTTTGACTATGTCTGACCGGTTCTCAAGATCCGTTTGTTTTTGTCGTAAGTGGCGTTTAATTTGGTGATCGTTGTTGAGAGACTGAAACAGGTTCTAGGGTTCATAGTCTATGAGAATGGTCCGTCATCCGACTTCCCGAGTATCCAATAGAGGGTCTCCGGTCAGTTTCCGGTCGGAACAGAAACCTTACACGTCCTAAGTTCTTGAGGTTTGGACGGATGACTTAGTCAAGAATTAGTGTGTCCGGTGAGGACACCGGGAAGTCAAGTCAAGTCAGTGAGTCAGCACAGACTGAGAAACTCTGGGGTACCTGTCGTTCCGGGAACCGGATCCGACAGAGTGTGGTTTTAATATGAATAAACTCATAAATGTAAATGATGTCATAAATATACTGTCCAAGTCGTTATCATAACTATACTGATACGGATTGTAAACTTCCTCAATGACACCCCGTCCCTATTCTAAAGTTCTTTGTTGATTAGGTAACATAAAAACATTAAAAACTAATGAACAACGGGACTCGGAGAAGTAGATGGTGATAAACATACAATACTACTTGAGTACATCGTGATAAATCATATATTTTAATCCACTATAAATCACTTTAGGTCATTAAAGAGTCCGGTCAGTAAAGGGTAACTAGTAGTTACAGTCATAATAGTAGACTGAATGAAAGTACTCCGTCAATTTAGAACGGTTGTCACGGTCGCAATGTCGTATAACGATATGTAAGTACCATGTTACGTCAAATTAATGTATTCAGTTATTGTTAACGTCTCCATAAACGATACGGAAGAGTTGTGGTTATAGAGAACGGATATGTAAGTCTATAAGAATACCCGTCCACAACCCAAGGTTCAGTCAACCCTGTCTCATAGTGGGACAGAGTGTGGGAACATGGATCTGACAAAAGGTAACACACGACAATATGTCATCCCGGGTGGACGAAGTATCCCCAATCTGTTCACAAAGTCTTGTCAGGATAGGGACGAGTGACATGGTGTTACTGAATGAAGTTAGTCAGGACCTCCACTCCCACCAACCTGACGTAACCGTATTTAATGTCCACGGACATCTCTTGAAGGTATCCCAACCCCCAGGAATTCAAGGGTTCCCACACGGGGAACTCGGAGTCATCGATAACCCGGCCCCCACCCCCCGTACACCCCCCCCCCCCCCTTAGTGACGGCGCAGCGATGAAACCGGAGACAGACAAAATTTTATTTCTCCGAGACAACCACTGTCGTGAAAAGGTTAGGACTCAAGATTATAATAGGTAGTAATACGAACTCAGACGGACTGGGTGAAGTGATTTTGGAATAGAAAGGTCCGACAGAGGGTAAGAAACGGAAGAAGGACCTTCTCTCGAGGAAGATTGGACGATTAGGATCAATTCTTTAGAAAAGGGAGACTTACGGTAAGGGTAATTTCCACGTGAGTAGAACAGGGTAGTACGGACTTAGTCGTAGACAGAGGGGTTCCGAGAAAGAATAGAACGCCCAATGATAGTAAATTAGGTAGTGCGTACAAGTCGTTAACACTTGATTACCACACCCACGTCAATCCTATACAATAAAATGTAGGTCTTTGCAACCCAGTGGGTTTGGTCCTTATCTACTCCTCACTAGTAGATCTCATGTAGATCCATAGTAGAGTCATGTGGTACTCCGGAGGGCTTCGGAAGAAGTAGAGGCTCACCCCTACACTTCGGTCTTATACTTCAATTTGGTTTACTGTCAAAAGGAGGTAATTAGACATAAAGTCTCTAGTAGGAAATAACTTCAACTTCTTGCAGTGAGACTGTGGAGTGTAACCTTCACGTTGAGTAGTTCGTTCTGCTGTCTATTACCTTTTAAACCAACTTTCGTAGGACCGAAGAGAGTCACCGGAAGGATAAGGATTGCTTCACGACGAATTTACTAAATACACTCAATTCTCAAGTCACCCTACCTTTGTCGTCTAATTTACCCTTTCTTTGTGAAAACATATGAAACTCAGGTAATATATCTGACATAATTATGAATCTACTTTGTGAATTCTGATCAGTATTATGAATAGTGGACAACTTTCAAACGATTTACGGAAGGAGTGCACGGGTGGAGTAGGAGTTCCGTCGAGATTCTCCCTTCAAGACAATGGTAAGCACTACTTTGACTCGCGTCCCTTAATGAACAGGTGTCAGGTTTTCAGACGTGAGCCAGATACCCAAAGGGTCACTCAACACGACGAAAGTCAGAACTATTTAAGACCATTTGACTAACCTAATGTATCAGAAGGGAATGTCAGATTAGTGATGACAAAATTAGTAAGTTTTTTTTTTTTTTTTGGTTCCTATTAACCCGTGGCAGATACACGGTTCAAGGGTGAGTTCCCAAATGAATGATCACCCCCTCTTCTGGTTCGTGACGGTCCTCCAGACACGACTCGCCCTCGTTTCCTCGCCCTCTCTCACGGATCTCGCCTTAATGGTCCCCACTGGAGCTTCTCCCCAGACCCCACTCCTACGGAGGAAAGACGTCGTCAAACCTTCGACAAAAAGAGGAGGTTTATCTGACTGCTCGTCCACAGTGTCCTTCACTCGTTTGCTTAATCATCGTATCTCTCCTTCCTTGAACTAGGAAGGATCAACACGGTCGTCGTCCTCGAGACGAAGTCCTGCGGCCCAAAAGTAAATTTAGTGGATCACTCCTGCCTGGAATGAAGGGACGAGGAGTAAACTACAAGACATGGGGCAGAGACAATCGAGGCACGCACACGTATTTCATAAGGAGCGAGACGTCAGAGGCGGAGGCCCACAAAACTCGCGAGAGGGTCGTCGTTTCGGGTCGATTGCGCCGTGAGCAACCTTCTCGCAACCGAAGCACCGAGCGGTCGTGGGTCTTGTAGGACTTCAGGGCGGGGGCGGGGAGTCCAATGGAGCACCGCGAGGCGAGGCGTGGAACTATAGACCGGGGTGGGTACCCGCGGGGCGGGTCGGATGCCACGTGCCAGGAGATAGTCAGGGCCGGGCCGGGTGAAGGGATTGCTGTGCACATGCGTGTGGGGACGAGCGAGCGTCAGGGTGGGGAGGGGCGTGCGCGGAGGCGAGCCGGCGGAGTCCCGGGCAGAGAAACAGGGGTCTGTGGCGGCGCGGGAAAGCGGGGCGGGTGTCAGAGGGCCGCTGAGGGTCGTACGGGTCGTGAACCGGGTCTCGGCGAAGTGCCCAAGGGGATTGCTCAAAAGGTCGGGGTTGCAGCGGAGTTCCGGAATGCAGCGAGGCGGGGCTCACCGTTGCGAGGTGCAGAGGAACCGTTGCGGCCGGTCGGTGCGGGATCAGATATATCGGGGCGGGATATGTAGTGGGGCAGAGCGAACCGGGGCGGGGTGCGGAGGGGCAGTTAAAGTGAGGTGCTGTGCAGTGTCAATTGCAGGGGCGCAGGTCGCAGGGAACGGTCTCACAGAGGAACCATTATAACGGGGCGGGGGTGTGTGTACGGGTGGGGTGAGGTCAAGAGAACGGACCTTTTAGGGTACCTGTCTCCTCGGACCATCCGACGCCAGGTACCCCAGCGCTTCTCAGCCTGTACTGACTCGCTGAAGGGAAAGGGAAAAGTGAAAGTACGTAACCTCTTCCTTTACCGTTGGGTGAGGACACAAGAACGGACCTCTTAGGGTCCCTGCCCCCTCGGACCACCCGACGGCAGATACCCCAGTGTGTCTCAGCCTGTGCTGACTTCACTGAATCGTCGTATGTAGTCGGGGAAGAGCGAAGCGGGGCGGGGTGCAGAGGGGCAGTTAAAGCGGGGTGATGTGCAGTGTCAATTGCAGTGTCGCAGGTCGCAACGAACGGACTCACAGAGGAACCATTACAACGGGGCGGGTGTGTGTGCAGACAGTTGCATAGGGTGGGGTGTGTAGTGGGACGGGTCGCAACAAGCGGCCTCACAGCGGAACCGTTGCAGCGGGGCGGGTGCGGTTTGTGCAGTCGCATCGGGGAGGGGTGTGCAACGTGGCGCAGAGAGACGAGGTGCGGAGGAACCGTTGCTGCGGGGCGGCTGAGGAGCAGTCATATCGGGGCGGATATAAAGCGAGGCGGGCTCGCGAGGAGCGGGGCAGAGGAACCGTTGCAATGTGGCGGGTGTGGGTGCGGGAACAGTTTCATAGGATGGGCGTGTGGCTTGGCGAGTCGCAGCGAGGCGAAATGCAGGGGAACCGTTGCAGTGGGACGGCTGCGGCGCGTTCGCATCGAGGCGGGGTGTGCAGCGGGGCGGAGCGAAGAGAGTCGAGATGCAGAGGAACCGTTGCAACGGGGCGGGTGCAGAACCAGTGTTGGGGCGGCGCAAACAGAAGGACGGATGTAGAGGGGCGTTTCCAGCGGGGCAGACCGAAACGGGGCGGGGCGCGGACGAGCAGTGGCAGCGGGGCGGAACGCAGCGGTAAACAGGCATCAGCGACTCGTTTGTACACCCGGCCAGAGTCCCCCGCCGGCCCCGAGATGAACCCCGAGGACTCGCCACGGGCTCCAGACGTGTCGAGCGGACACAGGACACCGTTCTTGGACGAGTTCTTTAAACGAAGCTTTTGGTTCATTACAAGGGCTCAAACCACCTCCCGCAACCCCGCCACCGGGGCTACCCCAAGGAGTTCCCACTCCGGAGGCGGACCCGCGATCATCCGCGGGCTCGCGCGTCGGTTCAGACTCGCGTCAGAGGCGCACACTTTCCGTGGGCAGTGCCGACGGCAAACGTCAAAAAGGAGGGACGGAAAAAAGAAATGAAACTATGTCAACACTACTAAAATCCAGACGATTTTCGTTTCACTCGAAAATTTCGTTTCACTACAAATGGAAGGTGGCACCCAGGCTCCAAGGTTTAGGAGCCTAAGTTGGTTGGAACCTAACTTTGATAAGTCTTCTTTAAGGTGCTTCAAAATTTTTTGTGTTGGACTCGAACGGAACGACCGTTGACAAAACCATCGTAAATGTACCCTAATCCATACCATTCATTGGATCGCTACTGAATCACACAGGTCCTCCTACGCGCCTCAAACACTCGTTTGCGTTGCGCAACCCGTAGGAGCTTAAAACCACAAACACCCCAGAATCTTGGTCAAGGAATGTCTGTGGCTCCCTACCACTAAGAATGATAATCTTCGAAAAACAACCCTCTCGCCAAAGTACTGTCCCTTTATTCTTTTTATGCATTTTTAACGGAAAGGTGTAATTACGAAAGAGACACTCGTAAAAAACTTCTTATTTTTTTTTAGTCCTATCAAACGCAACATATTCTATATTCATATTATTTAATAATTAAAGGTATAGTAAAACTAATACAACATCTACACACATTCACATATATACATATACATATACAAAACAAAAATTCTTCAAAATCTAACCGTTTCTACTCATCTCAAGGGTATACTCATGTCAAAGGGGACATAATCAGAAAATACAACCACACCGTGTACACAATGTTACCTACTTGGTCGTGACTAAGTAATAATAATTGATTTCAGGCTCGAAATACGTGGAAAGGAAGGAAAAGGGGACAGGAAAGAGACAAGGCCATAGGATAGGTCCCTTTAGAAAAATCTAAGGAGAAGTGTCACAATCAAAGAGGTTGACAACCACGAACTACTGGAGGTGTCAAACTCCTCGTGACCAATCTATAAACATCTTACGGAGAGACAACCATGACCACACTACAAAAAGAGAACTAATATGACCCCAAAACCAAACCCCCCTTCTGCTATGTACATTTCACTGCCAAAGTAGTGTAGTAATGTGTATACTTGTGTATGTACTATAGTTGTACCAAATAGAGACAACTACAACCAGAACTAGTAACTGACCCCAGGAAACACAGACACTTTCAAATAGGTGACATTTCAATGGAGGGGACGAGACTAAGGTATGACAGTAGAAACGCCCTTTCAATGACATACGGCGAGTGTGGATTCCTCATCACACTCAATCCAAGTACTTAATAACTCTGAAAACTACCTTACACACAGAGAAAATCAGGTAAACAATTAAGGATAGTCATACGTGGGTACCGAATCTTGGGTAATGATGAAAACGAGGTCAACAAGGTCGAAACCTGGTAACCATCGAGAAATTCCACCGAGGATACAAGGAAACTGTACGGAATAACAATCCCCAAAACTTCATCAAAAATAGATAAAATAAAATAAATAAATAACCAACATGATCCAGAAACAACGACGGGTGTCCGAAAGACACCAACACCCCTCTCCCCCGATGAGAGATCGACGCCACTCGTCGAAGAGTAACGTCCGAGATCCTGCACACCCGAGTCATCGAATCAACGAGACACCGTACACCCTAGAAGGTCTTAGTCCCTAGTTTGGGCACAGGGGACACAACCGTCCGTCTAAGAATCGGTCATCTGGTGGTCCCTTTGGGAACTTCATCAAAAATGTAAATTTCTTTAAATAATCGTGAAGAAATGAAATACCGCGATGTCTTACGGAGTCACGATCTTGGTCGGTGAAGAGGTTCCTCGAGACAGACCAAGGAAGTGACCTGTGACCGTAGTCTTGGTACTAGACCTCGACTCATACAGTAACGAGGACCCCATAAACAGAAAATATGGGAAAGTCGACTGTTTCACTTTTGTTATACACAAGTCCAATTCGGTTCCCATATACGGATAGATATTTACAAAGAGGTACAGTGGTGGACATCGAGATTCATCACCTTGAACTCAAGGACGACTGGAGGTAGAGATTAGACGACCACGGGTCTACCAGGAGTGGGGGAAGGGAACGAACAGACGTCGTCAGTCCTCGGACCGAGAGGGTAAACGGAAGACGACTGGATCGACAACTACACACTAGCACAGTCAACAATTGGTCCAGGGTCCGTCGTCGAAACAACTCATCCTGTCACGACAGTACGTACACCATCCACACAAAAATTCTAGGGGAAAGAGGTAGAAACCCTGATCTTCATCTGAAATCCATTTTGAAACTCGACTTAATTTTGACGGAGGACAGAGAGGGGGTTTTGGGTACGACAGTCCACCTATCGATTTAGAAAATCTTGGGGTCCTTGAATTGGACATACAAGTCCGAATCGGGAAATCTCTGTCGCTACTATAGTATTGGATGCCAATCGTAAACATTGACAAAGAATGGGTTAAACGGTAACATAGGTCTTCTCAAGAGTGAAAGAGGGTGTCCTTCTTCAAGACCATACTTCCAGGAAGGAACCCGAGAGTGAACCATTCATCCTCCTCGTCACTGCTCGTAAAACCATAGAGTCTCCCGTCCTCCGGGACGGAACCCGTCGTGAGGTCGAACACCAGGCAGACGTAGTCATGACCTCCCCACTCGGACGTAGTGACGATTGCACCCCTAAACTGGAAATTTTTTTAATGTCGTGCCAAAAGGTCTTACAGCATAGACAATAGTCTAAGATTGTACCACTGTAGGTAAGTCCAACACACACACATTGTGTCTATACACATCCATACGTCCGTGAGGAACACAACGCAAACAACGACACAAAAAATACCTAACTCCAGACACCATAGGGACGAAACCGTCCAGTCACAGTCGCACAAAATCGTTATTTCACAAAAGTCAAATTCCGTACATACAAAAGAAATCTATATAACAATGACGTGTGAATTATCTGATGTGACATCACGTCTGTATTGAATATACGTAGTCCTTAGGTCTTTTTAACACACTGAGTGACATAACACTATAGACGAAATAACATTATCAGACCTTCCTCGGACGTCATAGAGACTTTATGTAACATACACATAGGACCTTCACATACATTGCTTACCAGGGAAAATCTTTTTTTATGTGACATATGATCTTTGGATGACGAAGTGACTTATGTGATTTCGGAAACCGACACACCTAGTGTTGTTTGACACTTTTTAAGAATCTTTACCCTGGTGGAATGGAGGAAGGACTCTTTAGACGCACGTACAGTTCTTCGTCGTCAATCTTGACCTGTACCCTATTGTTTGACCAAGGTTTAACCCTTTCCTCATGTAGTTCCGACATATAACAGTGGGACGAATAAATTAAATGTACGTCTCATGTAGTACACTTTACGGTGCGACCTACTTCGTGTTCGACCTTAGTTCTAAAGGCCCTCTTTATAGTTATTGGAGTCTATACGTCTACTTTGGTGGGAATACCGTCCTTCGTTTCTCCTTGATTTCTCCGAGAACTACTTTGACTTTCTCCTCTCACTTTTTCGACCGAATTTTGAGTTGTAAGTTTTTTTCTAGTGCCGTCGACCAGGGTAGCGAAATACCGTTTATTTACCCCTTTGTTTCCTTTGTCACCGTCTGAAATAAAAGAACACGAGGTTTTAGTGACGTCTACCACTGACGTCGGCACTTTAATTTCCTGCGAATGAGGAACCTTCTTTTCGATACTATTTGGATCTGTCGTATAATTTTTCGTCTCTGTAATGAAACGGCTGTTTCCAGGCAGATCAGTTTCGATACCAAAAAGGTCATCAGTACATACCTACACTCTCAACCTGATATTTCTTTCGACTCCCCACTTCTTAACTACGAAAACTTGACACCACAACCTCTTCTGTGAAACTCTCAGGGAACCTGACGTTCCTCTAATTTGGTCAGGTAGGATTTCCTTTAGTCAGGATTCATAATTAACTTTCCTGACTTCGACCGCGAGGTTATGAAACCGGTACACTACACTTCTTGACTGAGAAACCTTTTCTGGGACTACGACCCTTTCTGACTTCCGTCCTCCTCTTCCCCTGTTCTCCTACTCCACCAACCTACCGTAGTGACTGAGCTACAAACTCATTCGAACTCCTCAACCATCACCTGTCCCTTCGAACCGCACGATGTCAGGTACCCCCAACGTCTCAACCTGTGTTGACTCGTTGACTTGACTATGACCTTTGGTGACTTAACATGAACAATTCTCCCTCTTAAAATACCATACACCTAATATAAAGTGACTCTTAAAAAAACCTTTTTATATACATGAACCGGTATGAAAATTAAAACTTCCCTACGATCCATTTTAGATCTGCCCAGGTCCAGACATTTTACTTCATATAGGAGTACTTTCGATTCCACCGACTTCCACTGGGAACAACAGTCATTCCAAGCGCATATCCACAGTACAACCGGAGAGACATTACAACCGTAAAGAAGAACTACGTCTGGGTGTTCAGGAGGGTCAACCTCAAGGACTGTTTCTCGTGGAGAGCCTCTTGGGCCTTCCTTCTGGTCCACGCGGACGCCCGGGACTTGCCGGAGGAGATGTTTCGCGAGTGTCTGAACGACACGTGGGGACTTCACTCGGTCCTCAACACGCTGGACTTGCACCTCCAGACGTTCCATCGGTGCCCTGAAGTGTGGGGCCGTCCGCGGAGCACGAACCCTCTCCGTCCTCCCTCCGAGCCACACGCGAAACTCCACAGCCCTCCTTCCGCACCCCAGTCCGCGTCTGTCGTGGACCACGAGACGGGCCCCACTCCGCCCAGTAGTCTCCTTCTGGACCCAGTCTACTCACCACCGGGCACATGGAAGGGGAGCCCCATTCCTGCCCCTCGACCGAGGACGGCCGAAGTGGGAGTCCCACCTCACCCAAGTGGGTCCCTCCCGTCTCCCGTGACTCCGCGAAGACCCCACCCCGCCCCCGACCTCAGTCCAGTCCCGCGCCCCCCGCCGTCCCCGGACCCCGGGACCGCGACCCACGACCACGACCCCCGCTTCGGTCCTGACGGGAACCCAATCACGGATAGAGGACTGGGGGACACAGGTGCTCTCGGGTCCACTTGACTGTCACTAAACCCCGCCCCCACCCCCCGAGTCCAGAGAGACTGAAGTCTGAAGAGACGGACGGCACAGAAGACCTCCCGGAGGGAGAGACTCTGAGTCTTGCGTGTGTGCCTCCGGCAGGACGCCTCCTCACGACGCGTGTACTCCACTCGGCAGACGGACTGGGACGGACGGCCGACCACACAAGTGGTGAAAACGAAAATTCCTTTTAAACCCTTCACAAAAGAACTTAAAGTCTCGTCTTAAGTGTAGAAGTACATTCGGGGTTCGGTCCAGTAACCAAGAGATTCACCCCGGACCAAGGGGTCCCTGGGGACTCCAGGAAACACCCCCCTACAAGTACTCCAATCTCGACAAAAGTACCACTCCACACCAAAAGGAAAGAGCGACACACCTGTAAACGTGACTCCTACAGGACCAGCAGTGACACCGCAGTCGTACATGAGTGCCATTAGTCGACGGTCGAAGTAATTCTTATGGGAACCACTTATTCGTCTTCAATGAGGGAAATAATTTAGACTGGGAAGTCGTGTAGAAAAATCATAGACACCACCTTTCATACTTCAGGACCACCAACAGAACCTTTTTATAACACCAACGACTAACACTGGGGCCTTATGTGTAAAAAGTGAACCTTCTTGTTCACTTGGTTGATACCAATAATTCTACATCCTTAAACTGTCTGTAAAAGAGGTTTCACTCATTTCACTTGGACAGTGAAGTTCTTTTGTTGACTGGTACAAACTGGTCACTATTTTACGTTCGAAAGTCACTTTTACTCTTAAAATCTTTCGGACATGGGTGATGGCACTTAAACTGTCGAAACGTCAAATACTCTGGGAAAGCTACTCTAACCTCTGCTAGATAACATTTCACGGAGTAGTAAGACTTTTTATGGTTACATACCACAATGTCTTAGTTGTTACCCCTTTCCAGTTAAGTCTCCCGTTCTCCTAGTGTCCTAAAATTACATGTCTCTCACTGAACAGGTAGGTAGACCAAAGTCTAAGGTGTAACGTCGGAATTTATTTGATGAAAACAACTCTAAGACACATCGTAGTCTCTTGTAGCTGTGGAAAGACTTCCCGACAAGTGTATGAGAAGGAAAAAGTCAAAGACTAGGCACTCGAATGTAAAGGGAGAAAAAATTCGTTTTCTCATCCTGTCTAACTTACGTCTATGTCTCCATTCTTAGATCGACCGAAGGTAATACGACCCAAAGTTTTTTTAAACTTTGGTACATTCGTCACAGTGAGAAAAATTAGAGTAAATTTTATGTCGACAATGAAATTTACTTAATTACTTATGTATAAAAATGTAAAAAGTCGAAGTGAAAGATTACACAATTCATAACTAATTACATTGGGTGTATTTGTTTTCCAGAAACCACAGGAGTCATTAACAATTCTCATATTTCCCCCAAGACTCTGGTTTTTAACACTCTTGGTGACTCGACCCACCATCCTTTTTTCAATGAGTCAAAAGAGGAGTCAGAAATTTTGCACCGTTTGGAGTCTTGACCCGAAAGAGGTACGAAGAGAGGAAAGAGGGACCCGGAGGACGGAGGTGACTTGCCGTCCGAAAGTTAAAAGACGCATTTCAAAATAAATAAAAACCGACGAGACCCAGAAGCTACGACGTGTGCCCGAAAGAGGTCGGCACCCCTCACCCCCGTTGAGCAGCGTCTCGTGCCCGAGGCCTCGTGTCCGACGTATCAACCCCGAGTGCCCGAATCAACGGGGTGCCTACACCCGAGAAGGACCTGGTCCCAAGAACTGGGGACCTGGAGTCCCTTCGGGGTACGAAGGAAAGATCTTCCGCTCCCCCATCTACGACGCTCGTCCCAGGACGCCCAGACCACAAGAACGCAGTCGGCGAGACGTAGGGAGCGTCACAGCACCAGAGACTTCGGCCCGTAGTTTCTCACCAGTCAGTGAGAGTCAAAAATGTAAAGTGTCTTTGTTCTTTTACTCTCAAGGTTGTTCACAACTCTATTGTCGTAGCAAAAGACTAATCGAAAATCCATTAGTCTTTTCACCCCGAAGGAACCACCGAGTCACCATTTCTTAGTGGACGTCACGTCCTCTGTGCCCAAGCTAGGGACTCAGCCCTTCTAGGGAACCTCCTCTCGTACCGTTGGGTGAGGTCACAAGAACGGACCTCTTAGGGTACCTGTCTCGCTTAGGGACCACCCGATGTCAGGTACCCCAGCGTGTGTCAGTCTCTAGTGACTTTGCTGAGTCGTCGTCGTCGTTAGTCTTTTCAGTCAACTTGTCTTGCAAAGGGTGGAGAAACCTGGCGGTCCGAAGTCACATTTCCAGAGGCGCACTGACCCACGGTCGAGACAGCGACTCGTCGACACGAACGTACAGGGTCGTCACAAAAAACACAGACCGTAGACCACCACCCCCCGACCGCCGGTGGGAAGACACCGCGACGACGACCACCGCACTTACCTCCCTGTCCTTCGACCGCCACTACGGGCCGTCCGGTAGGGTTCAAAATATGGGGACAACTTTACACCGCCAACCGATTCCTTCTGAAGTAGAAACTTATGACACTACTTGTTTTGAGTGCAGAGTGGAGAAACACCCTACTGTAAAGATAAAGACCGCGGGGAGGCGGTCTACAGTGGAGTCGACGAGTCTGGTATAAAAGAGAGGTCCGTAGAAGACTACAGGGTCGTCTGGGACGCCTTACACGGCGGGTATCACAAACAAGTCCTGTTCTTTATGCGTCGACACTACCTCCATTCCGAAAATGTATTAACGGAGAAATGACACAGTCGAAAACGTACGCATTTCGAAATGCAACTTCAAAATTTATAAGTTTTCTTATGACACATGTCTAAAATTTTCCATTATAAACCTTTCCATGTTTACTTTTCATCCCGAGGACACGGGGACAGGAGTCGGACCAAGGGGTCTCCTTCGGTGTAACGTATCGAAATTAAAAAACTACGAGCAGCCATAGTGACAGTTTTGATGTTGGGGTATCAACATCAAACTTATAGTGTGAGTTTTTGACGTTGGGACAGAGAGCCAAGTATTTGCACTGCGTCAGTCTCGACGGGTGACTCACACGGCGGAGGAGAGTAAAGGGACCCAAAGTCAGATAGACACCAATGAAATGTGGTAGTTCCGACTGTGTGAATGCAAGACAGGACCTTGACAGTAACAAAGTATCAACAAAAGGAACAAAATTCATGTCCAAAATCTCCAATTTTTGGACAGTTACATGTACGTCAAAGGTAGACCACCATCAAGGACCCAATAACTCCACAGAATGTGGAAGTGTCCAAGTGACTTCTTCGGACGTCACGACGTCCTCCTAAGCCACCACACAAGTCACATTCTGATCCATCACGTATCCAGGTATCTCCTGTTTCTAGGTCAACATGTGACGACAGAGTAAAGAGTAGTATGTTGGATATCACCTTTGTAATAAACCTATTATCGGAGCACCCACACACCAAAGGAGCGATCTTCCCCTCGTCCTGACTTCTACGTCTCGGCGAACAGTCGGGTCCACCCCAAAGCCGACACCACACGTCTGGGGTCGTCCTCAGGGGTACGTCCCGACACCCTCCTCGGGTCGGACAGGGCCTCCCACCCGAGGGACGAGAGTGACTTGACACTGAGCAGAGTGAGAGACACCTCCTTCTAAAGTATCAACGTTCCACGAGGGACCGACACATCCAAGGAAAGGTCTTTTCAGTGACCTCCCTCCCATATACGAGGGTGGACATACGACACACAGAGATCCCCCCGGAAACAGGTGAAGTACGGACAGACAAGATGGTGTGCACGAGTTCCCTTCACGACTTCCCAGCCTGTGCTCGGTGTACCACTACCGCCCAGGACGTGCACCTCGGTAGTTCTCTTCCAGTCCGGCACCGACCGGCGTAACGGGACGTGAGACAGAGTGACATCAATCCTCATTTCCGACCTGGTCTCACCCAAAGACGAAACCCGTCCACTGGCAGTTCCCGTACCAGTAACGAAGGGGACCGATCCAGTCTCGTCTCAAAAAGTCTGAGACATGTAAAAATTCTAAATTTTAGTAGGTAACCATTCGTCGAACCTATCCGTGTCTTTAAACTTTAATCAAGACCTTTGAGACTTGAGACTTTGAACCTCAGAAGACAGTCAGTCAAATAAAGATTATAACCAACGTTGTTTTCAGCGTTCATCAACGAGGACGACGTCAAACTTGTCGAATGAAACGCAAGAGTCCTATCTTACGTCAGAAGTCCAGTGTCCAGACCTACAAACTTTCTCCGGCCCATTAGTCGACACAGGTTTGACTTTAGATCCACCAGGTCGTTTTGATGACCAGGACGGTCACCCGTGTGAGTCCCAACGGGTCGTGGCCACCAGGACGGTCACCCGTGTGAGCCCCCACGAGTCGTGGTCACCATGACGGTCACGATTGAGAGCCCCCACGGGTCGTGACCACCAGGACGGCCACGAGTGTGAGCCCCCACGAGTCGTGGTCACCATGACGATCACGATTGAGAGCCCCCACGAGGTGTGGCCACCAGGACGGCCACGAGTGTGAGCCCCCACGAGTCGTGGTCACCATGACGATCACGATTGAGAGCCCCCACGAGTCGTGACCACCAGGACGGCCACGAGTGTGAGCCCACGAGTAATGACCGCCATCATGGTCACCCGTGTGAGTCCACGAGTCGTGGTAACCGGTCGTCCTTACACTCAATTGAGGGTCAAAATTGATCTCCTCCGGGTAAACAGGAGCTCCATCGTAGTAGTAGGACAAGGGCCCAAAAGACACCTGACCACCGGCCAAGACGGAGAAGAGTGGAACACCAAAATTATCGCAGTGAACAACCACTACTGAAGTGTACCTACAACCCTGGGGCAACACCCAGTCCGACCGACCCGAGCGTGACTTAACCCTCCAGTCCGGAGTCACGGGTCGGGCCCACCCTCATGGACCGCCATAGTCTCGTCCGTCCACTTCCACCCCCGGGAGCGACCCGGGACGACTCCTCGTCTCATGTAGAGGTCGGAACCGGGGTGTGTGGCGCGTCCCGATCTCAGTTTACGGCCCGAAACACTGAGGGTGTATCGGTGCAAACGGAGCACGTTTAAGACACCGTTTTAACTTCGTAAAATGTTTTGGAGTAATCTTTGGTCACAGTCATTAAGTTGATTATAAATTGACCAAGGAAACATTTAAACTGATTGTAAATGTACGAAATTCATGTCAGAAAACTCTTCTGAGCCAAGTAATAGTCTTGTTCACATTGATTCTAACGTCCGTACCCGTTGCAGTCCCTCCCTCGGGACAGTGCGTCGGTCCGGGACTCCACCGACACCGAGACCCGCCGGACTGCGAACGTCAGGCGACCGTGGGGTGAGCCCGTGTCCGTCACCTCTTCGTGTCGAGAAGTCATTGGGTAACAGACAAGGCAAAGTCTAACTAGCCGACGACCGTTAACGACTAAAACCTGGGGCCCCACTTTTTCTTCTGAAACACGTTTTACTGAAGTCCACCATTGTACACCTGCACATAGAGACTACACCCGTGTACGTCGATACCTGCACGACCAAAGGTGTTGGCGACGTGTCAGGACGGGCGGGGGTCGGGTCACATCGCCCTCACCCGGGACCAAATACGGGATCCCAGAACTGGACTCCGGGTTGGGTCCCAACCGGGTACCGTCCGGTGTCACCGTCGGACCGGCTAATGGGTCGTGGAACCCCTCCGAGAGTCCTCCCGGAGGCCCGGGTGACCCTCACGACCCCGGACCTGTGACTCACGACCACCAACGTCGAGTGGGAGGGACAAGGGAGCACGTAATACAGCTCACGGACAAGGGTCGTCCGGACGAGATTACGAACCCCTTACGACACTCACCTACCGTCACAGAAACCTCGGACGCAAAACGATCCTTCGTCACTNCCTCCCGGAGGCCCGGGTGACCCTCACGACCCCGGACCTGCGACTCACGACCACCAACGTCGAGTGGGAGGGACAAGGGAGCACGTAATACAGCTCACGGACAAGGGTCGTCCGGACGAGATTACGAACCCCTTACGACACTCACCTACCGTCACAGAAACCTCGGACGCAAAACGATCCTTCGTCACTTGTAGTTCCATCCGGAGATTCTTCCACTGCACTCCTAAGGTCCACTCCCTCGTCGAGGCGGCCTACAGATCGGACACAGGAATCTAGTAGATAGACGCGTAGTGAACCCGTGACAGTCCCGGAGTCCCCGGACGTCCTCGGTCGGACGGTCCCCCACCCTCCCGCTGTACACCTGGGGACTCGATCCCGTCTTCGGAGCTCACCGTCACTCAGAGGTCAAGGTCGAGTCACCCCTCGTCTGGACCCGCTCCGTCCACCTCGCGGACACCCACACCTCGGGAAGGTCCAGACTCTCACTCCCCGCACGACACCGGTCTAACCCCAAAACTCTCCTAACGAGACCAAAACGGGAATCTTACCTGAACAGAAGAGAAAACCAAGTAGTCCATTGATTTCTGGTCGAGGGGTACTAAGAGAAATTGATCGGATCACGGGATTGGTACAAATTCACCCTTCGTAACTGTGAACTACAGTCGGGTCTTACAGACGCAGTCCTCGTACCCCCGGACTCGGTGTATGTCCGGGGCCCTCACGACCAATTCTTCACGACCTGGCCTCTGGCGACCTGGTTTCGGGCGAAACACGACCGAGGTGTCGGGGTGACCTCTCCACCGCCGCGTCACACACCCGCCCCCCGACTACCTCACAAGCATACGGTACACCATAAACACGGGCCACACTGTTGAGGGGAAGAGGGGGTCACTGGGGCTCCGGGACCTGCGACGAAGCGGTTCACTATGGGACCCGGGACGACGTGTGAACTTGGACACACCCTAACTGGTACTCCGTGAGTTGTTCGTCTAGGACCTCATGTTCTCCTCCTCTCTGGCTCCCGTACCCTCGTGCCTGTTGGACACCGGTCTCGTGTACCGAGTGGACTGCTTCGTCTACTCCTCCTCCTTCCGATTCGGGGTGCACCTGCTACTGGAGAGAGGGTTCTTGATAGACGTCCCACCCCTCACTGTTCGGGGACCTGCTAACTCCCCGGAGGACTCCTCACGCGGGGTCCCATGCTCACCCCGAGGTTCTTCGTCTCGTCCTGGACTCAACCTCTCTTTCCTGGTCCTCCGTCACCTAGCACTGGACCGAGGCCCGCACACGCGTGACACCCACGGTAGACGTGGGAAACACGTCACAACGTCCCCTCCGGACACCCTTCCCACATTTTGGGAGAACCACATACAGCTCGTCAGTCCGAAGGAATAAACCCTAGGTGCACACGTGCAAACGAGTGAGTGACCAAAGAGGTGTCGGGGGTCTAGGCACCGACGGCACGAGGGGACCAGAAGGACCTGCGCGTCTGTGCACCTGTGAACTCAGGACCCTACGTGTGCACCGGAGACAAGTGTCTCCACGACGAAACGGACGAAGCAAGTGGAACATGACATTTACCGACAGGAGAGGCGTCAGTCCAATCGCGGTATAATCACGGAAAACTACCTCTACAGTCAGGACCGGGACTCAACGACTGCTCAAGAAGACTTACACTCTAAGACAAGACACTGAAGGTTTCTCTCACGCACACAATCTACTCGGAGCAATCCTTTATTGGTAGACTCAGACTGTGTCTCTTACACAGGATTTGAACCCCGCAGAGCTGAGTGGTTCACAGTCGGAACTTCATGACTTTTACGATGGTTGGGTCAAGTCTACTAACCTCTTCCCAAGGACGACTCTATGTCTTTTCTGCAAACATCGCGCCGAAAGTCCCACACACTAGGGGGAAGAGTATTGTAGAGAACCCTTCCAACGGGTATAGGGTCGTCGTCACCACACCGGACCTACGAGGCAAGGGACAGCCGTGGACCCTGCTCCACGTCACGGGCCGTCCCTACACCGGGGACGACCTCCCGGTCGTTCACAGGACCCTGTGGCCGGTCGGTGCACGCATGGGCGAGACCCGTGTACCGACACGCCGACCACGCACACCACGGAACCTCCCCACGCCCATGGACACACCCACAAAGGAATCCTTCCACCCACGAGTGTGTCGGAGAACAGGTCTGGTCTCTACAGGTCTTCCTCCTGACCGGTCACACTCCTACACGTGCCCTGGACGCGACTGCCCACCACACCGCGTGCACCCTCGCGGGCGGAGCTTCCTGACCCCCACGGAGGCCCCACAAAGACCACGAGAACAGAACGGTCCGACCTTGGTCTCGAGTGTGTGCACGGGAGCCTCCGACCTCTTTACGGTAGAGTCAAGATGGACTTTCAAGTACCACGACGACATCGGAAGCACAACTTCCTTTCGACACAGCAGAAGACATCGAAGGGAACCCTCCTTCGGGACGGGACGTCGTCTCTGTCGGGGTTTGACCGGTGCTGGTCGCCCTACCGTCGTTCGAAGGGATCTGGAGTCCCGTGGAAGGGAAACATCAGGAGGGTAGAGAGTGTGAGTTTGTGTAAGTCTGTGTGAGTTGTGTCACAGAGTCACACTCTTGTACGTGTGCGTGTGTGTATGGAGATGTGGAAGGGAAACATCAGGAGGGTTGAGAGTATGTCTGAGTATATGTGAGCCTGTGTGTGTGTCGTGTCACAGAGTCACACTCTCGTGTGTGTACGTGTGTGTGTGGGGAAGGGAAACATCGGGTGGGTCGACTGTGAGTCACGTCACAGAGTCACGTTCCGAGAACCATCGGAAGGCCGGCGACCCGGGACTCAGAACCACTCTCCTTAGAACGACAGAAGGGAGGATCTTGTCGGTACATGCCACATTCCTGGCTAAGACTCGGGGTCCACGTCTCCCGTCTTCCCTCCACGACAGTGTAAGGGACCCCTACCGTCGAGGCCCACGGGTGCCTGAGAGGAGGTCATCGTAGGGTCGTCGTCGTCGGACCTGAGGTGAAAGGGATCTTTTGAGTCGAGACAGATTGGTCCTCGAAGCGACTTGGACGACACACTCGTCGTCGAGAACTCAATCGGTAAGTCACAAACTGAAATGGGAGACTTCACGTACGTCCATCAGAGTGGTCACAAACTTCTGGAGTCTCAAAAGTCATCGACTTCCTTTTTGAACGTGGGATGTGATAAAGTAAATCGAGACGTATAGCCAAGGGTCAAAATATCTTACGTCCAGGGACGGCGTAACAGAAGTAAAAGTTTGACTGAATACGTATCGTGGAGAGTTGTACTTGACACTGTAATAATCTAGGTCGAATAATTTCATTCTAATACATACCTTCCTTGAGACTTTACAAGTTATTTCAGAGAAGTGAGTCGGGGTTTGTATTTTAGGGGAGACAGAGGTGAGACGTCTACCAGGTACTCTTCGCGAACTACACCCAAGACGTCTGTACTCAGCCACTTCACGTCACCCCTCTCCGGGGACATCCACTGCGCACAAGACCCACCCGACTCTCGACGTACTTCTCGTTGGTTTGCAGTAGTGCCAGCCGCACCACCACCACAAACACAACACATCTGACCAGGAAGGTAAAGGTCTTCAACTCGAGGACTACAGCCAGGGACGAGTCTGGGTGCTGAACGTTTGACCGAACACCCGACCTACGGACGCAGTGTGTAATGACCCTGGTTCCTCCGAGCCCTCCTCAGTGACAGGGGTAGACCGAGGGTACGAGTTGAAGACCCAGAAGTTTCGTCTAATGTAGTCTATGTGCACTTAGAACCAGTGTTCGGTGGTCGTCACCCCATACCCACAAAATCACTGGTCTTTTCGTTTTCACCTCCTTCTTGGTGACTCTGTACTCCTTTCAGGAACACTTTAGGACGGACTTAAGATCTACATTGACAGTTTCGGACCGTCCCGACAGGTACATTGTCTCGAGTATTATCATACGATTGATAAGAGGGGGGTTTTACTCCTCTCTTGTGAATAGTGTAATAAGATCTTCCGGTTATATTGAGTTTGTGGTTTCGGTGTGTGTGTGCTGTTTCTTTTCACTTTAGGTCATAGGAAATACTCGTAACTACACTTTTAGTAGTTGTCTTATGATCGTTTGTCCTAAGTCGTCGTATAGTTCTCCTAATTTGTGGTACTGGTTCACCCTATATAGGGACTTTACGTTTTCAAGTTGTGTGCTTTCAGTAGTCACAATGTGCGGTGTAGTTGTTTTACTAGCCTTTTTGGTGTACTAGAGTTTACTACGTTTTTTTATTTTTACTTTAAGTTGTGGACAGTACTTTTTTGTGAGTTGTTTTATCCTTACCTTCCTCTGACGGAATTATATTTTAGATATACTCTTTTAGGTATCGTTTGTTATGGGTTACCACTTTCTGGCTTTCGAAAAGTAGATTCCAGCCGTCGTTCTGGTTCTACGGACGGACAAATTTGGCAAAGATAAGTTGTATCAGGACTTTCAAGGTCGGTCTCGTTAATCCGTCACTTTTCTTTTCCGGATGTTTAATCTCTCCCTTTTCATGTACCAGACAAACGTCTACTATACCACAATATGTATCTGATAGAATTTCTATGGTGTGGTTCCTTTTCGACAATCTAGATTATTTACTCGGGACGTTTCATCATTCTAATTCACTCGTGTGTTTTTCGACACTGCAAAGATATGTACTCGTTACTCACTAGACTTTCACTAATGTCCCATAAGGGACTGATCACCAATCCTGAGACGTGAAAGCGACGACCCCGGATCCAAGTTAGGTACCAACCTCTTGATTCTAGGGTGTTCGGTATACCATACCGTTTTTTTTTTTTTTTTTTGGGTGGTGGTTGTTGTTGAGTTCTGGACTATAATGTTATTATAAATGTTATGACGGTTTTTTCTTTATGAATCCTCAATTCGTATTTACTCTTTCTGAACATGTTACTTTTGACGTTTTGTACGACTTTCTTCAATTGACTAACCTTCTGAATACTTTTCATAATGAGTTTCGTGAGATGTCTAGTCATGTCAGACAGTTTTAGAACTAAAAAAAGGAGATCTTTAACAGTTCGAATATGATATAAAGTATTCCTTAGAGTTCTCTAAGACTCGTCAGTCGTGTTAGGACTTTTTCCTTAATTTGACCTACTGAAAGTAAAAGGTCAAACTTTTGAATGACGTTTTTGTTGTCATTAGTTTTGACCCACAACCGAAATTCTGTCTGTATATCTGATTACCTTATCTTATCGGGTCTTTACTTGGTAGTGTATTTACCGGTCTACCAAAAACTGTTTCCACGGTTCTAGCAAATCACCTGTTTCCTTTGTTACCTCTTTCCCTTCAGAGTTATTTACTACAGCCCTTTCGATCTATGGTGTATGTTTTCACACTTTCACCCCCTGAAAAAACCGTCAGGACACCAATTCTGAGGTATGAAGTTGTGTCCCTCGTTCCCAAGTTAGGGACCAGTCCCTTGATTCGTTCACGGTACTGGCTTTGTTCATACTTCAACCTGTAAAAAAGTCAGCGATTTAGTACAGGTCGAGAACGTTGGGGTACCTAACGTCGTGTGATCAGAGGAGACAGGAGGTGATAGTGGGTCTCAAACGAGTTTAAGTATAGGTAACTCAGTCACTACGATAGATTGGTAGAGTTGGAGACGGTGAGAAAAGAGGAGGACGGGAGTTAGAAAGGGTTGTAGTCCCAGAAAAGGTTACTCAGTCGAGAAACATAGACCACCGGTTTCATAACTCCCAAGTCTTAGTCAGGACCACTTGTAAGTCCCAACTAAAGGAAATCCTAGCTGACCAAACTCGAGGAACGACAGTTTCCCTGAAATTCTTAGATCGTGGTGCTAAACTTTCGTAGTCAAGAAGTCGAGAGTCCGAAGAAATACCAGGTTGAGAGTGTAGGAATGGACTGATGACCTTTTTGGTATCGAAACTTGGAAACAACCGTTTCACTACAGAGACAAGAAACAATACGATAGATCCAAACAGTATCGAAAGGAAAGTTCCTCGTTCGTAGAATTAAAGTACCGACGTCAGTGGTGTTACTAAAACCTCCGGTTCTTTTATTGTAGAGAGTGGAAAGGGGGAAGATAAACGGTACTTCACTACCTTGACCGACGGCACCAGAAAAAAAAAAAAACTTACAACTCAAAATTCGGTCGAAAAAGTGACAGAAAAAAAGTGGGAGGAGTTCTCCGAGAAATCAACGAGAAGTGAACGACGGTTTTCACAATAGACGTATAGACTTCAACCATAAAGAGGACCGTTATAACTAAGGTCGAACACTAAGTAGGTCGGACCGTAAAAAGAATTACATGAGATGCAATTCAATTCGTCCCACTGCTATATGTCAGAACAGCATGAGGAAAGGGTTAAAACTCGACCAGATAACAAGGGGCAGGTCAAGATTGAAGAACTGGTCGTATATAAAGAGTCCTCATAGTTTCTGGATTTACATTCCGTTGTTATATCTCTTAATAGACCGTCAGGTCACTAACCCTCAGGTACGAAAGTGACGGTTTCCGTACCCAAGTTGGGGACCAACTCCTTGATTATAGGGTATTCGGTGTATTTCTGAATTGTGATTTTGAAAATTTTCTTTTGTGTCCTGATCTCGAAGTTTTGTGAGTTAAACAGTAACTAAAGAACCTATACTGTGTTTTCCGTATCCGTAGTTTTCCTTTGTCCGTTCAACCTGAAACACTCTTAGAAAACACGGTTCTGTGATAGTTACTTTATTTTTCCGTTAGGTGTCTTACCCTCTATTATGAACGTTTAGTATACAGACTATTCCTTAATTTTAGATCTTACCTATCACGAATGTTGTGTTCACCGTTGTTTTGGGTTAAGTTTTTGTCCACTTCCTTGAATTCATCTTAAGAGAGGTCTCTACATGTTTACTGGTCATTGGTATACTTTTTTTTACGAGTTGTCGTGATTGGTAATCCCTGCTACCTTGTTGTCCTGTAATCCTTGTTATTTCGTTTTGATGTTCTATCGTTGAGTAGGTAATCCTACCGATCATAATTTTTCTTAATGTCAACAACCGCTCCTACACCTCTTTACACTTGTGAACGTGTGACAACTACTCTTCCATTTACCATGACGATCTCCGTCGGGCTCCAGGATTGGAGACGACGTGGGGGGAATAGACGCCCTGCCTCGGGTAGTACCCTTCTCCCTCGGAAGTCAACCCTTGACGCGTAGGATAATGTATGGACTGGACGTCTACGGGGCCACCCGTCCGACAAAAGACCGATGGATACCCCAACAAACAACAGAGGGAAAACAGAGGCCCCAGGAAAGGTCGTACGCTGTCCTCTCACACAGGGCCCCGTCACTCCGCCCGCGTCACCTCGTTCAGTCCCTACCTTTTTCCGTCCCCCCACTCTCCCTCGCCTCCCCGCGTCTTTCTGCGCCCGAACGTTTGAGTCAGGAGTAGAATGTTTGCCTTTGCCCGGTTGGGCCGAGGACGACCGGCCACGAATCACGGGGCTCTTCCGTCGTCCGTCGGGGGTGGGGGGCGGGGGTCTACGACTTCGGGCGAGCCCAAGACGGCCTGTCAGGCGGGGACTCCCGACGGCCTCGGGAGCCTTCTGCAGACCGCAGGTGCGATTAATGCTCTTCAACCGTTCTCGACTGGATTACTTTGAGAGCTTGGTCAGAGTACTCGTGCAGCCACTTGAGAGAGACGCTTTGCCGACGCCTTTGCCCCTGGCTCAGGTCCGCAGAGTTCGATTCCTTGAGGTAGTGGCAGACAATGAAGCAGTCCATCCAGTCGGCAAGGGTTCGAAGTCACATGTGGCGCCCCAGGCCATTGTGGCATGCGCTGGCTGGTGGAGAGGCCCCTGCGTCCGGACTCCGGGCTCGTAGACGCAAAGATGCCTCGAGGGACCTCTGTGCCGCGACGGCCGGGCCCACGTGCGCGACACCGGGTGGCTCGCAGAGGCCGTCCTAGAGGGGCCCCTCGCGGGAAGCGGGAAGGGGCGACGAGCGCCCCAGCGCGCAACTGGGAGGCGTGTGCACCTCGCCTCGGGGCGCCCGCGGAGTCCGGCCGAACCCCGCCGCGCCCAGCGGCGCCTCACTGGCTCCGTGCGGACGCAGCGCTGGGGACCCGAGCCCCGGACCTCTGCGCGCGCCTGGAGGCACAGCGCAGACCCAGCCCCCGTCGGGGCCGGCGGGACGGCGGCCCGCGGGCCCATCGTGGCCCAGAACACGCTCCTCCGCGAGGGCCGGGCCCCGGGGGCGGGGCGACGAGCGCGGGGCGAGCCGAGAGTGCTGCCCCCAGACGGCAGGCCTGAGAGGGCGCGGGGCCGCCCCCAGCGTCACGTTGACCTAACTTCCCGCCCTTGGGACTTCGGAGCCGCCGAGGCTCCAGACTCCTCCTTTGGTGAGGTCGGCGGCTCGGTTCCCCCTCTCGAAGCGGGGTTGGGGAGTAGGGCGAGAAAGGTGGACGTCGCCGCCGGACCTCGAGCGCGCCCGCGCCCCCGACACACGGCCGAGGCGCCCGGCTCACCCTCGGCGACGGCCGGGGCGGGCCACGCGACCTGTGCGCCGCGCCTGCTGGGGCCGAAGGGGGAGGGGTCCGGCGCCCGTCCGAGGAGGCTCCCGGGACGCGTCTGGGCCGCCACAGCCCCCCTGCGCCCAGAGGTCCAGAGCCCTTTGTGGAGGCCCACGAAACTCGGCCCTCGTCTCGAGGGGAAATCGGGCCTCTCCCAACCCCTCGCCCCGCCCCGCCGCAGCCCTTCTCCGCGGAGCCCCGGGCCCCCGCCGCCCGTCGCCGGCCCCTCGGAAGAGAGCCCCAGGGCGGGCGGTCCAGCGTCAAGGGCGGTCCGGCGAAGTGGCTGACAGCCGCTCTTTTGGCGAGTTGCAAGAAGACGTTCGAACATTTCGTCTTGTACCTTCGTTCCAAGGAACAAATTTTCTTTTAGATCTTTTACCAAAGGACGCAACGCCCTGGCCTGGCGGACGATCTTGGACCGTCCACACTTGGGTCAGAGACCACGAGCCCGGTCTGAGGACTCGCTGACACTTCCCTCGCCTAGAAAGCGGGACCCTCCCTTGCGCGACTTCCTGGCCCACCACACCAGAGAAGACTTGACTGGTAACGTTTGTTTTGTGGGTAAACGGAAGAGAGCCAGACTCTTGGTGTTCGGTCCTCAGGAGGTGAGTTGAGAGGAAGACTTAAGGTGGTCTCTCTGACGACCTAGAATACCACCAAGACAAAAGTTAAAATCTTTCTTAAAGGTATATCCGACGTGGTTAAGTGTAAGGCTGGTCGTCAGGTACTCTCAAGGGAAGGGAAGTGTAGGAGCGACTGTCATCGGTGAGACTGTCCACGACTCCGCTGTAGAGCCAAATCAACCGTAAAGAGAGTACTGGTCACTGTGACTCGTAGAAGAGTCCACGGACAACCAACACACACACAGAAAAGACCTTTTGACAGACAACTCCAGGAGACGGACAAAAATTTGACCCAACGAACAATAAAATTACCCCCTCTGGTCCCTCCCCGGGACCACCCGCAGACAGACCCGAACCTCCCTCCCCGTCCCCTTGTTCCCTGACGACAACTGTCACCGATACTGAGGACCCTGGTGCCTCTGGGGAGACTTTCGACCTCCAGTCATAATAGTCTCGTAGTTTTGTCCCGAGGTAACCATCGACTAGGAGTGGTGGACGTCGATGGTGACCGCCACGTCGACATGGGGTCCTACCTGTTCTCAATCACGCTTGCATCTGGTAGGTGACCCGTCTGTCATAACCAAGGGTAAATACTAAAGACTCGTAATCGTCACATCGTCCCGTTCCGGTCTGTTTTTAAAATGAAGACTGAAATGTTAAACTCAATCTATTTCCTGTCATTTTGGGTTTTCTCTTCCTATCCTCCTTTGGTGATTCCTTCGTTTTTCCTTAACTATCTCTCATGTACATTTGTAATATGACATAACACGTCTGTTCGAACACACACTGCGTGAATTACAACCTCTATCTATACTTCTTTAACGAAAATAGAATCTCCGATTCAAAATTCGGAACACGGATAATCTTCTTACTACTCGTAAGACGGAAATGTCCTTTTCTCACTTTAAATAATTAACTGTTAAAACTATTTCCTCTTTAAGACTTAATCCATAATATGACAACAAAAGATATATTTTATATATCAAACTTAAAAACACTTACAGATGAAAGTTTCGAAAGAATTGACGGACGATAAAGTAAACGTGGACGGTCCCACGAGACGTCTCGTGAACTCTTGGACTCGTACAGGGGACCTCTCGGTAGGTGAAACAACCCCAAGTCTCACTCAAGAGTATCACTCGAAGTGACTACAAAATAAAATTTTGCATTTGTATTTGAAAAGGAGATTTGTTAAGCCTTTAGTAAAAAAGGGTACCGAGAAATTTTCTTTGAGTCTCGTACAGGACTATACATTTACTTGTTTTTAGTGGAGGTAAAAGTCGACAAACCTTGGTCGTGAAGTACTTTCCTTTCTGTTACTGCTTCCATCCTTACCTCTCCGTACACTCGGCATTTTCGACAAAGTTAGTGTCACCCCTCCTGTGCCTCTTTACCGAACCATCTACTTCAGGGTCACAGCGGGACAACTACCGAGACTTGAACACGTTTTGGGTCTTTCACTTCGATTTAATCTGTACCTCCTTCTTCTACTGGTCTTCTCTCCAAATCTTCGGAAGTCACGTCCGAACGACCGAGTCCACCCTCCCCCACTCCAATGTGACACGAACGGAGCGCCCAAGTCTACAAGTGCCAACTAATAGTTATTGACACCCGTGAGCCCGTCTTTTTACCCTTCTGGTTCTTACTTCTCAACCTTCCGGACAGAGACATGCGTCGACCCCTACACTTAAGTCTATGGATGAATTAAAGAGACTCGACGACAAAGGAGTAGACACTCTCTGTCATTGTAGAGATACGAAGAACTTTTAATGTATAATTAAGAAGAAGGGGAAGTGATGGAAAATACTACTAAATAAAAAGTCAAACCCTTATTCATACACATTTGGTTAAAATTTTACTACTGAAAAAGGAGGATTTTTACGAATATAGAGAGAAGATTATTTTTTGAATTTTTATGGTGACCCTCTAGTCTTTAAGGGTTACAAAACGATAAAGAAGTAATTCCGTCCTAATTGAACTAATTTCGTCGAACACTCTGTATTAAGACCCCTTGGACTCTTCGCCTTTCTTGGCCAACCTCCTGTCTGACCTTCATCTCACTTCCCTTCCTGAAGTGTCCCAACAAGGGTGCCGGACGTCAGCAGAGGGGAGTGATGGTGAACGACGGAACTGGGTGAGCACGGCTGAATAGGAAGACTGAATTCCAACGGGGAGACAGTTCTTACGCGGAGGGTAGTCCAGAGACCCTACACCTACGAACCTCTCAGATGGAAGAAGTCCTCACAAACGAGTCCAATATTAATTTGAAACTGACACAAGAGTAAAGTGATTACTGTTAGAGGGAGTACCAAGAGATTGGAGATACTTTCGTCCCTAACTTAAAGAAGACAAAAGACGAGTAATGACAGAGGAACCACAGATCGTCTGTGTTTATTTACATTTTGTTTCCACTCTTTCCGTTCTAGTGTAGATTCCATAAGTGTTTCTTATAGAAAGGTATCTTTACAGTCACCTAAACCTACTTGGAATCTCTACATAAAATACATCTACCCGTACACATGTCAACAGAGAAACACGTAACGGTCCATATCAACGGATACACTGAACCTTTAGGTCGGGTGAGACGAACGTTTCCATACAGGGGACTACACCCCGACCCAGACGGGTCTCCTTTTGTGTGTGTGTGTGTGTGTGTGTGCGTGTGTGTGTGTATATATACTACACAGTGAAAATAGACCTTCGATCCTGGGAGTTCCGTCGTGGGAGGGTTTCCAGAGGGGGACACCCGACTGTACAGTCCGAGACCCCGATCCATCAGTGGATCTAACGAGAAAAACACCATCTGTTAATAAAAATGTTTTCGACTACGACTAATATCTTCCTTGGTCTACTCTCACATCTTTTTCAGGTCGTGTCCGATAAATCTGGGTTGACTTGTTGATTTTCGTTTCGTAGACCATGACCATGACTTTGGTTCATCTGACTCTTCTTCGCCTTGTTTGAACGAACAAGACACTGTACAGATCGTATCTGCGGGAGTCCAAATTGAAGACTAAAACTTACTAAACTACTGACTCAGGGAGACCCAGTATAACGAGTAAGGAGACAGTACCCCTCCCTGTCAGGAAAGTTGTACTTTCGACAATTAACATCAAAATTTACAGTAAACATTGTATAGGTACGTACGACTTCACAAATCCCTGTATCCTCTGGTTTTGACGTTAAAGGAAACTCACGTATTTTTTTTTTTTGTACCGTGTTCTCTACTTTTCAACTAAGTGTTATCGTACCTTTGTTGTATTTACAGGTAGCTGATTACTTACCTATTTCTTCTACACCATGTATATACTTTACCTTTTGATGAATCGGTATTTTTTCTTACTTTATTACGGTAGACGTCGTTGTACCTACGTGGATCTCCAATATAATTCACTTCATTCAGTCATTCTCTGTTTATGGTACACAATAGTGAATATACATCTTAGATTTTATACCGTGTTTACTTGAATAGATGTTTTGTATTTGTTTGAGTGTCTCTTGTCTTAACACCGACAGGTCCCCCACCCCCACCCCCTCCCTCCCTGGCCCTCAAACCTTGATCGTCTATATTTGATAATATATATCCTACCTATTTGTTGTTTCAGGATGGTATATCGTGTCTCTTGATATAAGTTATGGGATACTATTTGGTATTACCTTTTCATACATTTTTTCTCACAGATGTACACAAATTACGAAGCGATATTTCGTCGTTAAGGAACATTTAACATTTAGTTGAAACGAAATGTTTGTAACATTTAGTTGATGCGAAGTTATTTTTTTACTTACTTTTTCTACTTATCGACCTATCGACCCACTATATCGTTTATGTCGTTTTAACAATTAACATTCTAGATCCACTACCACAAGTGACATGTAAATAAAATTGATAAGTCATACAAGTTTTTAAAAATGTTCCACAACCCTCTTTTTACTTAAGAAAGTCGTAAATAATTTCAAAATAATACAAATAGTTTTATAATAATATTTAATATAATTTCATTGGATCCGTAGTCCCTATGTCACTACTGGTCCTCTGTACCGGGGACAACCATGTCGTGAGGAACTCTCTCTGTCTATGTAATCGTTTACTCCTAGTATGTCAATCACGTCACAAGACACTTATAGTTCTCCTTGGGTAACGTAGAACGGTGTCCATACACACGTCACGACCACCAGTCCCTCTAGAACCTTCTCTTCGGTCGTCTTGAGTCGGAACTTACCGTTACCTTATCTTTAATCAAGTCCAACACCTTTTCCTTCCTTAGGGTACTTGTTTATGACACGTCACAAACACACTCGCCCTCTACCCGACCCCTACCAGTCGTGACCTCTCGAACACAAGTTCGACTCGTTGACAGTCTTACCGACTTCCCTTCTTCCCTTCGTTGTCCCAGTCTGAACGAAAGCGATCTAGAGATCCTACCGACTGACCTTCCGAAGGGTCTCTACGGACTCGACTGGACTCGACACGTCCACAAGGGTGGTCCTCTCCGTGTGCAACATCCTCCCGATATCCTCTCCTCGTAATCCTACATTTCAGTCTCTTAACTTCTACCCTTTTTACTTCCGATCCATTCGTGTGACAAATGACAACCTCCCTGACACCTCCTCCCCACTAGCAAGTCGGAACTCGTCCACCTGAGACGCCACACCCACCCTGTGGGTTCACCTCGATGGGGCAACCGTCAGTCTTGAGTCCTCTCTCCACCTATGTGACTTAGTTTTATTACTTCAAACTTAGACGGTAACTCTAATTGTTCCCTCTCCTGCCTCTCACTACTGACTTTCCCTACCCCCAAGGTCATGGACCTTGTTACGGACCGTGGGTCCTGCACCACTACTTGCACCTGGTCCTTAATACCCCGTTTACAATTTCCTACACGACTCTTCCCCTTCGATCATTTCCACACTCCTGATTAATCGATCCCACCTCTTCTAATCTCCAGTACACTCCCTTCCCGAAGTCCTTTCCCTTCTACTCCTAATTTTAGACAAGAAATTGTCAATCCTTCAGTGACCACCGGTCTCAGTAAGTCAGCAGACTGAGAAACACTGGGGTACCTGATATGTCAGGTACCTTAAGAGGCCTGGTCTTATGACCTCACCCATCGGAAATGGAAGAGGTCTCCTAGAAGGGTTGGGTCCCTAACTTGGGTCCAGAGGGTGTAACGTCCCTTTAAGAAAGGGTCGACTCGGTGGTCCCTTCGGGACCACCAGTTCCCTATGGACATTAAAGGGTGAGAATCTACGCCCACTCCCACCACGTTCTCTCGTGTGCCACTCCTCACCTTCGTCGTTCTGTAAACCTCTTTACACTATGCTAGGAGGGTGACCTCGGCGCACCAGACCCAGTTCCCACTGGTCTTCCGACATTGAAAAGTAGGGTGGATAAAGAAGTTCTTTCTACATATCCCTGTAGTATGGGTAAATGACGACACTAAATAATATTTTAATTTAGTATTAAGTATTTATTGATATTTCTCGTTTAAGAGGAAGTTAATACCGAACCTAAGAACATCTCTTTTTTTGTTTAACACCAACTCACTATAGTTGGGTCGTGAGTTCTTATAAAATTTTAATTAAGTATGTAAATGAATCACGGAGAATACAAAAATCAGTAATCCAATTTGACTCGTCTTCAATGGGTGTCTCTCTTCTACTTTAATCCCCTCTCCTTACGGTTGTTTCCAGGCAGATCAATTCCGATACCAAAAAGGTCATCAATACGTACCTACACTCTCAACCTGAAATTTCTTTCGACTCGCGGTTTCTTAACTACGAAAAGTTGACACCACAACCTCTTATGAGAACTCTCAGGGAACCTGACGTTCCTCTAGGTTGGTCAGGTAGGATTTCCTACCTTAGTCAGGACTTATGAGTAACCTTCCTGACAGCTTCGACTTTGAGGTTGTGAAGCCAGACTCCGCTTCTTGACTGAGTAAACTTTTCTGGGACTAAGACCCTTTCTAACTTCCACCCTCCTTTTCCCCTACTGTCTGCTATTCTTCCAACCTACCGTAGTGACTGAGTTACCTATACTCAAACTGATCCGAAGCCCTTAACCACTACTTGTCCCTCCGGACCGTACGACCCCAAGTACCCCAGCGTTTCTCAGCCTGTGTTGACTCGTTGACTTGACTTGACTTGACTTACCGACCCGTTACTCCACGGCCCGTCCCGTTTGTTCCGGGTCCTTACTTGCCTAACCAGGACTCGCACTTGGCTGCGTATGACACTAGTCCTGCCACGACTCCTTTTGCACACGTGCACCCCGGCCTCATCTATCTACCTCTGGTAAAAACCACCGGAACCACAAGACCTTCATCTGTACCAGAACACGACTTTTCATTCAACTCCTCCCCGTCCATTACCGAACCGTCGAAGTCACTTCCCTCTTTCCCGACCTCATCAGTGACTCCTCGCTATTTCATTTTATCAACAAACGGATGTGTCGTCCGGAGGGGCAATTTGAAGTTCAAGGGTCTCCCGTTACGCCAAGATAAGAATGGGGAACCCGTGAAATGAGTTGTCAACTTCTGGGTATCCGTAAAACTTTCGAGGTAAGTGCAATACCATGTAAGTAAAACTCTTTATATAATAGGGAAGTGTAAAAAAAAATGTTTCGACCCGTTTTCACTTGAAAGTTCGGTAAATTCTTAAAAATATTTACATACGTTAATCGAAAAAAGGATGTGTCGTGCATCATCGAGATTGAATTTTTATGCTTAAGAGTTCTTTTTCACACTTTAATGAAAGGAATCCTATATTAATGCTTCAGTCCTCTGGGATAGGTCAGTCAAGTGGTTCTACATGGTTCTCGTAGGAACAGTTTCAAGACTATCAAGTTCAAGATAGGAGGTTACTATCCCGTCCTAAGGGGAGTGTCGACCAAAGGGTAACCGAGACTCTACACCCGCCCCGGTGGATAAGGACGATGACGGTGATCGAGGTGGGGTGGAGTACGTTTACTTCTGGTTCTAGATCCTTTGGGTGCACTAACCAGTGCACTTCCTGCTGCGTGCCCGAGGCGGGGGAGATCACTGCGGTAGTGGAGTTTGAGAGTGCTCTCAAACATCTATACCACTCTCCGATCGTCCGGTCAAGTGACATCGTTCTCACCCCAGTCCACTCCCCCGAAGTTGTGTTTTGGGGTAAGAGTGACGACTCGGAGGTCAAGTCGAATTCCGTCCCCGGGTTTCCCCGGAAACCCTGTCACGGGTCACCCCCCAGGGTACGTACGAGAAGAGGGTAACCAACTGACGTAGCCGTACGTTTACTCCCAAGCGCAGTGAAGGCCTCCGGTTAGCTCGCGGTAAAAGAGAAAGACCGGCTCGACCCTCCTCCCCTGCCCCAGCGCGCCCCACCGCGCGCGGCTCGCCCCCAGGGCGGCGCGCCCCGCCTCCGCCCGCCCGCGCCCCGGGGTCGCCCGCGCCGCTCTGCACGCTCCCTGCGCCGCCGCGACGCCCGCGGGTCGCCATCCATTGGGGCCGGGCCGGGCGCCGCTGCGGGGACCGGGCCGGACGCTTCAGGGCCGCCGCCGGGGCGGGGTGGGGCGGGTGTGGGCCGCCGGCCACCGGCGGAAAGCTTAGGGCGCTGCAAGACGGTCGGGCCCCGAGCGCCGGGCTTCCCACGGGCAGCAGGGAGGCGCAGTGCACCCCGGCCCCAGCTCCCCCCGCCCCTACCCCGGGCCCTCCGCCCCGCCCCCTGCCGTAGACCCGCTCCCCTTGCGCCCCTGTCCCGCCGCCGGCACCTCCCGGCCCCTTCCCCCGCCCGACCCTCGGCCTCCCGGCGGGCCTCGCTCGCGCCTGCGCCCGGCCCGTCTTCGCGCGAGTCGACGGACGCAACACCGCCCAAAAAAGAACTCGCGTGTCGACTCTCCTCGGGGTTAAGGAAGTGGGACCTCAAGAGTCAAACTTATGACTACTACACGTCTACAACTGTAATGTCAACTTGAAAAGTGTATCGCGGCGAGTGGCGCGAATGCATCTCGCGCGTCTTAAAGAGGACTGAGAACCGAACCCTTGCAGCTTTTATCATCGGCGATCAAGATTGACTTGTCAACGATTTATTAATTTACAAATTTCATAAAAGAAACTTAAACTTACTCTCCGAACGGCCTTACGAGAATTTTGACAAATATTAACTTACCTTACCCATTACCGTCGGAGAACTCTGGACCTCCTGAGAACACACACCACTAAATACTACGTCTACCCGTTCACGAACTCCCGTGGCCGCTCGGGGAGTCCCGAGTCGTGCGTGCACCCTGGCCCTCAGCCCTCCGCGCGAGACCCCCTCTCCTGGTGCATTTTTCACGCTCAACTCCTTCCGCGACAACCCGAAACCAACCTTCAGTTCATTACATACACATTGAACAAATCTGTATGTACAAATGTTTATACACATTGAACAATGACTCATCCATCGGTACAATACTTGCTTGAAATTATAAGAGCAACATTAACCCTCAAACAACTCTATCACCAGAAATCTGTACCTTCACTGGCTAGACACACAGCATTCCCATGACCACGATCAGACCTCCCCCTGACCTCAACCCTCCTCTGTCCGAGTGAGCAGACTGACTCGTCACCATTCCTACACTCTCGACCAAAATCCCAATCCTCAACTTCTAACCACAGCCCTCTCCTACCCCTTCCTTTACCGTTGAATGAGGCATAACGGACTTCTTAAGGTACCTGTCTCTTCGCACCACCCGACATCAGGTACCCCAGCGTTTTTCAGTCTGTGCTGACTCGTCGAGTGTGTGTGTGTGTGTGTGTTTTAAGAACATTGGTGAGATGGAAGGAGAGGTCATCACTCACTCACTTTCAGCACAGGCTGAGACACTGCGGCACCTGACATCGGGCGGTCCGAGGAGACAGGTACCTTATGAGGTCCGTTCTTACGACCTCACCCATCGGTAAGGGAAGAGGTCCCCTAGAAGGACTGGGCTCCTACCTTGGGTCTAAGAAATGGTACACACGATGGTCCCTTCTATGGATAGATATACTTCTATAAACCCTGTGGAAAAATTAAACTAGGTTCAAACGTTATACAAAGACCACTTAAATACCAACATCAGTGAAACTCACTAGTGTGGGGTCATAAGACGACACCGACGGTGAGACCAATAGTGTCTGGACAACCGTCACACAATGTTCCTCCTGTGACTTAGTACTCCTGAACGACTTCCACGGACAGTCTCTTCCTTAGAAGGACATAAACTTGGGTCTGGAAACTAAGAACGAAAGTACATAACATATTTATAGTACACAAAATTTTCAATGAATTTTTCTTTGTTGTTTTGGGACATAAGCTCATCAAAATCGTAAAGCGAATATAAAAAACCTCGAACAAGTCAGTAATTCAGTACAGACTGACGGTTGTGGTGGAGGGGAGGGGGGTGGTCCTGATGTCCTAAGGTCAGAGGAGACAGGAGGTCATAGAGGGTCTCTAACGAGTCTAAGTCAGGTAACTCAGTCACCACGATAGATATTGGTAGAGTAAGAGACGGTGGGACAAGAAAACCTAAGTCAGAAAGACACCGTAGTCGCAAAAAAGGTCGCTCCGGTGTAGTCCACCGATTTCATAACCTCGAAGTCGTAGTCAGGAAGACCACGTATAAGTCCCAACTAAAGGAAATCCTACCTGACCAAACTAGAGAGTCAGGTTCGCTGAGATTTCTCAGAAGAGGTCGTGGTGTTAAGTTTTCGTAGTTAAGAATCCACGAGTCGAAAGAAATACCAGGTCGAGAGTGTACACATGTACTGATCACCTTTTTATTATCGAAACTGATATGTCTGGAAACAGCCGCTTCGCTACAGAAATGAAAAATTATGACAGATCAAAACAGTATCGAAAGAAAGGTTCCTCGTTCGCAGAAAATTAAAGTACCGCCGTCAGTGACAGTCGTCACTAAAACCTCGACTTCTTTTATTTTAGACACTGACGAAGGTGTCTTACGGTACTAGGATCAAAAAACCTACAACGTAAAATTCAAAAACCTCAATCTATTATCGTTTGAGTGTCAGAATACAAGATTCACGAAAATAACACAATTCACTTAAAAGAAGGAGTTTTGATGACTCAGCCAACACGTCAGGGACAAAATGTCTTCTTTGTCAGGGACCCTAATTCATTGAACGATTTCTAGTGTGTTGATCATCATTTGACACCTCAAATGAACTTGAGTCCGTCACATCGAGGTCTCAGAACAAACACTCTAGTAACAAGACCTAACAAAACGTTCACTTTAGCAAAGTCTTGAATCTAAAGTGTCCTTGAATGTTCTTTCAAGATACTGAATTTTTTAATGACAAATAATGGTCTTACTGAAAAAAATGTCAAATAAAAAACTATTACCCTATAAGAATTTACTAACACTATGATTTTTCGTTGTTTTTGGGAAATTCACGGAGAAACCTTTTATTATCGAAGAAAACGACGACGACTCAGCGAAATCAGCACAGGCCGAGACGCGCTGGGGTATCTGCCGTCGGGTGGTCCGAGGGGGCAGGGACCCTACGAGGTCCGTTCTCATCACCTCACCCCACGGTAACGAAAGAGGCTAAAAGAAAACGTGAAATTACGCTAAAAACCATTTAAGTACAGATGGTGTACGACGTTTTAATTTCCATTAAATGACACCCTGAAAGGACTACTATCTCATCCATTCTTAGACGGACGGTCACGTCCCTTGTGTCCAAGCTAGGGACTAGGTCCTTCTAAGGTCTTCGACGACACACCGATTATACGGGTGCTCGGTGTTGACGACTTGGACGTACCACGTCGACAACTCGGACGTACGACGTTGATGACTTCGGACACCCAAATCTCGGGCACGAGACGTTGTTCTCTTCGGGGTGAGGAACGTTGATCTCTTTCGTACACACGTCGTCGTTCGTGGCTCGTGTCGACTTTTATTATCATTTTATGTTTTCTTTTCTTATTAAATGACACTTGACTTGGACCATCCATCATGTCGACGTAATCGGACGACAAAGGATTACCACTTTTATGTCTAAATTAACTCAAGATTCTTATATATCTCTTATCGTAGTCATTTCCTAGATATCTATGTACCTTCGTAATTCGTCGAAGAAAAGGTCAATTAATTAGATGAGCCGGAAAACACATCTTAGAACGTAGAGAATCTCTTACCTATTTAATACCATTTTCAGTCGAAAAAATGGGGTTTCAGCAACCGTTGTCATCTGGTTCCTAGGACTGTCTTGAAGACACTAAATGCACAGAAAATAATACAAATGAACCAAAGGGATTTTGTCATTTACGATATTTGTCCTTTGAAAAATTTTTAATTCTTACCTGGACCCATGAACAAAACTCCCTCCCTTGGTGTCGTTGTCACTACTCCCCTACCCTCGCACATGTCAACTCTTACTTTTCGAGGATAAGACGTCCAAGTGCTTCTGAAACCGGGAAGAGGGTTCGGAACTCGTTCATGGACGTCTCGGGAAATTTTGAACGGACCAGTGACCTTCGGAGAAGTCGCGGAAGGAGGACTCTCTACCGGACAGTCCTCGTCGACCCCTTGGTAGGACACTTTACACCGGTCAGGGACATGACGACAAAGAGTTGACACTATTCTAGTCGTGAAGGACACACTCCGGTCTAAAGAAACGTTCGTTATGTAAATCGAAGAAACAACATCTATATCCACCTACTACCAGAAGTGGAACCAGTCAGGATAAATAGTCGGTCGAAAACCATTTCTTCGCGAGGCCCTTGAGAATTCCTCCTGTCTGGTCGTGTAGCCCACCTCACTCACCTTTTCCACTTCCCTTCAAAGACAACTCCGACGAGACCGGTCTCTTCGGTCAGACCCGAACTTTCACTGCGACACGAATTAAAAATTCTTACGAGGGTGTTCCAAGAACTGTTGAACGGAAAATTTAATACGAAAACTTCGGATCTTGGGTCAAGTCACGTAAAATAACAATTATTAAAATAATAAAATTTTGAAATGAACGACACTAAAAACATAGAAGACCAAGATTTTACGATTCACTAGGAAGTTTGAGCGAAAGATGACTTGGACTTCATATTGAAAATGTATCCATTGACCAGACTTTTTACATGGGTAAGGTTTAACCGAAGAGCTATGAAGTGTAAAGGAATAATAGGTCATCCTTTTCAAGAAGGGTGACAATCGAGATTACGGGGAAAGTACAGAGCAAAATAAGGCCAGGTACAAAAGTCCAAATGAATGGAAAACGGTTTATGTAAGTCTATAAGGAAACGACGACGACGACGACGATTCAGCGAAGTCAGTACAGGTTGAGACACGCTGGCGTATCTGTCGTCGGGTGGTCCGAGGGGACAGGGACCCTAAGAGATCCGTTCTTATGACCTCACCCAACGGTAAAGAACGAGGTCACGTACTTTCACTTTTCACTTTCACTTCAGTGAGTCAGCACAGACTGAGAATCGCTGGGGTACCTGACGTCGGATGGTCCTAGGAGGAGTCACTAAAAAAAACTACGAATAGATAAATGAATCTTACAGAACCTGAGGTTGAGTGGTTAGGAGGTATTATCGGACAGGTAAAACTTGGAGACACTATCCGGGTCTACACGTCTCTTTGTACTAAGGACGGGACTTCTACAAATCAAGTTTTCCCTTTTATCCATATATTCCTTTATTAATGTTACATCACTCCACTCACGTTACTTTATTCATATTTGACCGGTAAGACCCTCAAGAATCTTCCCCAAGGTTCGAATAGGAACTCCCTCCTCCTCAACATTTTCCCAAATCTTCACCTTAAAGGTCGGTCTCTTTAACAAATTTTTAGAACCCTCTGTGACGGTCAGCCACACATTTGTACCTCTTTAATTACAAAAAGATGAATGGGAGTGATGGTCAGTCAAGTAAAGTCAAGTCAAGTCAGCGAGTCAGTACAGACTGTGAAACACTGGGGTACCTGACATCGTGTAGTTCGAAGAGACAGGTAGTGGTTGAGGACCTCGAACGAGGTCAAGTACAGGTAGTTCAGTCACTACGGTGATGGTCACCTATAATAGTTAGAAATTCAATAACAAAACTAGTAAACTTTTAACCGTAATAAAATGGACTGTAAAGAAATTGAGTTTAAATTGACTAAAACAAGCATCGAAAATATCAAACACGTAATTTTGGAAAAAACTTTATCAAAGTCTAAATATCTTTCAACGACCACATCATGTCTCTTGAAGGGGACTTAGTGACCTTTGAATTCAACGGTCTTTTCTGTGCTTTACTGAGGTTATAACAGGTAAAGGATGTTATTCCTGTAAGATGTATGGGTCGTGTGTCGGTAGTTTTAGTCTTTTAGTCACGTAACAATGGTAGACTAGGAGTCGGGTGTAACTTCAAAACGGTCGGTCTTTGTAGTAAATATCATTTCTTAGATCAATCTTAATGTGTAACATAAATTAAAAGAAATCAGAGAGTGTGAGACTTTGTCAAGGAATCAAAAAGGAACGTACAAGAAAAAGATTCATAACAAGTCAATGATTCATCACAGGTTGAGAAACGCTGGAGTACCACACGTCGTGTGGTCCGAAGGGACAGGATGTGATACACGGTCTCAAACGAGTTTGAGTACAGGTCACTCAGTCACTACGGTAGGTTGGTAGAGTCGGAGACAGCAGGGAAAGAGGAGGACGGAAGTCAGAAAGGGTCGTAGTCCCAGAAAAGGTCACTCAGTCGAGAAGTGTAGTCCACCGGTTTCGTAACCTCAAAGTCGAAGTTGTAGTCAGGAAGGTTAAGTAACAACTAAAGGAAAATTCTAACTGACCAAACTAGAGAAACGACAGGTCCCCTGAGAGTTGTCAGAAAAGGATATCAAGTTTTCGTAGTTAAGAAGCCACGACTCGACAAAAATACCAGGTGGAGAGTGTAGGTATGTGCTGATGACCTTTTTGGTATCGGAACTGATACCTGGAAACAGCCGTTCACTACAGAGACGAAAAGTTACACGACAGATCCAAACAGTATCGAAAGGAAGATTCCTCGTTCACAGAATTAAAGCACCGACGTCAGTGACAGGTACTACTAAAACCTCGGGTCCTTTTATTTTAGACGACGATAAAGGTGAAAAGGGGGTAGATAAATGGTACTTCACTACCCTGGTCTACGGTACCAGAATCAAAAAACTTGTAACTCAAAATTCGGTCGAAAAAGTGAGGAGGCGAAAGTGAGAGTTGTCCCCCGAGAAATCGACGAGAAGGGAAAGACAGTAATCTTACCATAGTAGACGTGTAGACTTCAACACTATAAAGAGGGTCGTTAGACCTAAGGCCGAACACTCAGTAGGTCGGACCGTAAAGGGTACTACATGAGACAAGCAACCTTCCTAACGACGACTTTCAACTTCGAGGTCATGAAACCGGAGGAGTAAACTTCTCGGCTGAGTAACCTTTGTTGGGACTACGACCCAATAAACTCTAACTCCAGTTCTCCTCTTCCCCTACTGTCTCCTACTCTACCAACCTACCGTAGTGACTAAATTACCTGTACTCAAACTTATTTGAGACACTCTATCACTTCCTGTCCCTTCGGACCACACGACGTCTGGTACCCGAGCGTTTCTCAGTCTGTACTGAATCCCTGACTTGTTGTTGTTGAGACGTATATTCAATATATTCGTCCCACTGCTATGTGCCAGAACATGAGGAAAGGGTTCTTGGTCATGTAAAAAGGTACAGGTCAAGACTGACAACGAAGAACAGGAGGTATATCTGAAGAGTCGTCTGTCCATTTCATCAGACCACAAGGGTAGAGAAATTCTTCATATTAATCAACTAAAAATCATTTAAATATCTTAACACGTTGATTGTTGTGTTAGATCATAATCTTGTAAAGGTCGTACAAGGGGGTTTTGGATAGGTACACGTCAATGGGTGTCGACTGGTGATTAGATGGAAGATAGAGACATCTAAAGAGAACCTGCAAAGTATATATACCTGAGTCTGTTATACTCCTGAAACGTAGACACAAGAAAGTGAATCGTAGTACAAAAACTCTATGACTACAAGTACGACAACACACGTAGTCACGGATCAATATAAATAACAGCATCACAGAACACCATACTCATACAGGACAAAACGAGTAGACAAGTGGTAAACTACCTGGGAACCTAAAAAAGGTGTCAAACCGATAATACTTACCACGAGAACATAGTAGACCTATGAAGACTTCAAATGTCCCTTAAAACAGAGAATTAACCTACAGAAGGTCTGAAGACACTTAATGAGAAAAGGGGAACCAATAATTACTCATAAAACACCCCTCTACGAACCTTTACTATATTTTGTGGGACAACAACTGATTTGAAATTAATAAAAACAATAGTACTTGAACTCAAATACAAGATCACCCAATATAAAACTATTGACAAAGACTTATGGTTCGGTGGGATTTTGAAGTACCTCACTTTATAAGATATATTTTTAAGTCATTAAGAAGTCCACCCTCGTCCCCCTCTACCGAGCAAATACAAGGTGTCACAGACCCCGGAGTGGACTCTTTTGAGTTTCTGAGCCCCACTCACCTGTCGACGTCCGACATTCTCGTAGAAGTGAGAGTACAGGTCACCAACTACACCTTGGAAAGGTACACCCGATCAACTCGAAGAACGTTATTCCTCAGATCTCAGGTTCTCATTACCATGGGTTTTCCGTTCCTTTCACACACCGCAAAACACCAGATCGGACCCGTAAGTGTACCGGTACGAAATAACCAGCTCCCACGACGGCTCAAGACAGGTCCAAGTTCCTTACCCTCACATCTACGGGGACGACGAATCCTCCTTACAGTACCTGTACAAGACTCCTTTCGTACATCTACCCTCTATGCCACTGTAATAGAAACCTTTGAAGTCCCGACGTCCAATATTAGACAATGGTAGTAAATAAACCATGGGTGTAACAGGGCATAAAAACCGAACACCTTTGAAGAAGTTCGACTGAAGAAAACTCATGAAAACTGTACAGAGGGGTAAAAGACTCGTTGAGGAAATAAAAGACCGTCTTCTGTAAGATCCTAGTAAAACAGAGAAGACACGAGGTCGGGACTTTAGTCGGTAAAAAGGTTTCTCGGGACGAAGGAAAATTCCCTTTCACTATAAATCTTTCCTTCTAAACTCGGGTTCCGCACCAGACGATGACCACACATTGATGAAGGTCCGAGAACGTCACCGGACTCGACAAGTTATATGCGTATGTGTAATTGTTTATATATAAAAATCTTAGACATAAATAATGTCTATTATTCCAGTGTCGACATGGAAAATAGGACCAGTCGATGGTGTCCTAAATAAAATTAAAAATACGGAAAAGTCTATAAAATTTTCGTCTCAACCACCACCAAATCAATGACTCTGCACAGGTTGAGAACGTTGGGATACCTAATATCGGGTGGTCCGAGGAGACAGGTACCCCAAGAGGTCCGTTCTTATGACCTCACTCCACGGTAAAGGAAGAGGTCCCCTAGAGGGGTTGAGTCCTTAGTCTGGACCCAAAGGACGTAACATCCGTTCAAGAAATGGTTGATTAGAGGATCTTTTCGGGTTTTCGTCGTAATGACTCTACATTAAATGCAAGGCATGTCAAGTAGACGAATTTCACATGTCAGTCATCAAAAATAAATCATGTAAGTGTCTCAACACGTATTGTAGTGGTGTCAGCTAAAATCTTATAACAGTGACAAGGTCTTTCTTTGGAACAGGTGTAGTGGAAGGTAAGAGGAGTCGGGATTCGTTGGTTACAAGAGGAAAAACAGAGACATTTAAAATAGATAAGACCTGTAAAGGACAGTTAACTTAGTATATTATACACCAGGAAACACAGACTACGGAAAGTGAATCTTATTATAAAGGGTTCCCAATAGTCACATTGTACGTAGTCGTGAAGTGAAAAATACCGGTTTATTATAAGGTAAGAAGCCTAGGTGGTGCAAAATAAATAGATAGCCAACTACCTGTAAACGCGAAAAAGTCAAAAACTGAATACTCGTTATCACGACACTTGTAAGAACACGTCACAAAACAAACCTACGTCCAAAAAATAAAGAGAGTCCACCATAACGACCAAGTATACCATGAATGTACAAATTAGGAAACTCCTGGACGACCTGAAAGGGTTTGGTCGACGTGGTGAAAAGACGGCAATGACGGTCGTCACGTGCCCCCTAGGCGAAAGAAGTGTAGGCACGGTCGTGACAATGACGAGGAAAATTCTAACTGTCGGTAAGATCAACCACACTGCTCAATAGAGTCCTACCAAAGATAAACGAAAAGGGGTATCGATTACAACAAATCGTATAAGAATTCACCAATTACCGGTAAACATATACCAGAAACATCTTTATAGGTCTAGGAAAAGGACAAAAATTCAACCGTATAAACAGGAAATTAATAACAGTGTCAAAAAAATTATATAAGACCTATATTCAAGGAATAGTCTTTATTCTAAATGTTCACAAAAGAGGGTACAACACCTAAAAGAAAAGTAAAAAAACTACCAAAAGAAACTTCGTATATGCAAAAAGTAAAACTACTTCAGGTTGAACCGATGAAAAAGACAACAAGGATCACGAAATGCTATAGTATAGACTCTTGCACAACGGTTTAGGTCACAGTACTTTTAAATACGGACACAATAGAAGACTCTGAAAATTTCAAAAGTGAATACGTACCTACATATCCTGAGTAAAGCTTAATTAAAAACACATATGATTATCCTTTCTTAGGTTGAATAAGAAACTAACATCTTTAGATTAACAGGGTCTTATTAAACAACTTTTAATGAGACGAAAGAAATGGATGGGACAATTTTTAAAATACGTGTATGTACACACACACACACACCCATATACCTACGTACGATTCAACGAAGTCAACACAGACCGAGAAAAGCTGGGATACCTGATATCGGGTGGTCCGAAGAGACAGGTACCCTAAAAGGTCTGTTCTTATGACCTCACCCGACGGTACGGGAGGAAGGCCCCCAGAAGGACTGGGTCCCTTACTTGGGTGCAGAGTACAGAGGTCGTGACCGTCCGCCTAAGAAATGGCGATCACGGCACACCCACCCACACCCCCCCACACCCACACCCACACACACATATGTGAATAATATTAAAACAAAAGAAAAGAAATTTCCTTTTAAAGTTTTTACAAAGTTTAAGGACACCTCTTAGAACTGTTGTAGTCCTTCCATGCCTTTTTCCACTTTTCGTAAGAACACCTGTAACCCGAACTGTCGACGTTCCTCGACGACTTCCATTCTCCTGTGCTCATTACCTACTTCTCTTCTACCATTGGCACCTCCGGGACCCGACTCCCCCTGAGACTTACCCTGGGACTTGCCCTGAAACTTTTCCAGTCTGCGGAGTTCCACCTTTCACGATGGAGAATTTTACTCCCGGTCCTTGTCGTAAGGAAGAATAAATACAGAAATACCAAATTTCACTGACGAAATCCGAGGTCAAAAATCAATGAAAATCCTCCCTCAAATGTCAGTAAGTCAAGTCAGCGAGTCAACACAGGCTGAGAAACGCTGGGGTACTTGGCGTCGTGCGGTCCGGAAGGACAGGTAATGGTTGATGACCTCAGGTGGGTTTGGGTATAGGTAACTCAGCTACTACGGTAGGTTGGTAGAGTAGGAGACAACAGGGGAAGAGGAGGACGGGAGTTAGAAAGGATCGTAGTCCCAGAAAAGTTTACTCAGTCGAGAAGCATAGTCCACCCGTTTCATAACCTCAAAGTCGAAGTCGTAGTCAGGGAGGTTACTTGTGGGTCCTGACTAGAGGAAATCCCTACCCGATCAACCTAGAGGAACGTCAGGTTCCCTGAGAGTTTCTCAGAAGTGGTTGTGATGTCAAGTTTTCGTAGTTAAGAAACCACGAGTCGAAAGAAGTGTCAAGTTGGGAGTGTAGGTATGTACTGGTGACCTTTTTGGTATCGGAACTGATCTACCTGAAAATAACTGTTTCATTACAGACGAAAAATTATACGACAGATCCGACCAGTATTGAAAAGAAAGGTCCTCATTCGCAGAAAATTAAAGTACCGACGTCAGTGGTAGACGTCACTAAAACCTCGGGTCCTTTTATTTCAGTCGGGGACAAAGGGGTAGATAAACGGTACTTCACTACCCTGACCTACGGTACTAGAAACAAAAGACTTACAACTCGAAATTCGGTTGAAAAAGTGAAAGGAGAAAGTGAAAGTAGTTCTCCGAGAAATCAAGAAGTGAAAGACGGTATTCCCACCACAGTAGACGTATAGACTCCAATAACTATAAAGAGGACCGATAGAACTAAGGTCGAACACGAAGAAAGTCGGGTCGCAAAGAGTACTACATGAGACGTATCTTCAATTTATTCGTCCCACTGTTATACGTCGGTAATCAACGTCGTATATAAACAAAAACTAGAAACTCCCCTTATATAACTTAATGAATTTAAATTGTCTTTTTCTGACTTAGTCAAAAAGTCATAATCTCATTAGGGTTTACCCCTACGTATGAATGTACCATCCCAACAAACAAAAGAAAACAGAAAAAACCAAACACTTAAATTATGTACGTCAGAATGTTTTCAAATTTTTAATTTCAGTGTCAGTGTAAGAAATACTACTTAAGACAAGAGTATATTAAAATATTGAACTCTTATATACCGGCCGTATTTATTTATTTTTAACAATTTATTTCAAACGGTACATCGAAATAGCCTCTTCCGTCACCGTGGGGTGAGGTCATGAGAACGGACCTTTTAGGGTACCTACCTCCTCGGACCATCCGACGTCATGTACCCCAGCGATCCTCAACCTGCACTGACTCGCTGAAGTGAAAGTGAAAAGTGAAAGTACGTAACCTCTTCCTTTACCGTTGGGTGAGGTCACAAGAACGGACCTCTTAGAGTCCCCACCCCCTCGGACCACCCGACGGCAGATACCCCAGCGTGTCTCAGCCTGCGCTGACTTCACTGAATCGTCGTCGTCGTACATCGAAATATCGGTCAGACACGTACAAATTAAGTATGGATAACTTTTATCCCTGACGCAGACGAAACTTAAAAAGTCTCAACTCTTATTAAACTAAGTTCTATAACCGGGTCCTTCTCAAGTCAAAGAATTAAAAATTTAGAGTCTGAAACTTGGTCTAACTAAAATAAATATTTTTCCCCGACTTTTTGATTATTAATGGTCCTAAGAGTAATTACCAGTCTTAACCAAAAACGAGATTTCATTTGAAAGACTTCTTTTGTGGAGTTCATCAAGCGAACAGTTTGCAACGACGGGGTCTTTTTAGAGGGGGATTTTAAGACGAGAAAGGTGACGTAATAGAATGGACGAGACAAAAAGAGGTTTGGAGAGCATTATGGACTACGACACACAAACAGACACAGGGAGTCCAGTCCACAACGGAAACCAACAATAGAGAGAAATCAGAGGAAATTACCCTTAAGTGAAAACTTTACCTTAAGACAATGTTTGAATCACAAAAAAAAAAATCTATTTTACAGTCATCGTTGATTTTAAAAAGTAGTACCTCAGGAAACTAAAACTGTAACGTATTTTGACCTGTAACGAGTGATTGAACGAAGGAATCAGTCAGATTCTAACAAATGAGTAGAGTTAAACAAGTTCTGAATTGAAAAAGAAAGGCTCTGATACGACTGTGTCTAGATACATATAAAGTGTTTTCATTCTGTAAACTTACCGTATGGTCGTAAAAATCAATTAATTGATAACCCAATTTAAAATGATTAAGAAAACCCCCCTTTAAAACAAAAATAATTAAACATCAACCAGAATATAAGACGTCTGAAAGACTTTTGAGTTCGTTATATTTTCAAGTAATATCTTTTTGATCTTCTATATGTATCTTTGTATCTCTTTTTTATTGAACGAACATGCGACAATGGGATCTTAAAGGTACCATTTGTAACAATATAATTATGGAAAAGTCTAAAAATCTCTGTCCTGTACGAGATTGGTACACGATCGAAACGCAAAAGAAAAGCGACTTAGGGTGTAATTCTTGAAAAATTACAGTTTACATGAATGAGAATTAGGTAACATTATGAATCTCAAGAACCAATTTTCACTACTTTTGGTTGTGACTGGTTTACTTTGTCCTCCCGTAAACAGACTGTGGACAGTCCCACGAAAGACAAAGGAATAGGTCGTAAAGTCGGAAGTATCACTCTTAAGTGAGACGGAAGAACCTCAAGATTTCACATATACTGAGGTAAGTAGGATTCTCAATCCTGGAGTTTAGTATCCGACATATCAAGAACAGTCTTTGGACCGACTTCTTTCATTTGGACTCCCTTTTGTCCGAGAAGGTACTTGGAATAGAGGAAAAGATTTTCATCTGGATTTGGGACGTTGAGGAATCTCATAGAACTTCTCAAAGAATTTTTCAATTGTTGTAAACTAGTCAATATAATTTCCGATCGATAAAACTTCCCGGAACACGTTTTACTTTTACACCCCGGTACTCGTCCGGGGTGTTCACACGACAGGGTCCGTCTACTACCGAGGGTGCACTAAAGTCGAAGACTCGGTCCTACGAAGACCATGAACATAAGTCTCACCCGGGATCCGCGGTTCAATAGACGGTTTGCGGCACCACGACGGTCGGGTCCCACTCCGACCATTGGTGGAACGGAGGAGGAGAAGGGGTTCAGACTTGGACCGAGAGTCGTCCCGCTGACACCTTACACCTGGAGGACTGTCGAGTCGACCGCGGGGCCCACCACCCGCTCTCGGAGTCTCGCCAACACCGCCTCCCCCCACACCTCCCATACCCCCGGCTCTCGTCCCTGTCCGAGACAGGGTCTTCGTCGCCGCGACTCCGGCACACACTCGACTTCGAAGTTCGGGGACCGTACGCGAAGTAGCAGGACAGTCTGAAGTGCAGTATTTTGTTTAAGTCTCAATTTTAATAGTTGTGAATTTCTTACCACTACCGTCCCTGAGTCGGACGTGACTGGAGAGACTCGGGTCCTGGGACACGTGGACGTATCCGACGTCACCGAGAAACTGAAAAGGTCAAGAAACAAAAAAATTAAATTATTAAATTAAATAAATCGGAGCATACAATGTTTATAATAAAGTCACATATTAGTCATATTCCATTCATTACTTGATAAAATTAGAGAAAAAGGGGAATTTAGAAGATTCACATGAATATTTCCATTCTATATTGTACTTTAACGGTAACGACACACTGAGCACCCTAGTATAAAGAGACTGGTCCCTGACTTGGGACCGACATCACAACTTTAGAGGCTCAGGATTAGCGACCTGGTGGTCCCTTAACGGGTAAATCGGTAGAAATTCACATTTTAAGTCATGGTAATTAATCTAAGTGTGACAAAACGTGGATCTAAGGTAGTAGATCAATAGTAGAGTTTGTCTTTGAGAATTCATAATTCATTATTAAGGGGTACGAGGGTGGAGTCGGGGACTATTGGACATTAGATGATATACAGAGGTATCTAAACAGATAATTTCTATAAAGTACACTCACCTCGTACGTTATAACCTAGAAAACACTGAGTGAACAAAATGAATTACAAAAACTCCAAGTACAACACCGTACACAGTTTTACAATCAGGAAAAATACCGATTCATTGTCAGGCAATATATTGGTGTATAACGTAAAATAGTCAAATAGACAACTATCTGTGGACCCAACTAAAACAGAAAACCGATAACACTTATTGCGACATCACGTGAAACCGAGTGCATAGACAAACTCCGGGATAAAAGTAAAAAAACGACCTAGTACATTATTAACAAATCGAAAATACTCCTGGGTGGATTGAAAGGTTTCACCGACATGGGAAAAGTCAAGGGTGGTCGGTGCGTACTCCCAAGGTCAAATCGGTGTCGGAACGACAAACAAGAAAAAGAGAGCAGGAGAAAGAAAGGGAGGGAGCGAGCGGTGACACCCGTGATTACTACAACTCGTAAAAAAGTACAGGAATAACCGGTAAACACATAGAAACCTCTAAACGAAAGTTCAGAACAAGTAAAATTTTAGTCTAACAAACAGGAAAACAACAACTCCACATCAAAAAATATATAAGATCTATAATTTGGGAATAATCCATACTAAACATCTACAAAAGAGGGTAAGAGAAAAATGAAAGAACTATTATAGAAAACTACGTGTTTTCAAAATACAAAGCTACCTCAGGACAAACACACAAACGTCACGAAAGATACAACATAGACTCTTCGGTAACGGTCTAAGTTCAATTCTAAAAGACAAAAGAAGATTCTCATACTACCAACATCAAGAAAAACAAATCCAACAGCTAGACATAATTACAACATACACCACACTACGTTCCCAGGTGGAAACAAGAAAACGTGCACCTTTAGGTCAACAAGGCCTCGGTGACTAAAGTGATTAAAAGGGGGTAACTCACCTTAACCATCGAAACATCTTTTACTAAATCGACATCGATGTACCTAAATAAAGACTTGAGAGTCAAGAGAAAGTAATTAGACATACAAACAGGAATATGATCATAATGTCACAAAACTAATGGTATCAAAACACAATTCAAAACTTCAACCTTTCTCACTTAACAAGTTGAAAAAACAAAAAAAAAAGGGGAGTTATAACAAATCCGACAATCCCCGGGGAAAGTTAAGGTATACTTGAATTCCTAACCTCAAAGATAAAGACTGTCTGATAGTCTTAAAACTAACCCTAATATAACATCCAGTGCGACCTATCATAACTGTAGAACCGTCATAAGGATGGGTACTTATTTCCTACACAAAGATAAATAAATCCAGAAATTACAGAAAGTTATTACAAAACATCAAAAGTCAGATGTTCTGAAAGTGGAGAAACCAATATAAATATGGATCCGTAAAATAATAAAATCTACCATAATATTTACTTTAACGATAGAATTAAAGGAAAGGTCTAAAAAGTAATGTCCACATATCTTTTTGTTGATTGAATACATACAAGTAAAACGTGGACCGTAAAAATGTCTTAAATAATAATGGAGACCATCGAATAAAACCTAAGAAAAAAAACCGCCACGACCCAGAAGTGACAACGTGTGTCTAAAAGAGATCAAAGTCTCTCACCCCTGATGAGAGATCAACACCATGCGTCCGAAGAGTAACACCACGGAACAGAACAACGTCTCGCGCCCGAGGTCCACGACCCCGACGTCATCGACGTCGTGTACCGAGTCATAGACGCCGAGGGCCCGAGACCTCGTGTCCGAGCCATCAACCCCGTGTGCCCGAATAAACGAGGAGCCGTACACCCCAGAAGGACCTAGTCCCTAACTTGAGTATAGAGAATGTAACCGTCCTTCTAAGAAATGATGAGTCGGTGTTCCCTTCGGAGTGAAACCTAAGAATTATCCTATCATAGTGGACACTTATCTTTCAATATGAAGAAGGGAAAGTAACACCTATGGAAAATAAACAAAAAGAACAGATTCTCGAGACCGATCCGACGTCCTGTCATGACTCATCGTCACCACTTTCGTCCGTAGGAACAGAACAAGCGTCACAACCCCCTTACGAAAGCCAGAGTGACAGCTCATAGTACCACAGGTAGTCACGGAAAACAGTACGACTCTTTCAAGACAAGATGAAAAGACTCACAAAAGAATTAGTACTTTCCCACAACCTAAAACAGTCTACGAAAGAGACGGTGAACTCCATCAACACACCCCAAAAGAGGGGAAACAAGACAATACAAACCATATAATGTGACTACCTAAAAGAATGCGACGGAGACGACCGTAAGGACTATATTTAGGGTGAACCAGCATCACATATTAGACATTAGTGACATCCCAAAACAAGTAATCATAGGCAATTCCTCAAAAGTAAAAATAAGTATTTCTTATAAACATTAAAAGAAAAGAACACTACAGAGACAAATCGAGACAATAATCCTATTACGACCGGTACATTTTACTTAATCCTTCATAATGGGGGAGAAGACAACACCCCTCTTCTCAAACTCTTCTTGACCACAATTAAGAAGAAATTTATAAACCATCTTAATTAGTTACTCCGGTAGACCGGGACCTGAAAAGAAACAAAACTATAAAAACTAATACGGAAACTAAGTTAGAAATGAACAATATCCAGACAACTTTAAAAGATAAAGATCTTATTCAAACCTATTAATCACACAAAAATCCTCAAACAAAGTAAATCAAATAGATAAAACAAACATCTGTCAACAATGATCATAAAAGTAGATTAGGAAAATAAAGACATTCCAGTCAACATTTTGTGGGTGAAAGTAAAGACCAAAGTGAATAAAAATAGAAGAGAGAAAAAAGACAGTCAGATCGATTTGTAAACATTTAAAACAACTAGAAAAGTTTCTTTGTTGAAAACCAAAGAAACTAATAGAGAAAAGCATAGAAACAAGTCAAGAGTCCAACGAAATTAAAACCACACGTCGGTCGTTTGACAAGCCAACACTTGTGGTCCTGCGACTCTGAGTACAGTACACTCGAAGGGGTCTCAATGTAAAATTACGACATTTTATCAGTGTAGTTAATAGAAGTAATAAAATGAGTGTAAAGGAGTGCATTTTGGAATTTTTTGAAGAGTCTTGAACACGATCCTCTCATACACCGTATGGAACTTACACGACCTGGGTGCTGTCTCTGGTCAGGGTCAGTATGACCACGAACCAGTGGAATCACTCCGTCCCGGTCCGGACCTAGAGTAATTAATTTTACGTCTCCTCTGAGCATGGCCAACAAGTCAAATTTGTGTGTGTGTGTGTGTGGATTAACCACCCTGGTCCTTTCACCTCCTCTGTAATCTACAAGAAAGACACATATTACACACACGACGAATCCCATCTCTAACGATTATATACTACACTTGGGAACTCCTCAGTACTTCAATAAACCCTCAATAATGTCAAAAAGACCACCGATTTTTAAGTATCCATTTAGTAATAGACTCTCAACTTTCGTTAGAGAAGATAATTTAATGACAATATATAGTTTACAAGTACCTATGACTCCACTAATTGTCATAGGTTTAAATAAATTTTCATCATTACAAGACCTGAAGAGACCACCAGGTCACCAACTCTTAGGTGGACGGTCATGTCCCCAGTACCCAAGTCAAGGACCAGGTCCTCTAAGGTGTACCACACCCCGTCGAACCGGACACGTGGTGTCGGTAGCTCGGACGCGAAGTCTCGACCGCTCGACGTTCCCGACTCACGTGCTCGACGTCGACGACTTCGGGTGCCCGGGACCTCGGGCACGAGACATAGGCCTCTCCGGTCGCGTGGCGTCTACCTCTCGTCCGAGACGAGCCGTGGCGATCTCTTTCGGACGCACGTCGGTGCTTCTGGTCCACGTCGGGTTTATTTACTCAAATTTTTTAATCTTTGACAATGACAAGGATCGTCGAAAACAGTAGGACACAAAAGGGTCAATCCTTGACAGTCTCTATGTTTATGACGGTGTACCCCCGGCCTTTAGAATTTTCTTCACCATCCTTTTCCCCTAAATCTTTATCTTCCAGGGAACCAATTTCATAGACAGTCTAAATAACTCGCTGTACTCGATTTTCACCAATTCCAACTGGTAAACCATCTTTGAACCTAGGTACCAGTATCGACCGAAACACTGAACACCTAACAGTGAAGCGTTCGGAAAGGAGAGTCAGAAGACAACGCGACGGGAGAGACCTCGAGAGACACCGGGGCGGGGACGAAAACCTTCGGGACCCCGTCGGACGGAAACCGGACCTTCAAACCGACGAGGACGAGAACGATGTGACGTGGTGTGACACAACGAAAGACGACGAGATACGTCTCGACGGTAAAGACTCCGTCGAGGGCGTGAATTAAAGACACGTAGTTCATAATCTAGTCCAGCCTTGTAAATTTGGTCACAAACGTTTAATCTACAACAACCTAGACTTAATCCCTCCGAAATTTTTTTCCACGTGATTTGGGTGAGGACACTGTTAGAAGACTCTACTAATATACATATTTGTCTAAAAAATTACAATGTGATACAAGGATATAGAATTAGATGTTTTTTATAACTTTATCAATTAGACAAATAAAGGATTATTAACACAAAATAACAAGAAATCAGTGTTTAACTTAGACTGAGAAAAGACTGGGGTACCTGACAGCGGGTGGTCCGAGGAAACAGGTACTATAAAGGGTCCGTTCTTGTGACCTCACCCAACGGTAAAGGAGGAGGTCCCCTATAAGGGGTGGGTTCCTAACTTGGACACAGAGAACGAACCGTCCACCTAAGAAATGGTGACTCGGTGGTCCCTTCGGGTATGATCGAGAAAAAAAGGACGTAGACTGTCACCTTTCGTGAAGAAGGGAATTTGGGAAGAATAGAGGACGCTATCTTGTAATGACGAACGAAGAAGGAAAAGGTCATAAAAGAATGCTTTTTAACTTCGGATGTCTTCATGACTTTCCTAACATGGTACTTTTGGGTACATGGAGGGTGGATTTAAGATATTTTAATTGTACGTATACATATATGTGGGTAGACAGTTGGCATAATTTTTTTTTAACAAACCGATGTGACCCAGAATCAACGTCGTACACTCTAGAAATCAAAGTCGTACACTCTAGATCAAGGGACTGGTCCTTAACTTGGGTCCGGGGTACGTGACCCTCACGTCTCACAATTCGTAACCTGGTGGTCCCTTCAGGAAGACAGAATATGAAACTACGTAAAGATTCAAAGTCCGTAACTATTTAAAAGGGAATTTGAGAAAGTCGTATCTACATAGTATTGTGTTCAAATCATAAAGAAATGTCGAAAATCACCCTCCCCTTAAATGTACAAACACTCTACGTGGCATCGACAGAGGTCAACTACCCAAACCTTTACGGGACTGAGTACGTCATGTTCGTGGACAGTCCCGTGTCCTGGGCCACACCTTCAGTCTGGGGTGGGGCGGGGTGACCAATGGTAGTACGACTTTTAAAAGCGACACCTACTCTAAACGGACAGACTACACAATGTACTCACTTTATTATCCACGAGGACCCCTTCTAAGAATACACAACAAAGAGACATCGACCAGTAAAAACAACGACACCTCCTAGGGTAAGACATTCATCAACAACTAAGAAGAGTACACTTGTGGATCCGACAAAGACCAAACCCCAATAATACTCATTCCAAGAATATTTATAAGAATGTCTCGAAGGGACCACCGAGTCTACCATTTGTCAGACGGACGTTACGTCCACTGCACCAAAACTAGGACCCAGCCCTTCTAGGGGACCTCTTCCCTTACCGACGGGTGGGGTCATAGCGGACCTCTTATGGTACCTGTCTCCTCTGACCACCCCAACGGTTCTTGGCCTGTGTCGATTTGTCGATCGTGAAAAAAAAAAAAGGTTTATAAGAATATTTTCACACAAAACCCCTGGCGATAAAACTATAAAGAACCTATTTATGGATCTAAACCATAATAGGTTTCATCAACACACTAAAGTGTAAGGAAAGTCGTTACACCCTCCCAAAGGAAACGAAGTGTAGGAATGATTGAAAGCTATCACAACCAAAAGTTTTTTAAAAACTTTACTTTGAATTTTATCTACATTCTTACAAGAAATACAATGGTACGTCGTATCAACAATCGATGTATAAAAACCCTCTAGGGGAAAAGTCCAACTCTTTAAAGGAATAAGAATGAAACGAATCTCGTCTTTAACTGACTACCAACTTAAAACAGTCTACTGAAAAGATATAATTATATTAAAAGAAAAAAATCAGATCACTTAATGTACCAAAAATAAAAAATTCTTTTTTTTAACAATTTGGTTGGAGATAGGGACCCTATTTAAGGTGAACCAGGAAAAATCATACACCTAACTAAACGTTTGTAAAACAATTCCTAAAAAGTAGATACAAGAACTTCCCATGCCAGACATCAAAAGTAAAAGACAATGTAGAAACAGTTCAGAACCGGTCGGAACACTTTACTTAACCCTCAACAAAGAAGGAAAAATAAAAGACCTTCTCAGATATATCTTGACTATTATGGTACAAATCATCTTAAGGGTCACTTCGACAGACCTTAACCTCAAAGGAAACACCCCTCCCGAAATCAATACTTCAGTTAAAGATGTGATCTGTAGTCCGATAGCCCAATAGACTAAAAGGACTCACTCGAAAAAGAATACAAGAAAATTCTCTAAACAGGAACAGTCAAATTAAACAGCTTAAATAACCGTAATACCACAAGTATAATAAAAGAGTAGACATCCTTGGCATCACCATAGAGACAAATAAAAAACCGGCGCGACCCAAAAGCCACGAAACACGCCCGAAGAGATCAACACCGCTCACGCCCGAGAAGCAGCGTCCCACGACTGAAGAGTAACGCCACCGACGGGAACGACGTCTCGCCCCGAGATCCACGTTCCCGAAGTCGTCAACGTCCAACACCCGAACCAACGTGGGGCCGTACACCTTAGAAGGACCTGGTCCCTAACCTGACCACAGGGAACGTAACCGGCCACCTAAGAATAGGTGAACGGTGACCTTTTTCAGGAGGGGAGAGAAAAAAACTGTAACCACTAAATATAGTCGAAAAGACCCTCATCACCAGTGCACTGCACCTAAAGGAAGAAAAATAGAAACTGGAGAGATACTACAACATAAACTTCACTTTAAAAACATCTGTCGTACATTAACAACGACAACAAGTCAGAGAATTCAACACAAGGTGAGAAACGCTGGAGTACCTGACATTGTACGGTCCGAGGAGACAGGAGGTGATAGAGGACCTCAAACGAGTTTAAGAACGACCACTGCGACAGAATTGGTAGAGTAGGAGACGGTGGGTGAAGTAGAAAACGGAGTCAGAAAGGATCGTAGTCCCAGAAAAGGTTACGCAGACGGGAAACATAGTGAACCGGTCCTATAACCTCGAAGTCGTTGTCAGGAAGGTATAAGTCCCAACTAAAGGAAATCCTTTACCAAAGGAAATCCTGACCAAACTAGAACGACAGGTTCCCTGAGAGTTAGCAGAAGAGGTTGTGGTGTTAAACTTTCGTCCAGAAACCACGAGTCGGAAGAAATACCAGGTTGAGAGTGTCGGCATGTACTGACGACCTTTTTGGTATCGAAAGTACGTCACCTGGAAACGACCGTTCTACTACAGACGAAAAATTATATAACAGATCCAAACAACATCTAAAAGAAGGTTCCTCGTCCGTAGAAAATTAAAGTACCGACACCAGTGGTAGACGTCCCTAAAACCTCGGTCTCTTTCATTTTAGACAGTGACGAAGGTGAAAAAGTGGAAGATCAACGGTACTTCGTTACCCTGACCTATAGTACTAGGATCAAAAAACTTACAAATCACAATTCGGTCGAAAAAATGGGAGGAAAAAGTGGGAGTAGTTTTCCGAGAAATCAAGAAGAAGTGAAAGACGGTGATCTCACCATAGTAGATGTATAGACTCCAACTACTTAGGGTCGTCAGAACTAAGGTCAAACACTTAAGTAGATCGGACTGTAAAACCTACTACATGAGACGTTTCTTGAATTTATTCGTCCCGCTGTCATACGTCGGAACATAAGGAAAGGACTAAAACTTGGTCAGTCAGTTGTATATTAACCTAACACCAAAAATTGAGTCAGACTGTAAGATATGAAGAATAAACTCACAAGTCTGATCTCCATCCGTTTGACCCGGTTTAGACCGAACGACAGATAAAACATTTATTTGAAGGACTTTATATCGAAACGAACAGACACAAATGCATGACAGACACCGACGAGAACACGTGTCACCACTCGAACTCAACAAAGTCTGTCTGACGTACGACCGCTTCGGAACGTATAAGTGGCAGCCTGAAGAATGGTTGTGAACTGCACGGGTGCAGTAGGGTGGGGTCTGTGTGAAGAGGTACCCCAAGTGTGACCCTTCTGTCACAAACGAGTACACCAAAAAGAGAAAGTCTTTAATAAACACCCTTTAGAGTAGACGAATAAAGAATATTCTGACATAAAAATTTTGATGTATATATATATATAAATCATACAAAAACTTAAATACCTTCTGACTTCTGTACCTTTCTTAGGTCGTGGGGTCGTTCACACCGGTCCTTCCTCTAGTCGAGACATTATCCTGTCAAATCACTTCGCGTTTGTTCTCTCACACCCTTTCCTTCTTTTTTCACATAACTTAAATTCTGTGACACTTTGAGTCTTCTATGCAAATGATTCATATTTGAGACATTCCTGAACTGTATTTAACTTTCCGTCGACGACTTCATGTCTTCGACATGATAATTGAACCTAATAAAGTCGTAAAAGGGGTCCAGAGGTCGATCTACCCTTGAGACAGTCTTAAACGGTACCCCATATAAAAGTACGGTCAAAAGGGTGCATCTACAGGGAAAGAAAGAGAGGGAGGGAGGGAAAGAGGCGTGACACGTCGTGTCCCCTAGAGTAAAGGGACTGTCCCTAACTTGGACACGAGGGACGTAACCCTCACGACCCTGAACATTGGAGACCAGGTGGTCCCTTCAGGGAACGTACATCTAAAGAATTCACGGTTTCTTAGGGTAACCCAAGAATGAAGAAATAGAAGACTTTAATGTATTATTAGAGAGAAAAAGAGGGAAAGATTTTCCTGGAATTTCCGAAACTGGGTCCTCTCTTCATGAAAATATTGTGTAGTACCCCTCTATAAAGAGACACCCTTGGAAGACCTTTCTTTCACCATACATAAAAATAAAGGTTAAAAGCACAAAGGAGTCTTGCACCCCATTCACAACCAAATCAAAACTCCCTATAGTACACAAAGCCCCAACGTCTACTTACTTTCCCTCCTCCTCCCATATTACATTTGTAAATCCCTTCATCTTTTTCAATTTACAAAATATTATGTCCTAACAACTACGACACTCTCAAGCGACGTATATTTCAACTACTTCACTATGTCACTTTAATAATATAATAATAATATACGGAGACTATATTCTTCCCGAAGACTCAATACATTGATAAGACTCATTTTTCTTTACTGAAGTTCATACTCGTAGGTAACACCAAAGTTTTTACTTTTTATACCTCAAACTTGGTCCCTTGTGTTAAATATTATTTAAACTTTGGAGTATCAATTCGTCTAAGGTCGATTTGACACACAGTATGACGACTTAAGAGGTAACATTTCACAAAGGAGACCTTTTGGAAGGACGGCGGGTCGGCGACCCAATCGTGGAGAAGCTGAGGTCCGTCGAGCGGGTTCCCCTGGTCGGAGGCGAGTAACGGAGGGGGCGGGTAAACAGGTTTATCGCAACGGGAACTCTTAAGACCGAATTTTTTCGAAAGACATTGAGCAGTCAGCATAAAGACAGTCTTAAAATAAACATTTGTAAAGACAACAGTGGAACAGGAGAACTCAGGACGAAAGACGGACAAGCCACAGAGAAAGGAAGGAACTGGACTGTAAGGGGAGAGATGGTTGTCTGTGTTCTAAGGAACTTTAACGAGACTAAACCGATAAGACGAGTCTTGTCGAGTACCGAAAAGTTTATACGGAACAAAACTTATGACACCGAAGCACTTATAAAAGAATCCGGACAGACTAAAAAGAGTAGACTTAAGGATTTTCTAATATACATTGTACGTCATATTACATATTAATATACGAGAAGTAGTTCTTTGTAAAAAACTTAAGGACGATGTTGAAAGACTCACGAACTACGTTTCTCCACTTTCAATCCCAAGAAAAGGAATCCCTCAAATCAAAAACAAACACACTTACCCGTGTTTTTCAAATTGTTATACTTTATCACCTCTAACTTATACAATTTATCCATGGTATAAGTCTTTTTTATTTGGTGACAATGGACCGCACCATCTCCGACACAATGGACGATCAAAATCATGGAACGAGACGTAAACATCTATCGGAAGAAATTAAACACAGACCCTTTATCCTCAAAACTTGTTTCTGTCAAAAAGCCGGTGCCATCGTCCTTACACGATGAACCGCCCTAATACACCGAGTACGACGTCTCTTTACTCTGCACGACCTATAGACCCTAACCCTACCTCTACGAGCACAATACAACCTTTACTTCGGGTCGACAATACCCTGGACTTCTACACCGGAATCCGTCTACCCCCCTGTCCCTACTAGAGCCTCTGTTCCGTAGGACGTCACGGGTCCTACGGACTAAGGCGAAGAAAGACGAAGAGAGGAACCAATAAAAAGACAATGTCACTTGGTTCCAGAGTGTGAGGTCAATAAAGACTAACTAGTGAAAGGATCTTGAAACTGTATGTCCAAAAAGAAATTTGTAAACGAAAGTGAAGAGAACCCATTAACGGTCCACACTCGAACGACCCAACGTGTGATATACCAGGTAGAGACATTGTTTGACGGCCTGACAAAAGGTTTCACGGACATGGCACAACGAAAGGGTGGTCACCACCCACAGGGCCGACGAGACGCAGGAGTGACCTGAGACAGTTCCAAAAACACGAAAACCTAAATCGACGAATAAAAGGTAAAATTATCCGCGCATCACCACAGAAGAGACCAAACTTACACGTAGAGGGATCACTGATTGTGACAACTCGCAGAAATGCACACAAAGAAACCGTAGACCTATGGGAGAAATCAAATTTCCTAAGCTGAGAATTTACAAAACGGTCAAAAGATTTTTAACCCAGTATACAAAGGAATGACTCTGAACTTGTACAGGTGTCACACAAAATACCTGTGTTCAGGAAATAATCTATACACCAAACATTTATAACAGAAGATCGGACACCAAACAGAAAAATAGAAAATTTCATAGAAAGTTTCTCTTCTAAAGAATGAAACTATTTTAGGACAAATATTAAAAAAAGATGACAACAAGTAAGTGAGCCAGTACAGACTGAGAAACGTTGGGGTGCCTGACGTCGTGTGGTCCGAAGGGACAGGAAGGTGGTAGAGGGTTTCAAACGAGTTTGAGTACAGGCAATTTAACTGCTACGGTAGGTCGTTAGAGTAGGAGACAGTAGGGGAAAAGGAGGACGGGAGTTAGAAAGGGTCGTAACCTCAGAAAAGGTCACTCAGCCGAGAAACGTAGTCCACCGGTTTCAAAACCTCGAAGTCGACGTCATAGTTAGGAAGATTATTTAAAAGTCCCAACTAAAGGAAATCCTAACTGACCAAACTAAAGGAACGTCAGGTTCCCTGAGACTTATCAGAAGAGGACGTAATGTCAACTTTCGAAGTTAAGAAACTACGAGTCGGGGAGAAATACCAGGTTGAGAGCGTCGGTATGTACCGATGACCTTTTTGGTATTGATCTGTCTAGAAACAACCGTTTCAATACAGAGACGAGAAATTATACCACAGATCCAAACAGCATCTAAAAGAAGGTTCCTCGTTCACAAAAAATTAAAGTACCGATGTCAGTTGTAGTCGTCACTAAAACCTCGGGTTCTTTTATTTTCAGACAGTGACAACGGAAAAAAGGGGGGTAGATAAACGGTACTTCACTACCCTGGTCTACGGTACTAGAAGCAAAAAACTTACAATTCAAAAATTCGGTCGAAAATGTGAGGAGAAACTGGAAGTAGTTCTCCGACAAATCAAGGACAAACGAAAGACGGTAATCCCACCACAGTGGACTGATAGACTCCAATAACTATAAAGAGGACCGTTGAAACTAAGGTCGAACACGAAGGAGGTCGGACCATAAAACGTACTACATGAGACGTAGCTTCAATTTCTTCCTCCCACTGTAGTATATGTCATATATACTACATGAGGAAAGGGTTAAAACTTGGTCAGACAACAAAGTACAGGCCAAGATTGACAACGAAAAACTAGTCGTATGTCTAAAGAGTCCTCCGTACATAAAAGACAATACCTAACATAAATACTACAGAATAAATTCTTTAGAAAGGAACTAGGTTTCTAGACAAGCCATGATTGTCTATAATTGTTCAACAATCAAGATAACTGAGAAATTGACCACATAGACCAAAAAGTTATGTCATAAACACCTCATATTGTACCGAGGTAAAATTTACTTGGTGTTTACTTTGATTTCATGTCGTAATTTGACAGTCAACATTCCACAAAGGTTTAAAGTCTCTATAATTTTATCTTTTTTCACACAGGCTTAACCACTTTGTATAAAAAATTTTACACTACACACCAACCGACAGGGGATCCAAAGAATATCTAAGAGGACCTTCACAGTCTTGGACTCTAAAGAATTAACGACTTTTCCGTCATCACTGTACAACACCTTACACAAGCCCACGAAAGAGACTAGTCACTGGGTTCTCCTTCTGACGCACTGATCGTCTCTCTCCCTGTTTTGGGTGTCCTCCCCATAAACATACACACACACACTCTCTCACCAGAGGCCCGTGTACAGACCCTTCCTGCCCCCACCGGTCGCCGGTGACGCAGTCGCCCTTTGTCGACGTCTCACCCTTCTGGAGACGGGGCCACAGATTGGACGGGTGCGGGGCCGGGAGGACGAACACTTCGACCCGGGTCACAAAAGACCACGAGGTCGAGACCCTAGACCACGGACGGCACGACGAAAGTGCCGTGTGGTCGTGCCGAAGGACCTACAGTCTTGTGTGACACGACGAGCCAACCGGTCGACAACATGTTAACAGACAAGAACACGGGGTCCGAACAACTTAAGGGGTATAAACGGAATGTATCTCTATGGTGTAACAGTCTCACCGTTAGACACCGAACTTGAATGGAGTCCGAATAAGTGGCACTCACTTGGTGTCGGGGAGACAGAAGTCACCAACAGTGACAGGTAAACAGAGGAGTCAAGTCAGTGAGTCAGCACAGGTTGAGACACTGGGGTACTTAGCGTCGTGCGGTCCGGAGGGACAGGTAGTGGTTGAGGGCCTCAAGTGAGTCTAAGTGCAAGTTGCTCAGTCACTACGGTAGGTCGGTAGAGTAGGAGACAGCAGGGGAAGAGGAGGACGGGGGTTAGGGAGGGTCGTAGGCTCAGAAAAGGTTACTCAGTTGAGAAGCGTACTCCACCGGTTTCATGACCTCAAAGTCGAAATCGTAGTCAGGAAGGTTTCTTAAGGATCCCGACTAGAGGAAGTCTTACCTGACCAACCTAGAGGAACGTCAGGTTCCCTGAGAGTTCTCAGAAGAGGTTGTGGTGTCAAGTTTTCGTAGTTAAGAAGCCGCGAGTCGACTGAAGTGTCAGGTTGAGAGTGTAGGTATGTACTGATAACCTTCTTGGCATCGGAACTGATCTGCCTGGAATCAGCCGTTTCATTACAGAGACGAAAACTGATACGACAGATCCAACCAGTATTGAAAAGGACCTTAGACCCTTTACTTTCTGCCCACTAGCCAAATTGTTAATAGTTAAAAGCAATACAATCTTGTAAGGTCTTCAAAATCTTAAACCTCATTTTCGTTGAACCTTGATTCTTCTCACCTTACTCTTTCCTTCTTTCATTAAAAAAGAACGACTCTTAACTCAAGTTAACTACGTCTACTAAGTCTCATGTCCCAATTTATTACTCTAAACACTAAAATTACCGACCGAAACCTTTGCCCCAAGTCCATCGACAAAAACCCTGGTTTGTGTCAAACATACATACCGGATTTACGACTCTTGTCAACAATGTAAAAAATTCATAAAATCCTTTTTTTTACTTTTCCCAAAACACTACACACAATAGACATCCACGAAAAGGAATGTTGTGTCAGGATCTAGGTCGTTCAATCTTCTTTTTTTTTAACAAATGAACAATTGACATCTAACACATCGTAGACTAAAAATAATTTATACATCAAAATAATTTGATACGAACTGAAAAAAAAATTGTCTCTATAGCTTGTTTTGGTATGACAACATCGGAGACATTTATGAGGTGTTTTCACGAATGAAGTAAGTTTTTAGTAAATGTAGCAATGGTACTTCTACTTTAACTGGTCCTCGACCACTAGGGAACGGGTTTGACGCACAAAAGGAGAGTTGGGTCTCAACACCCTTCCGTGAAGTCTTACAAGGTACGTGGACGAGCCTTTCAGGTCTTAATGTGTCACTTATAAAGTCCACTTTGATTTAGTAGATCCTCACTACACTATTCAAAATGTACAAATTTTACATTGAAAAGTTTGTGTGACATGATGTCGTACTTCTTCGTACACGACCATCGTGTAAAAGTGATGAATTAATTGAGGATGAAACCGGACTCTTGACTCCTCTACTCACTCGTAGGTCCTCGACTGCTGTGGGAGACACGTCTCTTCAACGGGGGAAGACTGTCCATAATGACATTTTTCACGTTGCGGTTACGGTCGTCGGTCCTGCGAAATTACATAGTATAAAACTGTAGGCTATATGTGGCCCTAAACCTCTTATTCGAATCCAGACACTAGAGTCTTGTATAATTCTTCTGACCGGAAAACTTCGTCTACGTATAACGAGGGTTTGGTCGACGTGTGTACCGGCATGGTGGCTTATCGTCGCGAGGCCCGTAGGGTCGGAGTAGAACGAAGGTAGAAAGGAACGGTGTCTTACCGGTCTCGGTCTGGTACCACGTCGGCCAAGTCCCAGGTCGGGGAGGCCGACGCCCCCGACGCCCCCGACACCCGTCACAGTGGGTGAGAGGCGGCCGGCATCGGGTCGGAGTGCACTGAGACCAGAGGTCGGGAGACGGTCACCCGGTCTCGTCGGAGTGAGACGGCGGGAGCTGCGGAGTCGGACAGAAAGAGAGAGTGCCTCACGGTGAATTAGTCCGTCGTTTGGGAGGGCACAACGGGAACTCAGTCTGCCAACCTGGACATTTATTCAGACAACCTTGGTCACAGGAGGGGTATTTAGTCTGGTAGGCGGGCCCCCAAAACGGCGAGTCGGTCGGACACCCCGGGTATTCGTCCGGTCAACCTGGACCTCAAGAAAGCCACTTGTCTGGGCAACCCAGACCCCAGGAGGGACAGTTGGGGAGACAGTGGGGACCTCACGAAGTCCGTCAGAGCGGTCCCCACTAAAGACACTCAGCCTGTCAGGGCAGTCCCCAGGAAGGACGTCCTGTCCACTGGGGACGACCCCAGTAGGGAAGTCCTGTCTGTCGCTGAAGACCCCAAGAGGGATGACCGGTCCACCAAGTCAGTCCCCACGAGGGGTAACCTGTCTGCCGGGGAAGCCCTCGTGATGGGTGTCCCGACTGCCAGGGCGACGCCCACGAGGGCGGACCGGTCCATCAGGGTGGACCTGAGGAAGGGGGGTTGGTCTGTCAGAGCAGTCGGCAAGAAGGACACTTGGTCCCGTAATTGAGACCACAAGAAGTCGAGTCAGTCGGCCAGTACAGTCCTCAAGAAGGACACCCGGTCAGTCACTCCGGACCCCAGGATGTCGAATTAGTCAGACACTTATGGTTGTAAGACGGACGTTTAGTCTGGTAATCTGGGCCACGAAGCGGTTTGTGGTGAAAGGACTGCAGCCCGAGATAAGAAGCTGTTGAGTAGGGGTGTCCCTTTGTTCACTTGCCGTAAGGGTGTATGTGTGAACGGGGCCATAGACAGTGAGACGGACACGGGGGACCTTCGCAGCGGTGACAACGGGGAGGGGTCTACGGGTAGGTCGAGGACGTCAGTCCGTGTCGACGGGTTTACCGGTCAAGGTACCGGCCGTACGGGAGGGGAGGGCACCACCATTTACGGTGAGTCTCATACAAACAAGTCCGGAGAAGCAGACACCGTCTCCGCTTAGTGCACGAGTTTGTCCGGTTCGTTACCTTTTGGACAGGGCAAACGTTGCTCGAGAAGGGAAGGTTACACATGGTCCAGGTATACCTTCACCGCGTATTCGTGTCACTTAGGTTTCGACGGCTGTTTGACCTCGGTCTCTTTGACCGTCGTACACGCGGCAAAAACTTCACCTACTCTCTCTTCTGTCACGCCACAGACAGAACATTCACGAATCAAAGCCTCCTCCTCGAATAGGTAGTGAATGACTACGTACCGGACCCAACGAACAAAACGGGCACGTGGAAGGTACTATAGTCTCCGGAGAGTCTCGTGTCAGCCTGGTACGTGGACCCCTTCTTCTTCGACGGGTACCTAATGTCATTGTTTCCAAAAGTTGACCTATAGCTGCGGTTGCCGTTGGACGACAAAGGGGTGGAACTGAAATAATGGTATAACGGGTCCCTCCTCGACCCGCTCGCCCTCCAGATGGACCGGTAGGACCGCCCCTATGTGAGGTTCAGCGACCACGGGCACATGTAGTTCCACTCCGGGGTCCGACTTCCACGTAGACCCTCCGGGCCGTTCGTCCACAACTGGACGGGGAAAACGAAACCGTGGAAACACTGTTGCCTCCGTATGCTCGACGTAGACTTCCTCTCCGTGGTGTAGTGCGGGTGTCAGGTGTGCTAAGACTTCAGAGGCCGAAAGTTCACGTAGGTGACGACGCCCCAGATGTGGCCGTTGTACTGCGACCGTCGGTAACGGTAGGTGGACGACGCGACGGCGTCGCGGGGGTTCCTGTCGTCGGGGCTGGACGTCCCGGTCGGGCCGGAGGACCTCTTGTCGCTCGACGAGAATCAGTTGCCGCTCCACTAGGTACTGCGGTCGAAGAGTCACTTCTCTTTCGACGGGCTACCGGTGAGACCCCGGCTTCTGGTCTCCCTACCGCGCCTCGCCGGGGAGTAGTATCTGCGCCTGCGTCTGGGTCGGGGTCTTTTCCGTGGTTCGCGACGTCGACAATTTGCCGTCGCCTCACTCCCGTCCTGCCTCCCTGGCGGGTAATCACTGCTGCGAGAAGTCTAAAATCGTAATTTAGGATTTTTCATGCTTCTGGCAAGAATGCTTCTGTTTTTCGTCAAAGAATCCCTAATAAAGGTGTTCTCTGGTATAGGATCATTTTTCCTTTATCTTAACAATAGGAGTGAAAATACCCACACCTTTTAACTACACCGAAGTAAAAAACCTTTTTCTTCCATATAAACGTACTTTCGTTATTTTTTAGTGTTCGGAAGACATGAAAATCCGAAACTGTACAGACTTGAATTTTTACAATTTGTGTCTAACTTGAAACTCGTACTTGGTGTTTTGAACATTTTTTTTTTTTTTCCTTTAGATTCCATAATCTATTAATCATCAAAAAAGTTAACTCTAAAAATTTTTACAATAAAAGAAGTGACATACAACTTGATTAGCTAAAGTCACCAGAAATACGACGAGAAATCTAAAGAAAGTCCACGAGTCTTTCTGAAGACATATTTCTTCACTTATCAAGAAAGTTTAAACAAAGGACGTCAAACTAAAACATTGTTAATAATAAACAAAAAAAGGAGACAGTACATTTAATTTAGAAAACTATTAAGTACGTGCGGAACAAAAGGGTCATCACAGTCATAGCATACTATTTTTGGCTTTAGATAGATACAAATAGAAGGTAAATTCCTTTAAAGTCGAACAAAGTCTTGTGAACTGATTGACGTTTAATTTTGACGAGAGGGAGTCGAAGGGTTCATCGTCGTCTGCTTTGTCATTTACAAATCTCCTCACTCATCGTCGGAGGCACTGTACAGACCCAGGAATTCCTACGTGACGTAATTGAATACGACTAAAGAAGAACATTCCATAAACGACTAATCTAATATTAAAACTAAATGCAAAAAAGTCAACAAATGCAGGATTGTCAACAAAAACTAACATTGAGTCTTTTGGTTTACAAAAGTCAACAATTTTTATATGACTTGGCCATAAATTTAGTTCAATAAAATGTTTATTTCATTAAGACATCCATGTTTTATGAAGAGTGACATCTGAAAGGGGCAGAAAAACTATACCACTATTCAGAAGAGGTAAGTTTCTGTTCTGTTATTTAGAAATCACGGAAATCTCGTTTGTGACTTTTGTGTGTGTGTGTTCGAGAGGAGGATTGGATTGACAAGTGTTTGGTCACTTGCCCTTTCAGACACAATGAGTCCTTATTTTACAAGTGGGGACTCACACCGATGATTCTAAATTTGTGTCCAAAAGTCCCTTGTTCCACTTTACATACCTAACCTCGATCAGAGGATCAACCACATAATTTAGACTGTCAAAGGACCTCCATTTAAATAAGTAAGACCCTTTTACCCGAAAGGGTATCGGACCACAGGTCCAATGACCCTACCCGACAACGATTCCTTAGTTCACACAATGACAGGAAGCCGGTTGATCCGGAACAAAAAAGGTGTTTTAGACTTTATTTCGTAGTCTTCGTCACTACCTCTGGTCGGACAGACCGGAACTCGACGTCACGATCACTACGCGCCGTCTCCGGGACACGGAGCACGAACCTTCCGCACTGTCAGATGGTGCACCCAAAATTTCAAACTAAGAACGTACAGTAACGACATTACATGCGAAAACTCCGTTAACACTTTGACGGCACACACACTAACAACCACACGAGACAACATTTAAGTTTCTCGAACAAGTTCAACAAAAAAAAAAAACAAAAAAAAAATGAATAACAAAAGTCTCACAGATAAAACTTAATTTTGAACAATATGGTGACGTTCATCTTGACAAATTAAGAAAATTTACAATTTTGTAGCACTACTAAGTCTTTGTTAAATTTGTACCTTCATCTCTGGTATAAACAACAACACTTTTATTCGTGTGGAGGTTTTCCGACTGATTAATGTCCCAGTGCTTTATCGACACCGACCTCTAGGAACGAAACACACTGCCACCGGCCCTCAACGGCAAGAGGTCCGACTTGAGACGACTGACCGCGTCGAACGGTAGATACACCGAACCGGACGCGAGGAAGTCAACACTCTGAAACCCCGAGACAAACGCAAACCCCGGACCAGTCAGACAGCCTGACTGACAGGACAGGTAACGTCCTAGTCTCGTCGTAGCGGTCGGAGAAGGGAGGGTCGGTACCAGGGACGTGGGAGGGGTCCGACACAGGGAGGTCGTCTCTCCTTGTCGGGACTCGTCTTGGTGACACTACTTCCTTAAAACCAAGGATCGACATCAGGTCGAAAACTACACCTCAGAAAAATATACAATCAATGACCAAAAATTTGTGAAAAAATCCGAATGTCTATTTTTATTTGACTATATTTGACTATATTTGACTCGAAGTTTTTCGTATACCCTCAAGAACATTTTTCCCTCATTTAAATAATGATGATCGATACGATACGTCATACACCCTAGAATCAAGGGGTCGGTCCCTGACTTGGAGACGAGGGACGTGACCTTCACACCCGGGAATTTGTGACCCTTAAGGGATTCAAATAATAAACTTTTACTTTTTGATTTGAAGTCTACTTATCAAAACACCACCCCCTAAAAATACGACAGTAAATGTTCTAACCTTTAACTCTTCCTTTCTTCTGTTAAGAAAAAAATAAAAGTACCAAAGTTTTTCCATATATAAATTTAAAATTAGATACGTACTTGAAATTTTGATAATGTATAAACCTCTGTGACGAAACCCTTTATAGGGGTCACAAAAACGAAGTTCATTATTTACGAAGGAAGAGGAAGGGAGAAGGGGGTCTAATGTATAAACTTCAGATAAGTCACTTTCTGTTTAATCTTACATCGTATAATCACATTAAAGACTTAAGACAATGGTACCAAAACCCTACATAATAAAAAATTGTCGGTCCTTGGAGCAGTGAAGTAAACAATGTCACTTATCATTTACTCTTGTTGAGGCCTCCGGGGTCTTTCGGAAAGTAAGTGGCCCATTGTCCCGTCCGGGGAAGTGGTGGCGAGGACACCAACTAGAAAACCACTGACGGGAGGGTGGACGGACAGTCGCACGACGAAGGTCTTACCTCGAGACGTTTAGAAACAGTCTACCGGAACCATTGAGTCGACTCCTTGTCCAGCCGAAACTACAACGGAGTAGGATTCCGGGAACTTATAAAGGAGATTCTTCGACTTCCGCTCACTCCAACCTGTCCGTCTCGCACCGAGGGCGCCGAGATCACCCGTCGTTCCGGAACGTCCCGACTGACGCGGTGTTTGGCGCTCTCGAGTTGCTTCTTCACCCTCAGCTCAGAGGTCGAAGACCCGACACCCGGTGTCCGGCCACGCTCCCGTGTGTGACGCCCTGCGACACGGCTCCTGTCGTGACCACGGTCCGACACAGTCGTGGTGTCCTCACACCTCTACTGGACCGTGTCTCCTAACGGGTGAGGATGGGGGAGTGGGAGTGGTCACGCTAGTTTGTCCTGTGTCGTCAGTCACTTCTTCGGTCCGACCAGGACTTTCGGTTGCCCTGTCTTCTGGCAGTAGGTGGATGGTGGTCCATTGGTGTTTTTACCGACGACATAGTGGGGGCCTGACCGTAGGACCCGTATCCGCGAGAAGGTCTTCGGGACCACGTCCACACAGGGTCCCTTCCCGACAACGAGTGTGGTCGGGACGTCAACCGGAGGGCCCCCCCACCTGTACAGGAGAGGGAGTCCGAGTCCGGTCCAGACAGAGGGACGTCTTCGGTGCACCAACACGAAGTGAGTCAAAACGTCATTCCGGAGACCCTTACGACACGACACCGACGACGAGTCGGTGGACGGAAACAAGAGTCTCGTCGTCGACGCGGTCCGGACGCCCTCGACTACCAAGACGGGGTTCAGGGGTCCGTACACAACCACCATTGGGTAGAGACAATGGGAAAGGTCGTCGGAGTGTAGGCTACGAATACACATCGAGAGACAAAGGAAAGACTCCTTCGTCGTCGGGACTGATTCTTTTCTTTTTTCTCGGGGTTTTGTGATTGGATCAAATATGTAACCAAAATTTGGCGGAAAGATTTTTATTCGTAAATAGTTGTCAAATGGCAACGACCTTTTACCCGACTCATAAGATTACTACTACCACTACCAGACGAAAGGAATGAACCGAGACACAACTACGTCGACTACACGTAAAATTGAGCTGTCTGGATCCTCCACTTACCATCATAAGTATGTATTCCTTTTACCTTTCAAGAAAAGGGAAAAAGGTATATTTCCTTTGACTCCAATTCATTCGACGGGTTCCGTCCCTCGATCAGTCCACCTTCCTCATCCCTCTTACACGAGGTAAGAAGACAGGACATAATTATCCAGGGATGAATTCGGAGTCATGAGAACACTCATCCATAATAAAACGGACACAAAAGTTCTACTACACCTAAGGTTCCATCACACCGGTTGACAACGTCAGACGAGTGCTGACTCCCTAAAGAGACTTGAAAATCATGGTTGTGACCCTTATAGATCCGTCTACCTCTGGTCAACCAGTGGGATGGGTCTCCAGTCAAGTGGAGGGGTGTCGCTGTGTAGCGAATTCCCTACGTCATGATAGCGAGGATTTACCGGCAAGAGACCTACACGTGCATCGGGACAACCACACCTCCGAGTCCCGTGGCACGGGACCTACCAGTGTCGTCGCTGTCGTCGCCACGGGACACGCGGCCCATGACAAGACTTACGCACTACTTGAGTCACTCCACTGTAAAAAACTTACTTTTCACTTTCCTCCCTTCAGAAACTAATCTTGTTGTTTTTTCTTTATGTTTAAACGATAAAGTAAGTCATAAAACCTTACAGAGGGGTACAATGATTTGTCTCGGGGACGACTTGATAGTTGGTTCCTTATGTTTAAGTTTGATGCTCCATGACGGTCTTTTGATTGAAAATTTTTAAATTTACATTACAGTAGAAACAGGACTTTCGTTAAGAAAAAAAACATCCACCACTCATTTGTATGTTTGTGTGTCAGGAATTATGTTTCGGAATGGAACATCGCGAGGACGACCACGTGTGAATACCTTAGTGTGACAATGATAAGTAATGGATCAAAAATTTCAAATTTTTAAATCTTTAGTAATATCGTTACTTTTAAAATATGTCCCTTTGAGAAATATTACTCACTCGGGGCTCTTGTACAATCAACATTGTCACGGGTCATCAAGAGCAATGAAAGTCTAAGATTGGGGTCCTCAAAATTTTAAACACTAGGTACTTGGTAGACTCATTTTCCACAGTTGTGCCTACTTTCAAATTCAGATTTAATGGTCTAAAAATATTATGTGTCAATTCTACTGTCAAATGGTCGTGATAGTTGGTGTTTCTGGACACTATTACTGTATACTTTCGTCAGATTTGAAATACGAATAAACCCTAGTCTATAGATCCTCCCAGTAGTACATTTCATCTAATTTTAGTTTTATTTTTAGACAAAATACTGACCCCAGAGATTCCGGTGATACAACCGTCCACCTTTTGACTGTGGTAAGTGCGTCTACTGGATCGAGTGGAAAGTTTTCCATTTTATATATATTATTACGACGATTTATCATCCATTGTAAACAAAGGGTGTACGATAATTTCTTCCACGAAGGCTTTGGTGAAAAAAATTAGGGTGGGTATTTTATACTCGTTACTAACAAATGAAAATTTGTTTGTTTTTAATGTATTTAAGGAAAAGTCTCTATTTTGAAACTTATTATTTTGTAAATTTTAAAATAATTAGAAATAATTACGATGAAGTCGGTATATCTACACAAACGATATCTATTTGATTCTAACACCAGTATAATAGTTTACGTTTAAGTCTTAATCAACAGTATTTACTTATATAAAAAAGTTTTTAATCAAAGAATGCCAAATGTGACGTACCACACCCTTCAAATTATATTACAATCTATTAAATGGTGAACAGATTCGATCTCTTTTAACTTATTAATTATCGTTAGATATTGCCAAGTTATCAAAAAGAATTACAAAGAGATATCTAGATAGAACTCACAATTTAACATATTAGTTATTTTTGTTATCAAAACGATCCCAAAATATCTATTCAACTGAGCAAAACGAAGGGGTTGGGGATACCTCGTCGAAAGTCTTGACAAACTTCTGGGTCTTTTAGGATGTAACAGACATTTTATTACTGTGACTGTGTGTGTGTAATCATACTATAGTTTGTCTGATGTGAGTCTAAGACCTTTGTCTGATGTGAGTCTAAGACCTTCCTCAAAGGTACGTCTGTCTAAATTCCAGAGTAACGTTCCTTTCATAGAAACCAGGATTTTTCCTGCTCTCTAAATCGGAGACGGCAACAGAACACCTTCTACTGAATCCTTTTGTGGTCCCTTAAGTGCTCTAGTAAAATTTCTTTACGTAAAACGTCCTTTGCATTAAAAACCAATAAAAATTTTAAATTAAAACAAACCTAAAATATGCGCGAGAGTTTATTACTTACTAATGTAGTTATTCTGTTGACATCTGTTTCTTCCTTCCGTGTCATCGACACGTCCTCAAAAACCTTACACGACCCCTTCGGGTTCAGATCGTGTGACGAGAGTCGAGGTCAGTGTACTGAGGTTCCTACAATCGTCTCCGGAAAATTTAATATAAGTCGAGATTCCACTCACGAAAAGATTATTGAATAATCTTTTAGTTATTGAGACGTGGTCTTGAGTAACAATGGTGTCACCAAGGAGTAGTGGTACATAAAGTAACGACTGGAACAAAGACAAGTATCCACCACCACCACTGGTAGAACCAGGTTATTCAACGATTAAATCTTCATTCATCTTATGTGTATATAGTTGTGGGTCATGATTGACATAAAAGATTGGGATAGGATCGATAATCGTAACGGTTGAAAATCGAAGATGTACTGCAAGACACAATTTACTGAACTACTGATTTCCCCTCCGACCCTATGACTTTCATCTACAATGACTGTTGTGTCCTAGTTAAGTCTTTTTACTTTTACCTTTTGAACCATTTAAGTAATACTATAAATAAGTCATTAGTTAAATCTAAAAGGTCCTTGAAATGGTACTAACGTTCAAGAATATATAAACTCAGGGTGAATTTTTACTTAGAAATTTATATGGAAATATTGACGTGTGACCAAAAAGAAAAAAAGACAAAACAAGCAAAACCGACACGACGTTTCGAATGTCCTAAAATCAAGGGACTGGTCCCTAACTTGGGTTCGGGAGACGCCACTTTCTTACCTCAACATTAGTGACCTGACGGTCCCTTAAGGGTCTTGACGTCACAACAGGATTTCTTTGTAGAATGAAGGTCCTAGTTTTATGGACATTGCAGACTCCTAACTGTATATTAATTTACTGTAAGGGTTAGATTAAACGATTCTTCAGGTCCCATACTCGATAAATTGGAATAAGTCGGTCTTGGACTGGTGTGATACGGACAAAAAGGTAAATGTTTTACGTACACACCTCTCCACTAACGAGACATAAAGTATTTTTTACCGGAGTCATATTGGTACAAAATAACAGTCACGTGATCTTTGTCTTATTCAGAAACGGTGAAGGACTTGTGGCTTAATCGTTCGACGAAGGTACGTCACTGGACACATTCCTGTCTAAGTAACCATAGATACGAAAGGAGAGGGTGTCACAACTGTCTCACCGATGTTTCTTTGTAATCTGTGAGTTATAGAACATTATTGGATATTACCTTTAATTAGACGTTTTGTGGATCAGTGACACGACATGTGGATTTTGATTGCGTACATTTAGTTGATATGAAGTTGAATTTGATCTGTCTAAGTTTCTCAAGTCTTGTGTAATATCTGATCTCCCATTGGGACCCAGAAAACGGAAGATTATATTCCAGGTGGAGTCAGGTCTAGTAAACCAACATTGAGTTTGACTAGACCCCACCGGAACCGGATGGTGTCCAACCTCGCCCGGAACCCAAAGGTCGCCCTTTAACTCCGACCCAACGTCACCACTCTCGTGGTCTAGGATAGGTGACCCGGTCACCAGTGACCCGGTCACCAGTGACTGGTCCGGTGACTGGGAAACCGAAACGTCTTTTCTCAAAGGTATCTACCTTTCACCACTTCGTTCACTTCAAAAATAATCCTCCTTCTCTTATGTCATGTACACCTATATGTTCCCCACCTGAGTTCTCAAGGACTCAACATGGGACCACCGTCAGACTTAATGAAAACACCCCGTGAAGACCCAAAGGAAACCGGTCAGTAAAATTAAACGGACCAAGTGTTAGGTATAAACCATAGAAAGTCCTAGTTCCGACATATAACTTGATTGTGGGGTTTTTCTACAGGAAAAGTAACATCCCCTGACCTTACGTTTTCAGCCTTCAGTTCTTTGTGGACCTCATTGCCCGTTTAAACCGGAACCTCAAGTCTTACTTCGTCCCGTTTCCGATTATCTCAAAACGGTTCTCTTGCGTAACTAGTATCGTTTGTGGGAGAAGGTCCTTGTGTTCTCTTCTGAGATATGTACCTGCAGTGGTCTACCAACTGTGGCTTTAGTCTAACTAATATAAGAAACGTCGGTGTCTACCTCTTCGAGATATGTCAGTCGTTTTTGTTTTGGTCCTCGACTGACACCGAGTCTAGTACTTGAGGAATAACGGTTTAAGTCTGACTTTAAGTTCTTTCACCTCTTTTGGTGATCTGATAAGTCCATACTGGATTTAGTTTGGGGAATATTGATATGTCACCTTCACTCTTTATCTAAGTTCCCTGATCTAGACTATCTGTCTCACGGACTACTTGATACCTACCTCCAAGTACTGTGACATGTCCTCTGTCTTTAGTTCTGATAGGGGTTCTTTTTCTTTACGTTTTTTCGTTTTACCGAAAACAGACTCCTCCGGAATGTTTATCGACACTTTTCTACCCTTCGTTTTTCGTTTCCTCTTTTCCTTGCTATATGGGCAGACTTACGTCTCAAGGTTTCTTATCGTTCCTCTCTCTTCTTTCGGAAGGAGTCACTAGTTACGTTTCTTTATCTCCTTTTGTTGTCTTACCCTTTCTGATCTCTAGAGAAGCTCTTTTAATCTCTATGGTTCCCTTGTAAAGTACTTTTGTACCCGAGTTATTTCCTGTCTTTACCATACCTGGATTGTCTTCGTCTTCTATAATTAATTCTTCTCCACCGTTCTTATGTGTCTTGACATGTTTTTTCTAGAAGTACTGGGTCTATGAGTGCTACCACACACTAGTGAATGGATGTCGGTCTGTAGGACCTTACACTTCAGTTCACCCGGAATCCTTCGTAGTAATGCTTGTTTCGATCACCTCCACTACCTTAAGGTCAACTCGATAAAGTTTAGGACTTTCTACTACGACACTTTCACGACGTGAGTTATACGGTTGGTTATACCCTTTGAGTCGTCACCGGTGTCCTGACCTTTTCCTGTCAAAAGTAAGGTTAGGGATTCTTTCCGTTACGGTTTCTTACGAGTTTGATGGCGTGTTAACGTGAGTAGAGTGTGCGATCATTTCATTACGAGTTTTAAGAGGTTCGGTCNTGTTTCGATCACCTCCACTACCTTAAGGTCAACTCGATAAAGTTTAGGACTTTCTACTACGACACTTTCACGATGTGAGTTATACGGTCGGTTATACCCTTTGAGTCGTCACCGGTGTCCTGACCTTTTCCTGTCAAAAGTAAGGTTAGGGATTCTTTCCGTTACGGTTTCTTACGAGTTTGATGGCGTGTTAACGTGAGTAGAGTGTGCGATCATTTCATTACGAGTTTTAAGAGGTTCGGTCCGAAGTCGTTATACACTTGACACTTGAAGGACTACAAGTTCGACCAAAATCTTTTCCGTCTCCTTGGTCTCTAGTTTAACGGTTGTAGACGACATAGTACCTTTTTCGTTCTCTCAAGGTATTTTTGTAGATAAAGACGAAAGAACTGATACGGTTTCGGAAACTGAAACACCTAGTGTTATTTGACCTTTTAAGACGTTCTCTACCCTTATGGTCTGGTGGACTGGACGGAGAACTCTTTGGATATACGTCCAGTCCTTCGTTGTCAAGCTTGACCTGCACCTTGTTGTCTGACCAAGGTGTATTCTTCTCATGCAGTTCCGACATATAACAGTGGGATGAATAAATTGAAGATACGTCTCATGTAGTACTCTTTGCGACCTGACCTTCTTCGTGTTCGACCTTAGTTCTAACGGCCCTCTTTATAGTTATTGGAGTCTATACGTCTACTGTGGTGGGAGTACCGTCTTTCACTTCTCCTTGATTTTTCGGAGAACTACTTTCACTTTCTCCTCTCACTTTTTCAACCGATTTTCGAGTTGCAAGTCTTTTGATTCTAGTACCGTAGGTCAGGGTAGTGAAGTACCGTCTATCTACTCCTTTGTCACTTTTGTCACCGACTGAAATAAAAAGACCCACGGTCTTAGTGACGTCTACCGCTAACGTCGTTACTTTAATTTTCTACGAACGAGGAACCTTCCTTTCAATACTGGTTGGATCTATGATATAAGTTTTCGTCTCTGTAATGAAACGGTTGTTTCCAGACAGATCAGTTTCGAGACCGAAAAGGTCACCAGTACATACCTACACTCTCAACCTGGTATTTCTCTCGACTCGTGACTTCTTGACTACGAAAATTTGACACCACAACCTCTTCTGAACTCTCAGGGAACCTGTCGTTTCTCTAGGTCAGTCAGGTAGGATTTCCTATAGTCAGGACTTACAAGTAACCTTCCTGACAACTTCGAATTTGAGGTCATGAACCGGTGGAATACCCTTCTTGAGGGAGTGACCTTTTATGGGACTACGTCCCTTTATAACTTCCGTCCTCTTCCCCTGTTTCCCTACTCTACCAACCTACCATAGTGGTTGAGTCACCTGTACTCAAACTCATTTGAGGTCCTCAACCACTACCTCTCCCTCCGGACCCCACGACGTCAGGTACTCCAGCGTTTCTCAGTCTGTGTTGACTCGTTAATTTGACTTGACTCCTAGGAGGGTACACAAGTGAGTGTACAGAATCGGTTCTGCCTAAGATGACTTCTCCGGACGCCCATCGGACAGTAATCAATCGTCGTGAGGGGAACCTGGAGGTCCCCCTCGGAAAAAAGGAGTATATACCAGTGTCTCCAGAGGACTGAAACTCTTTATACACCAGACCCGTCCCTGGTCAGAGGACGGAATTAACAGAACGATAAGAACAGAACCCTCAAAACCAGGTGTCCCTTACTTAGAGGTTAACGAAAGGACTCACACGCACACACGCACACACGCACACGTGAGCGTTGTAGAACGGAGTCTTGATACATCTTATCGTATTCTCAGATCCTTTAACAGAATATAAAGAGGTACGTGAGGAATACAAGTCCTAGAAGACGGGTACTCCTATTTGCTACACTTCCTTCTGTCACGACCTTACTAATTAAAAGAAACTGAATTTTACCTTATATACAAACATTTCATTTCGACGATGGATGTAAACCATTACAATGTTAGAAGATTATCACCAAATAGTACCGACTCTGTTATAGACACACGTGTGGATTCTCGTAGTCATTGTGGGAAAATATTTATAAAGCGACATCTCCGCTACAACGTCTGGAAACAAGAATTTCGTCATTTCGTGGAAACCAGGTCTAAAAGGACCCACACACGACACATGTAGACAGACGGATAGTCTCGAATAGAACTAACTCTCACTGTACAGGTCCTCCTCTTACCACCACTATTTTTACGTTTCCCGTTGGACTCAGGGTTATTTTCTTCCACTTCACGAAGTTGATACCTCGAACAACTTCGTTCACGAAGTTGAACTCTGGGAGACTTCGTAAGTCTTACGAAATGTGTGTAGTTCACACACGTCCAGACACAGACGGAGTGAAGTCACCCAATCCCACACTCTACGTGAAAGTGATGTCAGTACACCTCAACAACGTTTGGATTTGAGATTGTCTTTTCCCACTCGGCTGTTCTTCAGTGACTACAAAACATATTTACACCAGAAGTAATGACATAATACATAATCTCCAAAGATTTTCAACAGTCTTAAAACCGGCAATTAATTACAACCTGTGAAACTCAAGTCAACGAGTCACGGAACAGTGACCTCCTAGCACCTCAACCGTGTGCACACACTACACCCAGACACAAATGTAGCGAAGACCAGGAACACACCAAGTGGACTCGGGTGGACACTCGACGACAATGTGACGGGGTCTGACTTTCGTACTTAACGACATCTCTAAACCTAGGATTACGAATAAGAAACGGTCCACGACCAATGTTTTAGTATTGGACTTTACTTTTCTATCATTTATGTAGTTTATCGAAAAAAAACAATAACAACGTTCAAGTCAACCGTAGACTTGTAAACCTATCTAATCAATTTTTAGGTATATAGAACCATTAAACTTGTATACTGGTATAGAATCACAAATTTACTGTCGTCACAAATTCTATATTAGGTTGTATAGGTGTTTGAGTAGTCGAGTAAACTTCCAGAAGTTTTGAGAATGGACTTCAAAACAAGACATTATTCCTTTGCAATCAAAGTCAAGTCAGCGAGTCAAGCTCAATCAAAGTCAGTCAAGTCAAGTCAACGAGTCAGCACAGACTGAGACGCTGGGGTACTTAGTGTCGTACGGTCCGGAGGAACAGATAGTGGTTGAGGCCCTCAAGTGAGTACAGGTAGCTCAGTCACTACGGTAGCTTGGTAGAGTAGGAGACAGTACGGGAAGAGGACGGAGGTTAGGGAGGATCGTAGTCCCAGAAAAGGTTACCCAGTTGAGAAGCATACTTCACCGGTGTCTGAACCTCAAAGTCGAAGTCGTAGTCAGGAAGGTTACTTGTGGGTCCTGACTAGAGGAAATCCTAGCTGACCAACCTAGAGGAACGTCAGGTTCCCTGAGAGTTCTCAGAAGAGGTTGTGGTGTCAAGTTTTCGTAGTTAAGAAGTCACGAGTCGAAAGAAGTGTCAAGTTGAGAGTGTAGGTATACACTGGTGACCTTTTTGGTATCGGAACTGATCAGTCTGGAAACAACCGTTTCATTATAGAGACGAAAAGTTATACGACAGATCCAACCAGTATTGAAAGGAAGGTTCCTCATTTGCAGAATTAAAGTAACGACGTCAGTGGTAGACGTCACTAAAACCTCGGATTTTGTTATTTCAGACTGTGACAAAGGTGACAAATCCTCATCGATTTAAACACGTAACTTAAATACTTCTTTTTCAAAAATTCAAAATTTGTTGACACGTTTCTCATCACATAATCTTTGATACATTAAACTTAACGTTTTGAAAAGTGCACCTTACAAACAAAAATTCAACTATCCCAACGTTTTATCTTCACAATTTAATTGAAGAAAGAAAAAAGGTAATAGCGTTAAACATTTTGGAACATCCTTATCACCTCATCCCCGACTCCAAGAAAGATGAGCATAATTAAAATTTCCTATGTATAAGTTAAGAACTAGTGCACGTCATCTCGGACGATACAGACATTGCGTCGTGACCACACAGCCATCTGTCGCTCGCATCGGCGGCCCCTGTAGTGAGGAAGCAGGTAGTAGGGGCGAGGTATTCACCACTTCGCCGTCTTTTGTCTGAGAGGAGCCCATTGGGCTCGAGCTTGGGTCGTGGGTTCAGGACGGGAGGACTCGTCGATAGAATTGTGTCCGAGTATGAGGAACACGGAAGAGTAAACAAACTACTCTTTGCTCCGAAAGAAATTTCCGTTTAAAACTCTCAGGGTTATTCTTTGTCCACACTTCAAAAACAAAAAAGTAAAGTTATCTTTACCAAGGCCTCTCACATAAACGTATTATGGACGTCCGGCGAGTGGACTCGGAGAACAACTAGACACCTTCTCTCTGCAATCCCAAAGGATGAACTCCTGTTCGGTCGAGCGGGCCTCCCTACGCACGTAAATCAGTCCGGCCCACTGTGCCCCGCGCCCACTGACGGGCGGACGACTCGTGCACACCGGCACAGTACACCGTGCTCCGACCTTCCGACGAGGTTCTCGTGGCGCTTCGACGCGCCTCCCGCCCCCGCGGCCGCCCGCCGGGGGTCGGGAACTCGGGGCGCCTCCCTTCCTTGACCGGTTGACTGAGTTCCACACAACCGAAAGTATAAGAGGTTGACGCGAAAAGTCGGACCCTTCCCGTCTTTGTGGGACGTCTCTAACTCCTCCCACTCTTCCTCGGCGAAAGGCTCGACCTGTCACGTCGGCGGGTTCACCTAGTGGCTGCCCGGACCCCACAGAGGCGGGCGCCGGACGGCGACCCACCCGGGACGACGGCTGCGGCCCATCTCTCGCGACGCGGACTTCCCGGCCGCCAGTCCAGGCTCGCGAGCACTCACCGCGCGCGGGCGCCGGACCTCGGCGGAGCCGGAGTGGGGGAGTCCGCGCTCCTCTTAGGGTCAGACGCGGAGGCCGAGGCCCTCTGGGGTGCCGGGCTCCGGGGCTCGGGACGAGCCGGGACCCGCCGACCTGGTGGAGGGGGGCCGAACGGACGAGAGGGTTCCACCCACAACCATGCGGGACCAGCGGCACGACCGACCGGAACACGGTTCGTGCACACTTTGCAGTAACTAAACAGATCACCGGCGCGACACAGAGGGAACGACGTGCGTCCGAAAAGAGAGCTACGCCACTCCCCCGACGAGAGGGAACGCCAGCGACCGAAGAGAGAGTAGCCCTCCGAACACCCCTCGGACCCAAGACCCCGCGAACCCGAAGTCGTCAACACTACGCACCCTCGTCAACAGGGAACCGTACACTTTGACAGGCGCAGGGAACGTGACCGTCCGCCTGAGAATTGAAAATCTATGGTCCCTTCAGTCTTTTAGCGGAAAAAAAAAAAAAAAATTTTTGTCAACCTTATATTCACCACGTACTCAGAGCAGAAACAACATCCCCAGACCCCAAGTAAGGTACGAAAAGGAACCCATGACTTAAGACGTAAGTCAATCCTTTGTAGTGTAAGTTCATTGAAGAGCAGGGGGTTGGAGCGACGGGAAGACAAAGGCAGACCTTACGAAGTTCACTTTTACTTCAGCCAGTCATCACGGACTGAGAAACACTGGGGTACCTATCATCGGACGTGGTTCGAGGAGACAGGTACCCTAAAAGTTCCATTCTCATGACCTCACCCAACGGTAAAGGAAGAGGTCCCTTAGAACGGTTGGGTCCATTGCTTGGGTCCAGAGAGTGTGACATCTGTCTGCGAAATGGCAGACTCGGTGGTCCCTTCAGTTTACTGCGAAGTCAGTCGATGAAGAAACAAGGAACTAGACCTTCCTAGTCGCAATAGGAATCTAAACAACAACCCTTTAATTACATGAGGTCCTTTCACAGTACACTGGAAGTTCTGGGTAAGTTCGTGTCTGGGGTTTCACTAAGTACGAGGTATGAAACGACCAATAGTCTGGTGTCCAGTTGTCCCATCGCACACACGTTTTCCTACAAACATGGGTCCGTCGGACTTCTCTGTCCCTTCCTCGGCTTACTTGTTTAGTCGACTCAGGTTTCGTATAAGGAGCTGTCGAATCCTGGTCTTCAAACCTGAGGAAAGGAAAGGGGGGGTCAAAATTTGCAACACAATCTTATACGTCTTGTATTTTCAATGGATTGGCATGAATGCAAATGTCAAACCACCGTAATTTACCAAGATGTAACAACCCGGTGATGTTGGTGGTAGGTCGGTGTCTTGTCACATTTTTTATAAGTAAAATACCCAACTACCCTGAAAATTTTGTAAAATGAAGAAACTGACTCAACCCAGAAACAACACCACGTGCCCCAGAAACCAAACGGAACGCCATACACCCTACGGACTGGTCCCTGATTTGGAGCCAGGGGACGTGATCCTCGTGTCTCAGAATCGGTAACCTGGGGGTCCGTTCAGCGGTCTTGTAAAAATAGAAAGGGTTAACTTCACGACAGAGATAAGTTGTGACTGAGGGTTTAGAGTGGAGGGGGGTGGGGATCTTGGGTCGTAAGATCAAAAACAGAGAGATACTAAAAACGGATGATATCCCTAGAGGAAATGTACCTTAGGAAGTCACGATCAGAAAAATACTCACCGAATAAAATGACTCGTGTCACAGGAGGTCTAAGTAGGTACAACACCACACAAGTAGGTACAACACCACACACAGTCTCACAGGAAAGAGAATTTCCGACTTACTATGAGGCAACATACGTAAAGGTGAAAGATAAATGGGCAAGAAGGTACTCGTTCCGCCGGCACTTGTACCCACAGGTTTCCGGAGTGCGTAAACGAAAGTGAGTTGCGAGTCCCGTATGCCGGCCACTCCCAGTCGACACTACATGTGTTCTGTTCTCTTCCCGTTCGACGTGGACCACGTTCTGCTCGGTACTGAGGAAAGAACCACAAAAGGACATGAAATGTGTAAAAGATTTTAACTACGCAAGTCAGTCAAGAAATTTTTATGTTCCCCACACAGTAGACGGTCTCAATGGTCCTTTTACACTAATTTAGGTTAACTGGGTGAGTATTCACTCTAGTCTCACAGACAGACACAGACTGACTGAAGTGAATCGTACCACGGGAGTCCAGGTACGATTCACCAGGTACGGGTAGGTACAACAGCGTTTACCGGTCTCAAGTAAGAAAAAATACCGACTCATCATGAGGAAACATACATATACACAAATACATTTATGTAATTACTTTTAATATACATATATTAATATGATCCGGACAATCATAAAAGAAATATATACATCTCCGGGGACACAACCCACGTATTTATCATGAAGAATAACAAATCAACGGTTCAGCACAGACTGGACATCGGGAGGTCCGAGGAGACGGGTACCCTAAAGGGTCCGTTCTTATGACCTCACCTAACGGCAAAGGAGGAGGTCGTATTTATAAATGTTTACAATATAGGAGAACACCTAACTGGGGAAATAGTAACACACTACGGGAAACACAGAGAATGGTGTCTGAAACAAAATTTCAGATAAAACAAAATTTCATATCGACAACGTCGAAAGAAAACCAAAGGTAAACGTACCTTGTAGAAAAGGGTGGGGAAGTAAAAGTCGGATACACACAAGAATGTAGACTACACATCTACCGTATATCTACCCAGAACAAATAAAAAAATTAGGTCGTCGGTGACAGAAAAAAAAAAAGAGTCAGTCAGAAAACTAATCTTTTGAATTGGTTAAACTAAATTTCAATAATAACTACCCATATACATGTAAGGGTAGAACAATGGACCAAAGACTGACAAAACATCAAAGAGACGAAGAAGAATGAGAGAGGGAACACCAAACTACTGAAAGAAATCACAAGAATCTAAGGAAAGATAATACATATACAACATCAATTCTCAACAAAAATGATGAAATCAAAGAATTGCAAGTATAATCGAAATATTCACTACTTAGGTACAAAACGGAAAAATATGTCAAGTAGGGTGAGGTCATGAGAACGGACCTTTTAGGGTACCCGCCTCCTCGAACCACCCGACGTCAGGTACCCCAGCGTTTCTCAGTCTGTGCTGACTCGCTGAAGTGAAAGTGAAAAGTGAGAGGACGTAACCTCTTCCTTTACCGTTGGGTAAGGTCACAAGAACGGACCTCTTAGGGTTCCTGCCCCCTCGGACCACCCGACGGCAGAGACCCCAGCGTGTCTCAACCTGTGCTGACTGCGCTGAATCGTCGTCGTCGTCGTCGTCGTCTGTCAAGTACCCCAAGAGTGTCGACCATATGACCTCACCAAACGGTAAGGGAAGAGGTCACCTAGTAGAAAACAGTCTTGAGAAGTGGTACTGGGTAGGTAGAACCCACCGGGACTCACCGTACCGAGTATTAAAGCTCAATACGTACTTGAACCCGTTTGAGACCCTCTACCACTCCCTGTACCTTCGGACCACACGACGTCGGGTACCCCAGGACTTCTCAACCTGTACTGAACCACTGACTTGTTGTTGTTGTTAGGCGATGGAAATGGAAAAAAGTCACTCTTAATCTGAAAGTATATAAAAGAAAAATGATTAATCTCGAATTTTAGTAAGAAAAGTGTAAAGAACATTCCGACCAAACGAACACTACTTGAGGTAATGAAAAACGAACAGACCTTTTGAGAAAGAGAGAGAGAGTCAAGACTTACCATTGAAACGGCTCTCTCACAATAACCAACCTTTACAAAAGAAAGTCGTGAAACTTATATAACAAGATGAGGAATGACCGGACGTTTCAAAGACGACTTTTATGACGACTACCATAATACCTCGAAGAGAACATATATTCAACAAAAAGAGAACGACGAAAAAAACTTCATATCTAAATGTTATAATGTAATCAAAGTTCACACGGTGTATCACTTATGTATAAAAATATCTTATATGAGACGATTTTTAACAATGTTTCACTACTAATATTAAGGGACACAACATGTCATATAGGAACGACTAATACTTAAAATATGTGTCATCAAAGACATTGAATCAGGGTAGGACGATTGTACGAGGACGGGTAAAGGGAGAGGGGTCTCCACTGGTGATCAAACAAAAAAGATAGACACTCAGACAAAACCAAAACTATATATATATATAAGTAATCAAAATATAAGATCTTTATTTATAGTAATATCATAAACAGAAAGAGGTAGACTAAATAAAGTGATTCACATGAAAGACCCAGGAGGGTACAACGACGTTTACCGTAACTGAGGAAAAAAAGAATACTGACACACACACACGTCATTATAATGTAACACACACACATCATTATAGGGCACACACACACATGTCATTATGAGGTAACACCGACATCATTATAGGGTAACACACATACATACCATTATAGGGTAACACACACACACATTATTATCAGGTAACACACACACATCATTATAAGGTAACACACACATACACATCACTATAGGGTAACACACACACACATTACTGCAAGGTAACACACACATATCATTTTAATAATGTTTCATTACTAATATTAAGGGTAACACACCTCAATATTATAGGGTAACACACACACACACACACATATATCATTATAGGGTAACACACACGTAGTCATTATAGGGTAACACATACATATGTCATTATAGGGTAACAAACACATATATCATTATAGGGTATCACACACACACATCATTATAGGGTATCACACACATACATCATTATAGGGTAACACACACACGTCATTATAGAGTAAAACACATACGCATCATTATAAGGTAACACACACACGCATCATTATAGGGTAATACACACACACAACATTATAAGGTAACACACACACACATGATTATAGGGTAACACACACACACATCATTATAGGGTAACACACACACCCATCATTATAAGGTAACACACACACACATCATTATGGGGTAAAACACATACGCATCATTTTAAGGTAACACACACACATATCATTATAGGGTAATACACACACATCATTATAGGGTAACACACACACACATCATTATAAGGTAACACACACACACACATCATTATAAGGTGAGACCCACCTTAAACGTCACAAAGGGACCATCAACGAAGTCAAGTATAAGTCAAGTACACCCACCCGAACATACTTCTGACACTAAACCAAGACCTCGTCATTGTGTCTGGGAGCCAAACGGTACTTTGTGTACACCCGTACGAACTGTCTTAGGTGATCTTCGTTGTGAACACACCTCTCTCGAGAAAGGGGTCTTGTGATCGAACCCCAGTTCTTCCAAGTTGAGTTCTTTACAAAGGAATGTTTCGAGGGACCCTTTCCCTTACACCTTTTGTCACGAATAAAGGACCTCTCCCCTGGTGACGAATCCTTTAACAGACCATTTCGTTTCAAGAGTTAGGGACTTTCAATAGAAAAATACTTCTAGGACTTCTTTTATTCTATTTACTCCTTTGTACCTTTTCCTTGAACACACAACTGGACCCTCCAGAAACCCTATTCTTTATACATCGTTCAACTGCAGTCTCCGTCTTTCCTCATCCACACCACAACCTTCTTTTTCAATTAGTGACTTATCATAAAGACGGACAGTCCTTTGTGAAAAACTTCCAATGGACTACAATTCAATCCTAGAATCATGGTCGTAAAAGGTCTGTAGAAACACTGAGTGACGTTCTGCGGTGACGGTCAGAAACCGACGAGACATTTTGACTCTACGATGTATTGGTGACTAACCACCTATCCCAGAGGAACAACCGACGTTCCGACCAAGAGGGCTCCACGACGTCCGAGACCCCGACCGTTGTACGCAGTGATGGTCCAGTGCACCGGACGTGAGGGGTCGACCAGTCGGTCCATACAGGGGGACGTAGAGACTGGGGTGGGGACTCAGTTGAGTCTCGTGCCTAGGTCGGAGTCATGGACGGAGGGGTCGACGGGGAGTGTCCGCACCCCGGTGAGATCTTCGCGACGACCACAAGGGAGGGTTACCTTTCCCGACAGACATCGAGTCACACAGTCCCTCCCACAGCACGTCACGGAGTACGACCGTTTCGTATACACGATAAAGAAGGTCCTTAACAACCACGAACGACGGCAGTAGAACTGTAAACATTAAATGACGTACTTACCTAGAACTACATAAATAGTAACTGTCATGACTTACATATTCAAAATAACCTTTTAAAAGTTTGGTCCCACATAAAAGTTTTTCGACGTACCAATCAAAAAGTCTTTTCGACAAAGTATAACTGAAGGTTTCTTCCAGGACCTGGATTTGTGTTGGTGGAGGCCAGTTTACTCACCTCAAACAGTAAACTTTACGGGATGACGGATGAAGTCAGACTCGGGTAAAAAGGGAGACATTTTACCCCGATGACGACGAACGGACACTTCTTACATACTCGTAGTTCCCTTGTTTGGACCGTGTACTCTCCGTGAACCATTTGTAATCTCCGTAAAGTAGGACTCCCATTCAAATAGAGACGACTAGTAATTGTGTGTACCAGAGGCTATAAATCTTGGTCGACCTTTTATAATTTTCGTTTCTTCCTCAAAAATAAGAAACTATATATTTTTGGTTCTTTTGAAAGTACACATATGTTGTATCAAAAAAAACAGAAAAAGAAAAAAAATTCTTCTTTTAACATCTTTATATCTGAACCCATCTTTTTATGTGAGTTCGTCGACGAGTTCTGTTAAACATTGAGGATTTTAATACTTGTTATCGTGTGTTTAGAGTCGTATTCGGAAAAAAAGGAAATTTTTTAATAAGTGTAAACAAATTGTTGCATTCTATGCCATTCTTTATATTGAAAGGAAGAACCATTGTGTGGAATAAAAAACTCTTCTATAAGTCACTGGTCGTTATTGAATCACTATCTTTGAAACGGAATCTCAAAACCAAGATATTGTGAACAGTATCATTTTCTTTATGAAGGATGAGGACCCCGGGGTCTTACGAGTATGTCAAGTAACCTCGGGTATTTGAACCCCCAGGATCTGGAGTCTTCCCCTCGTAGGAACCAGAAGGGACATAAAATCCTGGTTTTGTCTGTTCACTAGGACCGTATGTTTATTGTTCTGTTTCCACGTCCTCTGGTGTCGACGATTCACTTTCGACAAATACAGGTTATTTATCAAAGGTTCTCTTTTTATTAAAAGAAAAGTGAATTACTTAAGTCCTCTTTATTTTTGTAACACTATGCGATAAGTCCTCTTTATTTTTGTAACACTTTGCGACTGTAGACAATAGTTTGACTGTAGGTATTTCAGTCAAGACGGTGACTGGTCGTCCCCCACGATCTGGTGTCCTCTTCGTCGACGTATCAAAGGGTTTCCCGTTGGATGTTTTTTTTAATGTGGATGGACATAAATGTACCTTTGAAAAAACCCACTTTCAAGTCAAAAGTTTCCTATTCACATTGTAAAAGAGGAGTTGTGACCCAAGTTGGTTTTTTATGTGAAGTATATTTTAAACCTACTTTGTACTTATTTGGAAATTCTAATGATTTATACATTTATAACCAGTTTATAGTTTCCCTTCACTATTACTTAAATGAGACACAATTTTTAGAAATGTAAAGTACACTGAACAATATATTTTCGTTTCTACGTCTTGCGTATGTAGGCTTACCGACTCTGGACAGTCTCCGGGCTCACTGCACACGGACCGAACCGGTGGCAAGGAGTGCCTTTGTGCAGTATTGGTGCGAGTCTCAGTGTCAGGGTCCTTGTCGGACCACAAATAGAGTCTCCTCTATTACCGAAAACTAGTGTCTACCACTCGACGTGGAAGGTGAGAGAAGGTTTCAATTTAAGTGGAAGTTTCCAGAGTGTTTCAACGGGTGTCCCACTCAGGGGGCGGTACTGGTGGTACTGGTAAAGTGTACCCAAGAGAGAAGGTTCGCTCCACACCCTCAAGTTGGGGGTGAACCGATAAACTCTGTCCTGATGTTTGACACTTTAAGACTTTAAGCAGGAGACGTCAGTACGAATCATGTCCAAACCCACGTGAACGAGAATTTAAGGTCAGAGACGGAAGACCGGTGTAAGACAGAAGTGTCGGAAGATCAGAGAGTCGTCCTACTCACGTTCAGCCGTCCTTCGTGTCACTTTTGTACTACTGATAAATGACCAAACCGGTTTTTCAAAGAAACCCGAAAGAGTATCGTAGAATGTCTTTTTGGACTTACTCTAAAAACCGGTTGGGTTATGTTTTCATTAAATTTCTGAAGTAAAATTTTTTAATACGAAAATTTTAAATTTTTACTTTATAAAAGACGTGAATCCAGTAAAGATGGTGAAGTGTTTCCACGACCTGGGACGTGGACCCGATCATATGACACGTACACACACATAAAATACAAGATGCCTCTTTGAGATATTTCAAAAAAAGATAAGTACTAAACTTTCTTTCTTATCCCAATACCTACTTTTCCCTCCCTATTCATTTTTGTTGTTTATCCTCCTCACTTCATATGTTAAAAAAGAATAAAATTTTAACCTTATTTTAAAATCTTCATAAAGAAAGAGGAACCATTTGACTCGACAGACCACGGACCCGGATGTCCCACTGACGGCCGGGCACGAGGAGGTGGGGAGGACCCCCGTCCCGGTCCGACACCGCCCCCAGTCTCGCCTCCCTCGACTCTTCGGAGACCTGCGACGGGAGGGCGGGTCCCGATACCTGCGGCCCACGGTCCGGGCGCGGCAACTGCGCGCGCTCCGACGGACCTCCACCGGACCCACGGTCGGCCCCGAGGTCGTGCGGGAGCTCCTGGTGCAGCCGGAGGAGCAGCGAGAGGTAGAGCAGGCCCCCGTTCAAAACGTCCTGCACCCGGCGCCCGTCCGACACCGCCGACCGATACGACAGGCTCCTCGCCGGCCTCGACGGACTCCGAGCCGACGGGGCGTGGTGCAACAAGGAGACCAACCGCCCGAACTGGCAGTGCTACTCCAACACCGACAACCGCTAGTAGTACAGGCACTGGACCAGGTCACAGAAGGGCCGGTGGAGCTAGGGCAAGTGGAGGTCCTGGAGCAGTAGGTGCCGGTCGTCGGGCCACGAGAGGCGTTCCGGCGGTCCGTGGTACGCCCTCTACTTCTGCGGCCCGTGGAAAAGGTCGGGGACGCCCCGGTGTGCGTGCGAGCACGGCAGCGCTTACATCTTCGGGTCGCCGAAGACCGTCGGTACGGCCATGTCGGAGTGCGCCGCCACGCAGAGCCCCTGCTACAGGTGCAGCTACTACCTCCTGTGTCCCGCCTTCAGCACGCCGTCCGGCTACACGTCCACACACGCGGCCGCCCCCGGCAGGAGGGCGTCCCGGTCACCCGCGGCGGCGGACCTGTCGCTCGGGCGGGGCTTCGACGTCACGAGTCGGAGAAGACCTTTTCGTGTCTCTCCTGTCACTCTTGTGTCTAGCCCCCGTCACCCCTTTCGTGTTCAGTCCGATGTGACTTGTGAGTCTCGCAGTTCATTCAGGACTGAAAGACGTCGAACGGAGGGTTGTGGAGAGACTACACACTGGGGTCCTTCAGACTCTCCCACTCGTTTAGTTTACCACATTTCTTGATTGATTTTGTGTTTCGAGGGTGTGTACGGAACCTCGACTTAGTAGTTAAGTAAAACAGTGTGCAGTCGAAGAACCTACTGTACGTCCGATGACGTTATCGAAGTGATCACCAAAACTACTTGGGTGTCGTTAGGACGGTAGTCGGTTTGACCGGGTTGTTATAAATGGTCCGTTTACAACCTACGGTTCTAGTTCGTGCCAGTGGAGGGATTTAAGTCGAGATGTCCGTTGGTTCTCTCACCAACTTTCCAATTCTGTTAATTGTTATCTACGTTCCAAATTTACACGGACTGACCTAAGACGTCACTGTCACCTCGTCCCTGTGGTCCTTACCGGGGGGTGGACCTGTTGTTGACGTCCCCGTCTCAGACAGACTACATTGATTAAACCTTGAACTCTCAGACAACTTCCGAGTTGAAGGTTCCCTTCTCGACCTACGATTACCGTCAGTTAAGACCCATTAAACTTGAGAATCGTGTCATCGTCGATGGGTCAGGTGGGGTCGTGGGACCGTCCGTCGACACGTGACTAGGACCTCGTCAAACACCCTGGACAGGAGGTTTGTAGTCCATAGACGAGACTGATGACTAACTAGGAAGAGCAGTGTTTCCACATCTACCCACCCACCGATAACGACGTGGAGGGACACAACAAGGTTCGGGGAGGGGAAGGTGGACTTCCTTGTAGGGTCTCTCACTCTCCTGACCGTGGGAAAGAGAGGGAAGTAAAAAGTGGAAAAGGGTAAAACCCTCGGTTTCGAATTTTAGGTCCTGTAATTTTTGTCGAGAGATGATATATCCCTCTCAATCTTTCACTGACACGTACCAGTCCCTTTCCGAGTCTTTCCTGGAATCTTCTGGAATTCAAGTGTGAAATTACGACTATGAGTCGTGTTTCTGTCAGACGTTGTTAATTTTTTTTTTTCTTTTTCTTTTTTGGTATCGTTTAGGACCTCTTCCCCATGTTAGATTAAAGGTCTCGATGGTGTAATACTTAGGAGTAACAAGTTGTTGTTGTCTCTTAGTGTTTCGGATGTTTCTTTGTTCTCACACGGGGGTGAGTTTCCTTTTAGTATTATCTTTGCCAGGGACTTTGTTGGACTACCGTCTAAATGATCTGTTTATGAAATTTTGTTACCGGATTCTGTACTAATTTTTGTTTTTCTATATCCCGTTCAGTTCTTTTGTTACACACTTGTTTTACCTTTATAGTCATCTCTCTGTCTTTTGGATTTTCCTTTGATTTGACTTTAAGACCTCTACTTTAATGTTATTACCTTTCATCACTTCCCCCCTAAGGTTCCGTCTAAACTCGTCCGTCTTCTTCCTTAATCACTTGAACTTCTGTCCTGTCATCTTTAATAGGAAAGACTCCTTTTTGTTGTTTTCTAATTTCTTTTCACTTGTCTCGGATGCGTCAGTGGACCTGTGGTAATTCGTTTGACTGTACATCAAACACTCTCAGAGTCTTCCTCTTCACCTCTTCCGTCACCATTGGATGAGGTCATGAAAACGGACCTCTTAGGATACCTGTCTCCTCGGACCATCCGATATCAGCTACCTCAGTGATTCTCAGCCTGTGTTGACTCCCTAAAGTGAAAGTACGTGACCTCTTCCTTTACCGTTGGGTGAGGTCACAAGAACGGACCTCTTAGGGTCCCTACCTCCCCGGACCACCCGACGGCAAATACCCCAGGGTGTCTCAGCCTGTGCTGACTACGCTGAATCGTCGTCGTTCGTCGTCGTCGTCCTCTTCTCTTTTCCCACCTCCCTGATAAACTTCTTTATTACCGATTTTTGAGGGTTTACACTACTTTACACGTTTACATTTACGGGTACGAGTTACTTGAGATTCATTCTTCTTCAGTTTCTCTGGGTTCCACTGTTATATTAGTTCGAATTAATTCTGTGTTACATTAAAATGTACGAGGTCTTGGGTCTTCGTCGTTATACTTTCCTCCGACCCCATCTGGGTGGACACCTAGAGTCTCTCAGAGGACCCATCCATCTTCCACTGACGTCTAGTGGCATCCCTGTGTCTACGACCACCGGCGGTAAATCCCTTTGAGTAGGACAGTACACCTGAGATCGTGATCTTTCACGGTTGAAACTGAAGAGGGAGATCAAATAATCGAAGTCCTGGGTCGGGTAGGGGACGGGTTGTCAGACTTCCGTGGTCGTGACCCTCGACCCGTCCCTGTGTCGGGGTGTATGGTCGTACTTCCAACGGATTTCTTGGGGACTCAGGTGTCGGTGAGGACGTTTGTGGAAGAGGTGGTCTTCCGGGACCGTGGTGTGTGACCTCGATGTAGGTCACAAAGGGATCCTTGTGACGTCAATCTCTGAGGTCCTGGGTTGAAACGAGTGGTTACTCGGAGTCTCGGGGGACTCGGGACCGGTGGTCGTCTGTCTGTAGTCGGGGTCCTTGTGGTGTTGGTCTCTGAGGTCCTGGGTCGAAGTGGACGGTCACCCACCTGTGACCGGTACCCTAATGACGTCGAACGGAATAGTCGAGAGTCCGGTAGTTGTTCGACCGGTGTCAGAGTCCTATAGAGTCCTAGGTTGACAGTTGGCGGACGGGGGGCGGGGGGGAGCGGAGGTGACGATTGTCACCCTACTTTGTACGATACTTTGGGGTTACCGGAAAGTCACTCTCCGGAGTCCTGGACCGAAGTTGGTGGTCACTCGGTCTTGATTGGGTACCTGGGGGTCACGGGTCTTAGTGGGTGGAATTTCGGTTGTCGTCGAGACTCTATGGAATCTTAGGAGTCGGTCGACGGGTTCCTCTTTCAGGGTGAGTGGTCGTCCGGTCATAGTCGAAACCCTATGACTTCTTTGATGGGTGGTTGTCCGGTTGTGATCTAGGTCCTTTAGACCAAAACGTCGGTAGGTGGGACCTCGGTCCGAGGTGGGTTGTCACTCGTGATCTGGAGTCCGTCCGTCCCGAGACGTCGGTCGACGGGACACTGGACCGAGACGGTGGACCTCCGGTCGTCGGAGGTGGGTCTTATCTCAGACCGTTTGGCCGTCTACCCCGGTCGACGTGGATGGTCTGACGGGTATCCCGGTAGGACGACATTGTCTTCCCGAGTGTTCGGGAGTACGTCATATATCGAGACCACTGGTTTCTCCACACACGACACTCCTTGTATACTATAGAGGATTTTTTCCGACGAAGAGATTCTAGTCCTTACATTGGTTGTATACTCTATGTGTCTTTATTTTTGTCGTTTAATCCGTTTTACTCCGTTATCTCCTTGTCTAAGGTTTACTCTTTTTTGTTTTGGGTCTTCTTGGTTCTCTTTATCTCTATTCGTCAAATGGACCATTTACCATTTGAGTAAAACGAGTACCATTTGACTCGTTCCATTTGACCAAAATGGTACCATTTTGAGTACCATCCGAATACCATTACTAGTAGTTTCATTAGTCTCTTGAACCCTCTTCTTACCCACTCGTCTAACTTTTCAATCTTCAAAATTTGTTTCTCGTTCCTTTATATTTCTTACTAGTCTCTGTATGTTATTGATTTTACTTTTATGTGATCTTCCTTAGTTGTCGTCTAATTTACTATGTCCAGACCTAGTCGCTCGACCATCTGTCTCGTCACCTTTAGTCTCATCACGTTCGACTTGTCTTTTTATTTTACTCCCATCAAATTCTCCAGAGATCCTATTATAGTTGACATGATTGTAAACGTAGTCTCCCCAGGGTCTTTATCTTTTTCCCCGACTTTTATGTAAATCCTATATGATCGACTTTTGCAGGGATTGGACCCTTTCCTTCGTCTGTAGGTCCAGGTCCTTCATCTTTCGGGTACGTCCTAGTTAGGTTTCTCCTGGTGTGGTTCTATTAAACATTAATTTTACCGTCTTTAATTCTATTTCTCATATAAGTACCGTCTCTTATAATTACCGTCGTAATTATAATTTCCGTTTTTGTTTCCGTTGTGTGTTCCCTGAAAAGTCGTCTTTGAGACGTTCGGTCTTCCCTCACCGTGGTATATAAATTTCACTACTTTCCCTTTTTGGATGTTGGTTCTTATAAGATGAACCGTTCCAAGAGTAAGTCTAGACTACTCTAGTTTTCAAAATATCGATCCGGTTTCGATTTTCTCAAGTCGTGGTACTTTGGTCGGAATGTTCTTTACAATTTTACTGAAGAAATTCGTTTGATCCTTTCTGATGTTGATCTTTGTACTTTTGATGTTTTCCTTTTTTCGAGTCGTCATTTTGGTGTATATCTCCTTTCTATCGCTTGGATGGTGTATGTTACCATCATCCCTTCAATTTTCTGTTTTAATCACGTAGCAGACATAGACGTTATCCATCAATTCCCTATCTTTTTGTTTTTCATACATTTTACACTACAGCTTACCATTAACACCCCCCTCCCCTCATCTTGACGTCAACAAATTTACACAAACCTTAACGTTCTAGTTGTTGAATAGTAGGGAGTACCATTGGTGTTTGGTTTTTGGATATTATGTTTGTTTTCTCTTTCAAAAGGTTTGTATTGTGATTTCTATGATAGTCTTCTGTTCCCTTGTTTTCTTCTTTCCTAGTTTTTTCTCGATGTTTTGTTGAGTTTTAATTGATTTTACTGTTATTAACACATGGATAATTATTAATGAAAGTTACATTTACCTGATTTAGGAGGTTAGTTTTCTTACCGACTTACGGATGTTTTTGTTCTCGGTACATGTACGACGTCCTTCGAGTGAAGTATAGATTTTTGTGTCTAACTTTCCCATATCTGTTTTAAATAAGGTACGTTTGCCTTTACCTTTATTTCGGTTCTATTCTTATGATCTGTTTCATCTACAATTCCATCTGCCATTGTTCATTGTTTCTTGCTGCAAGTCATTACTAGTCCATAGTGGGTTCATTTTTCTATATTATCAACATCTATATATGTATGAGTTTCGTCATCGTGGATTTATGTCTCTCGTTTATAATTGTCTGTATTACCCCCTCTGGCCGTCGCCGTGCCATTGTCACTCCTAGAAATTGTAGGGTGATTGTAGCTCCCGAAGGGACCACCGAGTTACCGTTTCTTAGGCGGACGGTCACGTCCTTTACACCCAACCCTTCTGGAGGACCTCTTCCTTTACCGTTGGGTGAGGTCGTAAGGACGGACCCTTCAGGGTACCTGTCTCCTCGGACCGTGCGACGTCAGATACCTCAACGTTTCTCAGTCTGTGTCGACTCTTTGCTTCGTTGTTGTCGTATTTGTCTAGTCTGTCTTTTAGTAATTCCTTTGACCAGAATCCTATTCTAATCTAATGTACCTGAATATCTTAAGGCGGGGTTTCGTAGTCTTATACGTAAGAAAAGTTCACGTGTACCTATCTAGTGTACGACCCGGTATTTGGTTCAGAACCATTTAAAATTTTGTAAATTTAGTGCAGTTCGTAAAAAAGGTTGGTGATACGACGACGACGATTCAGCGAAGTCAGCACAGGCTGGGACACACTGGGGTATCTGCCGTCGGGTGGTCCGAGGGGGTAGGGACCCTAAGAGGTCCGTTCTTGTGACCTCACCCAACGGTAAAGGAATGGTGATACGATACTCTGATGTTTTGGTTGAGTTCTTGTTGTTGTTGTTGTTTTTTGTGACGTTTTCTGTTTTCGTACATCTCCGATTTGTTATATGATGATTTCTTGGTTACGTAGAAATCATTCTACTTTATTTTTTTATAAACCTCCGTTTACTTTTATTTTTGTGTGACTAGGTTTTAGATACCCTGTGTCGTTTGCATTCTCTCTTCAAATGTCATTATGTTCGGATGGATTCCTTTGTTCTTTGTAGAGTCTGTTAGATTGGAAAGTGTGTTCCCTTGATCTTTTTTCTTGTTTGTTTTGGGTTTCAATCATCTTCCTTTATTTAGTATTTCTAGTCGTCTTTATTTATTTTATCTCCGAATTTTTTATCTTGTCTATTTTGATCCTCGACCAGGAAACTTTTCTATTTATTTTAACTATTTAAAAATCGTTCTGAGTAGCTCTTTTTCGATAGTTTTTTCTTTTAATATCCGGTTATAGAGACTACTCGTATCTGTGTTTATAAGGGTTGTTTTACAATCGTTTGACTTAGGTTGTTATATAATTTTTCTAGTATGTGGTGCTAATGTGTCCTAAGTAGGGTCCCTTCGTTCATACCAAAGTGTGAGTGTCTAGTTAGTTACACTATATCGTAAAAGTATTTAAACTTTCTATTTTTAGTGTCCTAGTAGAGTTATCTACGTCTTTTTCGAAAACTGTCTTAAGTTGTAGATAAATACTATTTTTAAGAGGTGTCACCCATCCCTCCCTTGTATGGATTTGTATTCTTTCCAACCTCGAATAAAGGTAGTGGTCAGTGTAGGTGTTGACCCACAACAAAAACGAAACCGAGGTAGAGAAGTAAGAAAACCTCAATAAAGAGGTGACTAGAGGTCATCGTATGACCCGTGGACGACTGGACCTCTCAAGTAGAAAGTTACAGGATAGAAAAACGGAAAAGTATGTGAAGCACCCGAAGACTTCCGTCCTTATGACTTCGCCAAACGGTAAGGAAAGAGGTCACCTGGTGTAAAACAGTCTTGAGAGGTAGTACTGGGCAGACAGAACCCACCGGGATGTACCGTACCGAGTATCAAAGTGACGTAATCTGTTCCGACACCTACACTGACCACTACCTTCGTTCCAGGTTACGACATTTCTCGTTATAACGTATCCTTACAATCCAGGTACTTAGTTCCGTTTAACCTTCACCAGTTTATCTACCGTTCTCACTTACAGCCGTAAAATCCTTAGTCGCTTGATTTTACCTGACCTTACCCACTTAAATTGAGTCTACTGGTAAGATAGATGATGACACCCGTTCTTAGGGAATCTCTACCTCCTCGGTAGTACCAGTTGTTCTCTCAGACTTTACGTCATGAACCTACGTTAGAGTTTTTACTGTCTTACTAGCGACAAGCAAAGGTTCCGTTTAGTAAGTTATAGTACCATTAGGTTCAGGTACGGAGTTGGTCATTCGACTTCAACTTACCAAGATACTTCTGGATGTTCTGGAAGATCTTAATTGTGGGTTTTTTCTACAGGAAAAGTAATATCCCCTGACCTTACGTTTTCATCCTTCAGTTCTTTGTGGACCTCATTGTCCGTTTAAACCGGAACCTCATGTTTTGTTTCGACCAGTTTCCGATTGTCTTAAAACGGTTCTCTTGCATGACCAGTATCGTTTGTGGTAGAAGGTTGTTGTGTTCTCTTCTGAGATGTGTACCTGCAGTGGTGTACCAGTTGTGACTTTAGTCTAACTAATATAAGAAACGTCGGTTTCTACCTCTTCGAGATATGACAGTCGTTTTTGTTCTGACCCTCGACTGACACCGAGTCTAGTACTTGAGGAAAAACGGTTTAAGTCTGACTTTAAGTTCTTTGATCCCTTATGGTGATCTGGTAAGTCCATACTGGATTTAGTTTAGGGATTACTAATAAGTCACCTTCACTCTTTATCTAAATTCCCTGATCTAGACTATCTCACGGACTACTTGATACCTGTCTCCAAGTATTGTAACATGTCCTCTATCCCTCGTTCTGGTAGGGGTTCTTTTTCTTTACGTTTTTTCGTTTTACCGACAGACTCCTCCGGAATGTTTATCGACACTTTTCTTCACTTTTCGTTTCCTCTTTTCCTTTCTATATAGGTAAACTTACGTCTCAAGGTTTCTTATCGTTCTTCTCTATTCTTTCGGAAGGAGTCACTAGTCACGTTTCTGTATCTCCGTTTGTTGTCTTACCCTTTCTGATCTCTAGAGAAGTTCTTTTAATCTCCCTTACGTACATTCTTAATTTCTAAAATTTTAAATTTTTTTTTTTTTTCTTTTAATCTCTACGGTTCCCTTGTAAAGTACGTTTCTACCCGAGCTATTTTCTGTCTTTACCATACCAGTATTGTCTTCGTCTTCTATAATTCTCCACCGTTCTTATGTGTCTTGACATGTTTTTTTCAGAAGTGCTGGGTCTATTAGTGCTACCACACTAGTGAGTAGATCTCGGTCTGTAGGACCTTACACTTCAGTTCACCCGGAATCCTTCGTAGTGATGCTTGTTTCGATCACCTCCACTACCTTAAGGTCAACTCGATAAAGTTTAGGATTTTCTACTGCGCCACTTTCACGACGTGAATTATACAGTCGTTTAAACCTTTTGAGTCGTCACCGGTGTCCTGACCTTTTCCAGGCAAAAGTAAGGTTAGGGTTTCTTTCCGTTACGGTTTCTTACGAGTTTGATGACGTGTTAACGTGAGTAGAGTCTGTGATCGTTTCATTACGAGTTTTAAGAGGTTCGGTCCGAACTTGTTATACACTTAGCACTTGAAAGTCTACAACTTCGATCAAAATCTTTTTCGTCTCCTTTGTCTCTAGCTTAACGGTTGTAGACAACCTAGAGTTTTTTCGTTCTCTCAAGGTCTTTGTGTAGATAAAGACGATCTTTCTCAGCCTGTACGAAATAACTGATACGGTTTCGGAAACTAACACACCTAGTGTTATTTGATACCTTTTAAGACTTTCTCTACCCTTATGGTCCGGTGGACTAGACGGAGAACTCTTTAGACATACGTCCAGTCCTTCGTTGTCAATCTTGACCTGTACCTTGTTACCTGACCAAGGTTTATCCTTTTCCTCATACAGTTCCGACTTATAACCGTGGTACGAATAAATTAAATATACGTCTTATGTAGTACTCTTTACGACCCTACCTACTTCACGTTCGACCTTAGTTCTAACGACCCTCTTTATAGTTATTGGAGTCTGTCCGTCTACTGTGGTGGGAATACCGTCTTTCACTTCTTCTCGATTTCTCGAAGAACTACTTTCACTTTCTCCTCTCACTTTTTCAACCGAATTTCGAGTTGTAAGTCTTTTGTTTCTAGTACCGTAGGTCAGGGTAGTGAAGTACCGTTTATCTACCTCTTTGTCACCTTTATCACAGTCTGAAATAAAACCCCCCGAGGTTTTAGTCACGTTTACCACTGACTTCGGTACTTTAATTTTCTGTGAAGGAGGAACTTTCTTTTCCATACTAGTTGGATCTGTCGTGTAAGTTTTCGTCTCTGTAATGAAACGGTTGTTTCCAGGTAGATCAATTCCGATACCAAAAAGGTCATCAGAACATACCTACACTCTCAACCTGATATTTCTTTCAACTCACGGCTTCTTAACTACGAAAACTTGACACCACAACCTCTTCTGAGAACTCTCAGAGAACCTGACGTTCCTTTAGGTTGGTCAGGTAGGATTTCCTATAGTCAGGACTTACAAGTAACCTTCTTGACTACAACTTCGACTTTGAGATTATGAAACCGATGAACTACGTTTCTCGACTGAGTAAACTTACTGCGACTACAACCCTTTCTAACTTCCGTCTTCCCCTGCTATCTCCTACTCTACCAACCTACCGTAGTGGTTGAGGCACCTGTACTCAAACCCATTTGAGACCCTCAACCACTACAACCCTCCGGACCGTATGATGTCAGGTACCCCAACGTCTCTCAGCCTGTGCTGACTCGCTAACTTGACTTGACTTCTTTCCAGTATATCCTATTCGGGTGTGGATTGTAGTATGAGTTGTCACTTTACGAGTTTGGTGAAAGGGATTCTACTCCTTCTTTTGCTCCAGTGGTTGAAAGTGGTCAATATAAGTTGTAACATGATCTACAGGATTGGCCTCGTCTGTCCTTTTTCGTTTTTCTCCTTAGGTTTAACCTTTCTTTATTTTGACAGTGATAAATTTCTATTGTACTAGGATATGTATCTTTTAGGATTTCTACGGTATTTTTTTGGATGATCTCGAGTAGTTAATTAAGTCATTCCAACGTCGTATGTTTTACTCGTAAGTTTTAGACAAAGTAAAGATATATAACTCTTACTTGATAGTCTTTCTCTTCAATTCGTTTGTCAGAGTAAATATCAGTATAGTCTTTTCTTATTTAATGTATCCTTATTTAGGTTCCTCCATTTCTGGACACGAACCTTTTGATCCTCTGTGATTGTCTTCTTCAACTACTACTGTGTCTATCTTCCTTTGTATGCGACAACTAACCTTCTCAGTAGTATTATGACACTTTTATTGGTATGACGAGTTCCGTTAGATGTCTTCATTACGTTAGGGACAGTTTTATGGGTACTCTGAAGGTTATCTTGATCTTGTTCATTAAATTTTTATACATACCTTTGTGTCTTTTGGACTTATCAGTTTTGTTAGAACTCTTCTTTTCTCGACTTCCATTGTACGAGGGACTCAGGTCCGATAATATTTCGATATCATTAGTTTTGGTATACCATGACCGTGTTTTGTCTGTGTCTAGTTACTCTGTTACCTTTCGGGAGCTTATTTTACGCCCTCCGTCCACCGCACCGGAACCGGTCCGATACGGCCTGGAGTCGTGGGTCTGTGGAGTGCGGATGTCCGGTTTGAGGGGAGGCAAGAACATTGACGAGTTCGACCCTTCGAGGTCTGTTTACATCTTTGGTTCCACGTAAGACGGACGACCTGTCTTTCGGGGACGGGACCACGAGTCGCCCCAGAGGAGTCGAAAAGGACGGCTAACCCGATCCGGACGCCCCTCCTCTTCCGGAGAGGTCCGCGGGGCGGACGGCAGGTTATTCGGTCCAGGCGACAGGAGGCAGAACACGACGACTGAGTCAAAGAAGTCTGTGTTCGACCCCGCCAGAAGAAACGAGGATCGTCTCAATCGCAGTACCTCTCTTCCTTCTCGAGTCCTTACTCAGACTAGTGACAGCCCTAGTGTCCTCTCGGGGGCACTGACGACGTACCAGTGGCCTCCTCGTGGGTCTGGGTGTCGTGTCCTTCACCACGCTCGTCTGACGACCGAAGACACACCTTAAGATGTTCACTTTCCCTAAGGTCTGCGTCTTTACTCTGCCGCCTCCCCGTGCCTCCCCTCCCCCTCGCCGGCTCTTACCGGGAGATGGCAAGTCCCTGTGCACGACGTACCCAATTCTTCGAGTGTACCCCGGAAACTAATCGGTAGTGGGTAGACGTACGTTTATGACGGAGGTCAGACTCGAACAGGTCCCATCGATTCCGGTTCGTCGAGGGGACGGGTACTAATTCGTCTGTACGTTTGGAGGACCTTCGCGACGCGACGACCTAGTTTGTGTTCAGTCTTGCTCAGATAAGAATCTCTGTGACCTTCGCAGTTGTAAATTTTTCAGACTGTGTATTCGACTTTTTGTTTTACACGGTGTATAACGTTTCCGTAGACTTTGAGGACGTCAAAAGAAAGGAGTGTTCGAAACAGGACTTCGGAGTTCTGGACAGAGGAATCTGACAAAAGGGAGTCACGGCGACTATTTGAGTCAAGGACGTCACTAGTCTTGAGGGACCTCCCAGGGGGGGTGGGGTTGCGGTCCGTGAGTCGAGAGAGGTGAGGGTCGAGTAAACTAAGCGACCCGACGTCCCTAAGTCTACGGTGAAGGTCTACGAAGCAGAACCGGGGGTGGTGGGGTGGGGGGCAAAAGGAGTTTCCTTCGGCAGGACAATCGGGGATAGAGGGGGTTCTCACGTCGGAGACCCGAACGACTCGGGGACACCCTCCTTCGTACCACCCTGCCGAGGTCCCCGTGGACTCCCGGTGTGTGACTAGCACACGGTCCGAAACCAGACCGTAGTACCAACGAAAATAGTCCCGACCAAGGTCTTAGTTTCCTTCAAATTTCTCCTAAAATTTCTTTACTGAGTTTTATTCACGTCTCAGTCCGCATCCCGTCACTCAGGATTTCTGGAGGGTCGTCATTTGACGAGATTCCTAGTTCCTTACGTACCGAGCCCTCGGTTTTCGCTCGGACCGTGGACGGTCAGACACCAGCAGACAGGAAAGGACGGGACGTTACCAAGTCGACCAAGACCTTGGTTCTAGAACCCACCCCGACCCCAACCCGAGTCCGGTCAGTCCCTGGGAGAACCTCGACACCAGGATCCTGGGAAGGATCTCCATTTGGACGTAACGTTATGAAAGACCCTTCTTCCCCGACGAAATCCCACACCGTGGAGGGCTGCCGTCTGTGTCGACAAGATCGTCCCCCACGTGTCCGAGACCCCCCGAACCATACCTGTGAGTCGTGCACAGATTCGCAGAGACGATTAGTAGGGTCGTCCCTTCGGGACCATCGGGACCCAGTGACCCGGTAGAACCCCTGCTTCCCTCCGTCCAGGTGACAGACACGGTAGACGTCTCTGGGGGCGTCTGGCCACAGTCCTCGGACCTTCCTCTCGTGGACCTTCGTCCCGACTCCCGGGAAGTGTCCCGAGGGCCCCACACCGGAAGAGTCACCGACACTCGAGGTACAGGGCCCCGCCCGCCCCCGGAACTTGACACAGGTACTTGATCTCAGCCGAAGACCCCGAACTCGAAGAGTCCACTGTTGTAGACAAAATTGGCCGTGTCTCCACAGAACACACGAGGGTCAACGAACTAAAAAGAAAAAAAAAAAAAAGGGGAGGAAGGTGCTCTCTACGATCAACGGACGGACGGGGGCGGGTAGGGGGACGTTGAAGTCGTCCTGCCCGAGACAGTTGGGGCTCCGACCGAGAGCCAACTGGTTTGACGTCTACCACCAGTCGTCCAGAGTCCGTCACCGGAGGTGGATGTAACCCCGGTCTCTGATTGGTCGAAGGATCGGAGAGACGGAGGGTGTATCCAACCCAACACCCTACCGGTCGTCGGAGGGGGTTGGGGTTTTCGACTGACTCACTGTTTCGAAGGAATATTAGTGTGGACACCTAGGTGGGAAAAACCATTTGGATTCTTAGAAACCAGGGAATAATAATCTTCATAAGTGAATATTGGTGGAGTACCGTCTCATCGTGGGGCCCAGGATGTAGACGGTTCGTCCACTGCCCGGACTTTCGACGGGACCCCACGAGTCCACTCGTAGTCGGCGTCCGTCCACCCGACTCTGTGTGGGTAGTCGATCCACACGTCTGTCGGACTCTGGACTTTTGTCCGCCCCGTGTCCACGGGCAGCTCTCGACCCTTCCACCCTTCTCCGTGGAGGTTGAGCATGCCGTCACCAACACCGCCCCTCCGACCTCGTGGCGAGGGATTGTTCGAGCGGTCAGGAGGTCGGGCCGAAGGGAGAGTTAGATTTTGTACAAGAAAGTTTCATTTGAGAGTACACTCGAAGTCTTTCCGACCCGCGAACTGTTGTCCGAAAGAAAACTGCTTTTTGTTTCGTTTTGTTTCATTCAGTAAGGACCCACAGACTCCCGAGTCCGGAGAATTTACCGGGTCACGGCGGCCGGGAGGTGCAGACACCCAGGACGTAGGCGTAAGAGAAGTCAGGAGTCAAGTTGGCTTAGGCACCTGCACTCTGGCGCCTATATCTCCCACTTGACAAGATCAAAAGGGAACCCATGACAAAAGCCATTGAACCTGTATCTTAAGAAATCTGGTGAGGGACTGTGTGTTCCTCCGCGCTCCTCTGTGTTCCTTCCTTAGTCGCCCTATCTCAAATTTAAAAGGAACCTTTCTGGGGTTTCGGTATTGGGTGACGAGCCAGTGGTGACAGCCACATAGAAGAAGGGTACTCTTGACAGAGTCCGGTACAGACGGACGAGGGGACACTTGGGGAGCTCGTCCACTCGTACCTGCGTCGATCTTCCATAGGGGTGGGGTCCTCCTATAAAGGTGTGGTGGGAGGAGGGGACGTTTTAGAGTCTCTCCTCGAACTTCCGGGGGTGTGGACGGGTTCAGGTACCTCCCCACAGTCGTGTCTCGCGGTTCACCGTGGTGCGTCGACGCACAAAGTCGTCGGGCACAAGGAAGGGACTCGTAAACGGAATTTTTGATAACACACGAAAGAACTCTATTGTAAGTGTATTGTGTTTTGAGTGGTAAATTTGGTGAATTTTTTACATATTAGGACCCCACAAATCATTTAAGTGTCACAACACCTTTATGGTGGTGATAGATTAAGGTCTCGTAAGAGTAATGGGGTCTTTTTTTGTGGTGGTAAGTTTCGTTGGAGGAGGGAGGTCGGGGTTCGGTTACGAGTAGATGACAGACAGAGATATCAGACCTGTGGAGTATATTCACCTGCGTATGTCATACACCGGAAGATACAGACTGTAGAAAGTCACTCGTAATATAAAAGTTCAAGTAAAGAATAGATGTCGACTTATTATAAGGAGACATGTATACCTGGTGCAAAAATTTTAGGTACGTAGGAACTACCTGTGAACCGAACCAAGGTGAAACCCGGAGACACCTGACACGACACACTTACAAGAACACACCTGTGTACTCGAGTAAAGAGAACCCATCTACCGATCCTCACTGTAACGACCCAGTACACCATTGGTATTAAAGTCGAAAAACTCCTTAGCGACTTGATAAAAGGTACCACCGATACGATAAAATATAAGGATAGTCATCCCGGACTTCCGAGATCAAAAAGGTGTAAACAAAGAGCAACAGAAGTAGAAAAGTACACGAATGACCGTAGACTTATAGAAGAGACCTCTTTACAGACAAGTCTAGGAAACGGAAAAACAGTAACCACTCTTAAAAGAAAGATAAGACGACGACGACGACGACGATTCAGTGAAGTCAGTACAGACTGAGACACGCTGGGGTATCTGCCGATAAGATCTATGTTTATATTCTATACTGAACTTTTATGAGACAAGACAACCGAAGGTAAAAGAACTATCACGGGGGACTGTGTGTGTTCAAAGTGTAAAACCACTCAAGGTCTATAAAAGGGAAGACAACCCACACGAAAACCGTAATATAAATCCTTCGGTAGCGGATTGGGTCCCAGTACAGGGGCACGTAAAGATTCATTTCGTCGTTTGTTTTCATCGATACCGGGACCAAGATTTTTTGTCTTTGTATTTATTGTGGCACACACCCCCTCGACCAGAATCCTCGAGAAAAGACAGACGGGACGTCTTCTCCGGGTTATGTTTTATGGTACGCAATTATCTTCAACGACCTTGGTCGTACTACGCTTATACTCGTTACGTTGGTGTGTTACGTGTCTCAGGATTAAACTTTTCAATCCGTACCGCAAAGGAGGGTCAAAGGGTCGGAGCACTCCCACTACGTACGGTCCTCCGACTTGTTCAAATGGTCCTTCTGTTCTGAGTCTGGTAGTAGGCGCAAAAGACAATTTTTAAAGGAGTTCGTCTACTTAGAACTTTCGTGGAGTTTCACTTTTATTTCAGTTGAGACTTTGTGAAAAGAGACGGTTCTCCTTCGGTACGGGTTCAAGACGTTCTACAAACTAGGCGAGGGGGTTTCTCAGCCGACTCTACGACAGTTTCGGGTGACACTCGTCACGATCCAGGACGTACCGGTCAAGACCCGTCGTGGGTCCTAAGAGGTGGCTCTGAGTCCCAGATCTAACGACCATCCTGGAGCCTCCAGTTACTGGTCACTTCGAAATACCGAAGTCCTTCTTCGGTCCGACTCCGGGTCGATCCAGTGACATCGGGTCCCTCGTCAAACGAGGAAGACTCGGTGGGGAGTTGGAGGGGTCCCGAGGTCTCGTTCTTTCGTTTCCGCGTACCTCGGTCCTTCAGACTTGACGGGAGAGGTTGGGTGAGGTCCACGAGTCCCAGGTCGGAATCCGGGTGTCTGTGTCCATCCAGTCCCCCGGTCCTCGGTGATCCCACTGAAAGGACTCCGGACCTCTCCGGTGCAGTCGACCCTAGTGGGAAAGGACCTCCGGCTCGACCGATTCTTTCCAGGAAGGAGGAGCCAGGAGTCCCGGGGACTCCGGGTCCCTTGGAGGGAGACTCCGATCTACGTCTACGGTGATCCATGTCCTGGGACCACGAGCGGACATGTGACGAGGTCTCCACCGTCCTCACTTCTGTCGCAGTCCTTCTGAGTGAGGGAGGACAACCGAACAAGTAAGTCAGTTACATGTCTCTTTCACGAGCCGTGGACAACCCTCGACTGTGATTTGCCTAACCTAGTTCACCTAACTTATGTGTTTTGTCTCTCTTTTACGGGGCTGGCAGGACGAGAAGGGATCATTTACAGAGCACGTTTGGAGGATCGGACAAGATACGCGGATTGTGTCCAGACACGCCGTCCCCAAGAGGTCCGACAAAACACGGGTACACAGACACATCCTTCCAAGAGGTCTCTGTGCCTCGACTATCGTGTACACCTGTGTCTGTCCTCTCCTCTAAGCACCACGACAAATACCTCCGGCCCGCAGGGGCACAACCTCCCGTCTGGGAGATCGGGGTCTTCTCTCCCGGGAGACGAAGTGGAAACAGGAGTAAACCAGGAGACCGGCCACCCCACCACCTCTCGGTCAGGGACCAAGTCTCCGGGTAGAGAGGACCTCTGTACTCGTGTCTGTGTCGGAGAGACCGCAGTGAGTGCCGTCAGTTCGACTGTACATGCTAATTGGTAGCGCTGTGTTTACGTCTTTTAGGTGAGTCATTGTGAAGTACAAAACTCGCCTTACCCCGCGACACAATCGAACGGTCCACCTCGACGACTCGTTTCGTGGCGTCCATCAAATAACAAGCAGGACCCCGGCCTCGACGTGAACCACGACGCACACCTAAGAACGCTCCGGAGGAGTGTCACCTCCCCCATGGGACCACCGAGGAGAAGAAGGATCTTCCTGTGTCCGGGGGAGGGCACTGGAGTAAATTGGAATTGACGGAGGACTTCTCGGAGTGCAACCCCAATCCCGAAGCTCCACGCCGAGACCCCGTCAAGCCAGATACGACGCACACGCGCCGAGTGCGGTCGAGAAGAGCAAAAGACGTAGAACTCGCGGCAGGCATACCCCGTCCGGAGACAGTGAGACGTCACAGATCACGTGTGACGTCCCTGTCCGGAGGCATGGGTACACTGGGGGGTTGACGAGATACACCCCTGGGGGGTGTCCGGGGGCGAGAAGCACGGAGAGCACCCGAGAAGGACCTTCACTCCGACGACTCGAAACCCAGTCGTGCGTACCACTCGGTGGGGTCCGGGCGAAGACACTACAACGACGTCCGGTGTAGAAATTTAGGTCACTGGGGTTGGCGGGTGCTCGGGGTCGTTGTGTGGCACTACAGAAAGACCAGTCTCTTATCCTTGAGGATTCGCCCAAGGACCTCCTCCCCGAAACCCTCCTCTCCTCCCCAACCCAGACACCACTCCTAGTCGGACCTTCTATCTCCTCCTGCCGAGGAGACCCCTGTGAGGACCGCGACTGCGGTCCCGGACGTCACATCTGGTCATGTACCCTCGCCGACCCCCGGTCAAGAGACGACGACGTTCTCCCGCACCTAGATTCTGCCTTCCCCGTCCCTTGTGTCAAGCCCCGTAGGTCGTACCGGAGGAACTTACAGCAGGGGGTTCGGTTCGACGTCTCCGACTGTCCTCCCGCACGAGAGAGGAAGGAGCCGGGGTCGGGGGAGGGTGGACCCCCCGGTACAGTTGAGGTTTGTCGGACGTCCAACGTCCGGTAAGCGAGGAGGGGAACCCTTCTTCTCCCTCCTCCTGTTGGGTCGGGCCCGTCTACCAATTATTTCTTGTACGGCTCAGTTCCCTTTGTGTCTCGGTTGGCGGGTTAAAGAATGTAAAAACGTCTTCGGTGTTTCCCCCTGCCTAGTGTTTCGTGGTTAGCCTTGAGCGACAAGGGCGGAGTTCGGGTACACCCTCCTGAAGAACGGTTCGGAGGGCCGGAACACGGGTGCCGGATCGGGTGCCCCTCCCGAACCGTCCTCCCGACGGCAGTATAACAACTGATCTCCCCTTGTAAAAATGAGCCAATGAGGCCCTAGACTTTAGTGAGTCCACACAGAGCCCCGACGGCGGAGTCTGTGTACACTCCGGTCCCGTCTCACTTCAGTAGAAAGAGTCGATCCGCGCGTGCGGGGTTGGACGTCGTTGTACGGAGGGCGGGGGGCCGGCAGTACCCTCTTGTCAGGAAGGAACGGTCCTGACACAGGACGGGAGACGCCCAGTGTCCGGAGTCGCAGTGACGTCTTCCCGATTGCCACCCCGGGACTACTCACGGGGTGAGGGTGAGGGGCCCAGGGGTCCGTCCAGAACAGGCCTCGGAGGATGGAGGCCCGGACTCCACGACTGGAGTCTGTTCTTCGAGTCGACTTCTGAGTCGTGGTACGGGAGGATGTCACACCAATTAGGTGTCGAGGTCGAGTCGTTGGCCCCTCGTCCGACACTCGTCGACAGGACACCTAGGTAGCGAAGTACTTCGTAGTCCTCTACCTCGACTACAGAGAGAGTTCTCCGTGTAAAAGTCTTCGGACCTTGGTCCCCGGGACTACGGTCGGGACGGGAGACGGGAGTGGAGGAGGTGGGAGTGGAGGTCGACCCCGACGACACGACCGAGCACCAGGTCTGTGGTGTGGGGTTCTGATTGTCAGTACTTTCTGGGAGCCAGAGCAGAGTGGTCGGGGTCGTGTGACACAACCCCCGATTCGGGCTAAGTCCGGGGGGTGAAGTACCTGTAATTAGGGTCCTTCTCGACAGGGGTAGAGGGTGGGAGAGTCTAAATTAGTAAAAATACTTTATCCGTTCTCCAGTCTACTTTACTTTGTACTTGGAAGTTAAAGGTTCCTTTTGTGCCCGGAGAATCCCCAGACAGACTCCTCGTCCTGCCCTAACGGTCCCCGTCTTGCCCCAACCTGTGAAGACTTTTCGGCCGAAAGGTTGGGTGCAACCTCGGCCACCCAACGGCGGTCGAGTACTACCCGAGGACCAAGTCGACGTCTCGTCTACCACACCCTTCTCATAGTCCTGACTTAGTCTCTCTTTCCCGGTGTAAGCTACCGAGGAAACGGAGGCTCACCGGTGAATTTCGGAGTCCCCAGCGGCCGGGGTGGTCCTCCTCACCTCGGTAGGTGCACAGGTGGGAAGGACGGACCCCGACACTAAGTCGGACATAAATGTCCTGCGATGTCGCCAATGGTCTCCCCTGTTGACATTAAGTTTGTCGACTTTTATTGACAACCGTCTTTTCGGGTATGAATCTCGTCTGGAGGAAGTCGTTAAGGGTGCTGACCCGGGCTGTCGTCTCCTCCCGTGCCTACACGGTCTCACGCCGACCCGCCCCCCATGTCCGGGAGCGGGGACGGGAGTCGACCGGGCCGAGACGTGGGAGGTCCGTGACACTCGGAGTGTCGCGGGCGGTCGACTCACGGGTGTGTGCCGTCGTCGGGAGAGAGTCGTCTCCGACGACCCGTGACTCACCACGGTTGTCCGTCTACAGACAAGGCACTCGGGTGCCGTTTCCGGCGGCTGCGGTGGACCCGCGGAGCGGTCGTCGGAGACTCCTGCTTGCGGGCGTTCGTCTAGGTCCTGGGACGTGTGTGAGTCCGGTCGGGCGGGGGGCCGGGAGATCGGGTGTGTGGGACTTCTGAGACGTCTTCTGTGTTGAAGTGTCCCGGGAGTCAGGGTCTTAGGTCTCGTCCCAGCTTCTGGTCGAGCACAATGTATGCACCGTCTCCGAGTTTCAGTTCACTTTGTGGACGAAGTTCTTGGACGAAAGTGACGACCGACTCGGTACAAACTGCACCGGGAGCTATTGCCACGTGAGTCGACACGTTGGTAGTGACAGCGGATTAAGGTCTCGCGACAGTAGTGGGGTCTTCGTTTGGGGTTCCGGAATCGACGAGGGGTAGGGGTGGGCTCCGATACTGAAAACGAGTAAATAGTTAGTGGGGCCTCAGACAGACACGTTTATACTCGTCCATACTTGTGTCTGACAGTGGGGACGAGTCACATTGTAGCACACGTATGTTAAGACGTGGGACACAAAAGAGGAGTCATGTAGAACTCCTGGGTCTAAAATTCTCGACTTATCCAATAGAAGGACGACAAAGACTTCTCGACAGACCATGGGGCCGTTGTTCGGTCCAGTCGTCTCCCCAACCTGTCGTCCCCGTAGGTTCTGCCTTTTTGGTGCCGTCGGTCCTTGGTGTCACGCGTAGGAAGAACGCAAGGTCTCCTTAAACACCAGACAGGTCCCTGTGAAAGACTACGGCGGAAATCCGGGTACCTTTGAAGTCGGACACCCGGTCCGAACACGTTCGCGGGTCGAGGAGACGACTGACGGGGTCTCTCGGCGTCGGAGGAAGTGAGCGTCGAGGTCGACACCCTCCTCTGTGGACTTGGAGACGCTTCGGTGTGCTGGAGAGACCCTGAGTCCAAACAGGAAACATTTCCTCCCTGTCCAGTAGGGGGAGTCAGGAGGCACCTGAGTTTCTACGCTCCGAACGGACACTCCGAGGCGTTGGGACCCTCAGAAGGGGCCGGGGACGTCGGGTGTGCTGTTTTGGTGGAGGAAAGCGTCCTTTGTCCCGAGTAACTCAAGGGCGACGCTGTTGTCTAGACCTGGACTGTGGACCGAGGACCACTTCGTGTGTGTCAGAGACGTCGCGAGAAGTGGGGGTAGGAGCCCTACGGTCCTGGGGACGGTCAATGGTGCTCCGGACCGTCTCTCACAGACGTCTCGCTGGGGTCGTCGAGTGTCGTGTGCTACAATTGACCAGACACCGTGGTCACCTACTCCTGAATTTTTCATCGTTTCCACTCCTCCTACATAAAATCAAAGTCTTCGTAGAGTGCTGTCTCCCACCAGCCGTCCCTAGAGGGTTCCCCGGACTCCTCCTGGGTCCCGGAGGCCTAGACCTTTGGAGGAGTACGTTTCGGGTCCCTCGACGACGTGGCTCACGTCCCAGGAAGACTTAAAGCCGCTAAGGTGACTAAGACGGCCGTGTCCTCTAGGCAGTCACACGCGATCAATTCACACGGGTGCACGGAGCTGTTACTCCCGGCGGTCTTTCGACGACCTCTCTACCAAATCCCCAAGAGAAGAAGTGCGACTGTTTGTGATTTAGATTTGGAGTCAGAGTCTAAGACGGGAGACTACCAGGACTCGTAGTCTTTGTACGTAGACCACAAAAGTCACAGTTGACGTGCTTCTTTAAAGTAGGTGATTTTCTACGAATTTCTCTGATCCCACCGAGGTTCCAGTTTCCGAATAATCGGTGTCCGCCCTCGGTACGCCCGAGCCGAGGGTGGACCGAAGGGAGAGGACTCAGACCCTCCACCTCCCTCCGTCCAAACGTCCCTCCGTCTGTCCGCCGCGTCGACAACCGACTCCCCGGGACCACAGAGTCCCCTGAGATGAGGGTTGTCCGTTTGTGTGCAGTACTGTGTCTAACGTGAACGGTCGAGTGACTCCAGGGCCGTTCTCCTTCTGGTCAATCCCGCGAACTGGGAGACTCAGTGACGACTACGGGACTGCACAGGCCTCCACGACTCTGAGGTGTGCGTCGACTTCGGGTTCTTCGTGTCGAGGGTGACGGCCGGAGATCCGGTGCCGTCAGTCACGTACCCTTGGTCCCCTTCCCAGCCGGTGTCTGTCGGGGGTCCTTCCGTACCCTAGAGACGTCCCTGAGGTGATCGTTCACTGTCAATAAAGGATTCACTAAATGACAAACTTTTTCACATTAGGGAGTGGAACCTAATCTTTAAGATTGTTCTGACATCTACAAATAGTCGATATTCACACGGGGTACCCGTAAAATATCCTAATTATGAATGTACCTATCTCCATGAAAAACCGTAAACTAAATTGAGTGATTTTGTGTGATAAAAATTATCCACGTCAAGGTCGACCCTCTGCTTTTCTAAATCCTCCACCCACCACAAACGTGTAGTGACACTTACACGACTCACGGGGACTGGGTGTGCGAGTCTTTGCCCATTTTACCAGTTGCACCATAACGGGTACGAAAGAGTGTCACTTTGTCGGAAGCTACACCCATCACAGTCCTGAGAGAGAGGAGACGTCCGGCTGTTCCGCGTCGAGAAGTCCCGTGGAGGGAGGGAGTCACCAAGAGTACCCTACCCTTCACACCACCCGTCCGGCCCCCGTACCGGACGGGACCACAGGGGTGTCTTCTGTTACGTCCTCACTCGTCGAGGTCACGGTTGGTAGTCATAGCGGGATTACAGGTGGACGTGGACAATTTACGATGTTCTATCGAGCCCAAATACTCTGGGGCCCACGTCCACCTCAGATTGCCTCTGCGTCGAGGCCCGACTTTAGTGAAAGGGTGGCCTCTCCCACCTTTCATGTCTCTTTTCCCGTTTTTGTCCTTCTGTCTAGTGATACGTTCTCCTTTAGGTTTAGAACGAATGCAGAGACCTTTTCTCTTTTCAAGTGCTACCTTTACAATTAGAGACCTGAGGTTTGGTCGTGTCCATTTGGTAAGGGTACTATTCGTGGAACACGACTCCAGGGTGACGTCAACTGACATAAGATTTATTCCCAAGAGGACCGCTGTCCTTCGGTTGTACCAGCACTCCACCCCCTGGTGGAACCAAGGTCGAGGGTTCCGACCCCGAAGGAGACTGACGACTGTCAGTGTTTAGTGTGGGTAGTGTCACTTTGCGGACCTACAGTGGAGACATGTAGGAAACAACTTTCCACGGTCTATTCGGGAGTGGTCCCTGATAATATTTATCTAAGGTTTGTTGAAGTCAACTCTTAATACAAACCTTCGAAACTGGAAAGGACTTCGAAATCAAAGTAGTACGTGTTTTACTCTTGTTAGAATGTCGGACCAAACAACACTCTCAGTGTACTATCGACCTTTCAGGAACCAGTTGTCGTTTGACAATTTACTCGTAAACAATACTCTCATCTTCCCTATCCACGTAAGACCCCGGTACTTGTGCTCCGCGACCTCCTAGTCGAGACTGGAAGTGGGGCCCCTAGGACCGACGTTGACCCTGTTCGCAGAGTGTTCCGGAAGGGGAGGGACCCCGTGACTACGACCACTAGGGGTCTGGTCTACCCTCGATGAAGGTTCCCGAGGGACTCGCCCGTCCATTGTCGCTACCTAGAATCCGTCCTTACCTGCGATTTCCCTTTGTTCGTCCGACGCTGCCTCGACCCGTTGCTGTGTTTGTACGTGTTCCGTGTCACACTCTACGGGTGCTCTCCGCGGAACTACGTGACATTATACTTACACTGCTCCTAGGGGCTCCGACGACGCCCCGGTCCGCCACGCAGTCCGCGGTCAGGACGGAGATTCGACACCTTGGTCCTCCCTCAATACCCGTCCCTCGGTCGGACCGGGTCACGTCGGTCTCTCTTTCTCCTCCCCCGTTCTGTCCGTCTTCCGACTCTTTGTCAGACGTCACGACCCTCGGTCCGACCTCAAACCCTTCCTTCCTCTTCCTTTTCCATTTTTCCTCGTTCGCTCGTAGAGGTCTCGACACTCGAGCCCGGACCTCCTTCCGCCGTGTCCCGCCGAAGTAGGGCCCGAACCCCGGTGAGAAGCTTTCGTCCCGAAGGAAAGGAGCCGACGACGGACAAGTGTCGCCAAGGGAGGAGGGGTGACCACTCGGGGTGACTCCGACGTAGTGGCACCCACCCACCCGACTTCTGTGTGGGGGACCTAAAGGTGGACGGAGGTCAGAGGTGTCGACAGGAGACGGTACTCTTCGGGAAATTTGTCTTTACCGGATAGAGTTCTCGTGGGAATCACAAAGACACACCCCGCGAAAGTGTCCTCGACGAGGTCCCGTGTCAGAAGAGGGCCCCCCGCGGACACCTCTCGGGGGTGGTTCACGTCGAAGAGGAGGTCGACAGAAGTAAAAGTGGGGTTTTCTAAAGGGAGGTTTACGTCACCGTAAATTAACCTAAGTTTCGCTAATGATTGTCCTTACTTTTGTCGAAGGAGTCGAGTGACTGGCACTCTTGTGTCCGTCCACATCTGATCTACCCATTCTTTCTTCTAAATTCAAAGGTCATAGGACCTCGAAAAAAAAGGTCATTTTTACATAGTTTATGTTTTACGAATTCTAGAAATTTGTAAATTCTACTTATGACTAATTGATAAAGAGTAGATTTGTTTTCTACAAAATTGGTCGGTGACAAGACGGGACCCAGAAACGACAAAACGAACCGAAAAAAGAGCGACTCAGTTCGTCTCCGACGCGAAGCAAAGCCACGTCCCTGAAGAGCGACCCTACCGAAGAGAGTAACACGTCGTGTCCGAGATCCACGCACCCGTGTCATCGACGGCGTGCACTCAAGATCCCGCGAACACGACGTCATCAACACTGTGTTCCGAGTCGTCAGCACCGAGAACCCGAATCGACCAGGTACTGTGCACCCTAGAAGGACCTGGTCCCTAGTTCGGGTGCAGAGGACACAACCGTCCGTCTAAGAATAGGTGACATGATGGTCCCTTTAGGGACAAAATTGGTCGGTGAAATATTTGTTCCTATGAGGTGGTCAAGTGTCTCGTAGGCGAATTTGGAAGGGTACCAAGACGTAGTCGGAACCGTGTTGGACGTGTCGGACGTCCTGGACCGGGGAGAGACCTCAACGTCACCGGGGCGTTGGGTGGGGGGTTTCCCGTTTGTCCTGGTTGGACGAGCGGTGTCGCGACCTCTGAGTCTTTCAGGTCTTTCCCTGCCGGTATAAGTGGCCAGACTTACGATCCACCCGCGGCCCCGAGACGGAGGCACCCTCCACGGGGTCGCGGTCCGTGTGCCTCCTCCGACCACCACGTCAGCGTCAGATATCCGTCCCGACAAGGTCTTCCGGTTTCTTAGAGAGGGAGGATTTTTACCCGTTACCGTGTCTTGGGATTGGGTGAGACCTTTGACTTTGTGTCGGGACAATACAATAGTCTCCTCAGACGACGAAACACAAATCTGTCTAAAAATGTTTCTCTTTAGGATGAGTGTGACCGTCGAACTGTTGGTCCTAATAGTCGAGTTTGTACTTTTCTTTCGAGGTTGGCACGAAGACAAAACCCCGGAATAAAGGGTAGTCTGACCTTTAGGAACTCGAGTACGAGTGCCTCTTGGTCGAATTTATGTACACAATTAACGCCGTTTACTGGGCGAGCCTGGTCTGTCCCTTTGCTGTGACACCGGTGTAAGTCGGGGCACCGGGAGGCCGGGGACACCTCCGTGCGACGAAGTCGTCCGTGTCACGGCGGACGTGCCGGAGAGGGGACCTCGGGGTAGGACTTCCAGGGGGCCCTGTGGACCGCCCCTCCCCGAGGGACTTGAGCCTCCCACCCCCGTCCGACCTGAGCCTCAAGGGCCACCGGGGTCCCCACGACAGGATCGGTTCCCGTCGGGGAGTGGGGTGTCGCGACGCTCTGGGAACGACCGGAGTGACGTCACAAGTCCTCCCAGTTACGTTTCGAGCACTCAAAAGTACGGTGTATTCTTGTCAGAAGTTTCCACACAAAATTTTCTGGGTTAAGTTTACAGTAAAATTACGGGCCGATTTCTCTCCGGATGACCGTATTTATGTGAAATCAATTTTTGTACGGAAAATTAGGTCGTTCTTGTAAAGATAGTTAATTAGGACTTAGACTGTGCAAATACTTTCCATGTTGTCAAATGATATCACTTTTTAACCTTGTCAAATCTAATTATACCCTAATCAGTGTCAAACAATGTAAGTATGTTAACGATACAGACAATTTTTCTACCATTTATGTCATATTAGATGTTCCTCAGTTTTTACACTACGATCTGATTTTACTAGAGGCATCATACACATAATACTGGGACAAATATATTTTGACATAGGTTGCTCAACATAGATGTGGTTCCCCAGACCTCCGCGGAGTGGTTTGATGAATTGTCACCAGTGGAGTCTCACGACCTCAATAAAAGCACAACAAACTTAAAAGAAAATGTTTATACAATATTAACATTTTTTAAAAAAATTTGCAAAGAAAAATTCAATTAATTAAAAACCAACTGGACCCGGAAACAACGACACGTTCCCGAAAGAGATCGACACCGTTCGACCCCGACGAGAAGCGACGACGTGTCTGAAGACCAATACCACCGCAGAGAACACCTCACGTCCGAGCTCCACGAGCCTGAAGTCATCGACGTCGGGTCCCCGAGTCTTCGACACCGAGCGTCCGAGTTCCCGTGTCCGAGTCTTCGACACAGTGTACCCGCAATCAACGGACACCGTACACCCCAGAAGGACCTGGTCCATAGCTTGGACACAGGGGATGTAACCTTCTACCTAAGAATATGACCTGGTGGTCCCTACACGGTCTTTTTTCGTTTTGTTTTGTAAAAAATTTTGTTTACAAAATGTTTCCTAAATTACTGGATCCTATACAAACACTACACATTTCTAAAATTTTCTTAGGTTTAATAATTATATGATACCCGACCTTTTGTAACTTTTCATATAGACTGATCGTTCATTTATTCCTTCCTCATCTAAGGTTAAGGTAGACACATTTGCGAGTGACAAATATGTGTTCCACAGACACCCCACCAGTCTCTTGTCCTAGTCGGTCGACACAGAGGGGAGGGAGGGTTTCCGGGTCGACCTCCTCTACGACGTCACTGTGCCTACCTCCCTCGCGCAGGTCCTCTGCCCCGCCGGGACCGACAGGCTACCGCCGACGTCTCACCGGTCGGAGGGGTGCTGTTCGGGGCCTGCGAAGACCTACCACGCACCGAGCCCGAGACAAACGAAAAATTACTCGACACAGTCGTGTAAGAGAGGGTGTAGGTGAGGGTGAGGTCCCACTTGTGCCCCGAGTCCGCAAAACAAAAGACGTACAAGGGTACCATCTCGTCACCCTCTTAAAAACAGGAAAAAATACTAATCTTTTATTTTCCTTTAAAGGTTTGTACATTTGCAGGTCTTTAGTCACTGTTTTTTCGGTTACACAGAACACTGTGTAGAGGGTATCGTCTCCTACAAATGGACGTCCAAGATGCGGACAAGGCTTTTCACACCCGGGTCTCTCCTTCACTTAAGTCACTTTAATGTAGGAATGGGACGGGAGTTGTGTGTCGGAGTTTTGGAATCCGTCATAGAATCCTTTGTCTTATTTTATGCCTTTTTTTATGTCTTTAAGTCAACACCGGTGAATTTTACAATGTGGGTGACTCACGAAAGACGAGTCGTCACTTGGGGATTGAGGTTTTGGTTTGTGTGGAGGACGATGAATTACGTCTTAGGTTCTTTTCGTAAATATTTCGTCTTTAATATCTAAGACGGTCATAGACATTGGTTTAAGTGTTGGCTGAATAAAACTTCTTGTAGGGAATTAATGAAAAAGACCGTTGAGTGAATTCACTGTAGTGTTCGTTTATGGGAATGGAGGGATGGGATGGGGGTTAGTACGTCAAAGACTATTGGTTTTTTCAAAAATTTTACATAGAAGGAGTAAGATCCTTGGGTTTTCATACAGTCTTACGGTTCTTGTCAATTGTCTGTGAACGTTTACTGGGTGTAAATACAAATAAAATTTTCATTTGTCAACTCTCAGGAGATTAATACGACCTCTAGAAAACCATATGAATTCAGTAGTTCGGAGGCGACCGTGACACCCTCCGGGGAATGGGGCCCCCGTCTCTCGGTGACTCTAAGGTAATCCCGGGGAGGAGACCAGAACCAGACCCCGGTCTCCCCATGTCCGGGTAGGGTATCTACGATTCTTGTGTCCCCAGCGATCATGACCCTCCCAAATAAAACGCCCATTCACCACTGTTCACTCACAGACATGAAGGACAAATAAGACGACTTTTATCTCTGTGAGGGTCACGGAGACGACCAGAGGAGGACGTAAGGGAGGCGGAACCCGGTCAGAGGTCGACAAGAGTGTCCTGGCCCCTCCTGTCCTCACACACACACCCCCGCCCCCCTCACACGGCCCTCCCTCGTCTAAAACTGGTCTAAACCTAAGGAGGTGACACTCATGAAGTAAGACCCCTGACGACAATAAGAATTCACCCGTTTCGCAATCTCACTTTCCATGTCGCTGTAGAGAATGGGTAGGTTCCCCTTGGGGACGTGTCGAACATCGTCACCTGTCGGGACCCGTCTTCTCCCATTCCCATCATTTACGTCTTCCTTTCCTTGGACGGCTACACTTCCGATACCCCCGCCCCCCACCCCGCGACCCAAACTAGGGACCAGTCACTCGATCTAGGGTCCACGGTGTTTATTCTCAGTGCACGACGTTGATTTACAGGTCCTACAGTGGTGATTCTACGCCGGGTTTCCATGTAAATATAGAATCTTTTCTGTGCAAGATGACTCATTTTCTATTGCGAGTCTTGTCCCTTTGTGTAAACGTTTATTACACAGACTTACTCCCTAATTATAGGTCTATTTATCTCTTGGTTTTGAGATGTTGGTCTTTGTTTGGTAGGTCACGTTTTACTCGTTTTCTGAACTTATCTATAGAGAGGTTTCTTCCGTATACTTACTACTAGTTCGTTCACTTTTCTACGAGTTGTAGTGATTACTACCCTTTGTGATTAGTTTTGATGTCACTCGATGGTCGAGTATAGGTAGTCCTGCCGATGATGGGGGTTTGGTCTTTTGTCCACAGCCACACGCACACCTCTTTGGCCTTGGGGACAAGGGACAACCACCCTTACATTTTACCTTGTCGGTGACACCTTTTGTCATACCCCGAAGGAGTCTTTTTGTTTTTTTATGTCAATGGTACACTGGAAGATCCAAGTATGAGTCCTTAACTTTCATCCCAGAGTTTCTCGAAAAACAGAGAGTACGAGTGTCGTCGTAATAAGTGTTATCGAATTGCACCTTCTTTGGGGGCACAAGTAGTTACCTTATCACCTTTTCGTTTTGCACCATCGGTGTCTTCCATGATAATGAGTCGGAATTTCCTTCTCGTTTAGCACTGTATCCAACGTCGTACCTACTTCGAACCTCCTGTAAAACGAGTCAGTGACTTTGTTCGGTCATGTTTTCCTGTTTATGACAGATTATAGTGAATATACTCCATGAGTCTCAACAGTTTTAGTATCTCCGTTTTTCACCACCAACGGTCCAAACTCCCTCCCCTTTACCCCTCAGTCACAAATTGTCCGTCTCACTAAGTCAAAATACTCTACTTCAATGTCCCCGCCTACCAACACCGACGACGTGCTGTCGTCCTTGTACAAATTACGGTCTCTCGACTTGTGAACTTACCAGGGTTACGATAAGAAAAGTATTAAAATAAACAAATAAACCGACACGACTCAGAGGTACCGACACGACCGAAAGGAGATCAACACCTCTACCCCCCGATGAGAGAGCAGCACTACGTGTCTGAGTAACACCACCGAAGAGACCAACACCGGGGGCCCAAGATCCGTGTACCTGAACTCCTGAGACGTCGTACACCCTAGAAGGACCTAGACCCTAGGTTGGACACAGAGGACGTAACGATGACGACGACGATGACGATTCAGCGAAGTCAGTACAAGCTGAGACACGCTGGGGTGTCTGCCGTCGGGTGGTCCGAGGAGACAGATACCCTAACCGTCCACCTAAGAAATGGTGAGTCAGTTGACCCTTCGGGGATGTGACGATTTAAAATACAATATACATAAACTTATGTAATTTTTTTCTTTTTACACCTTTTACCGTGATTTATCTGTCACTTTTCGTGTGTCAATCAAGTGTCACACTCGACTTTGTCCGTCCGTCTCGTCGCGGACGGGACGAAGCCGCCCTTGCACGCAACCGTTGGACACGCGTAGACGTCTGTCGGCACTTTCGCGACGATGTCTATTTGACCAGTGTTTGTCTTGGGTGTGTGCTGCGCACTTAGCCCGACCTCGGCATGTTGTGTCCGGCCGAAGTAGGTGCTCCGGAACGAAGGATAGACATGACGTCCGACCTGGGGTCTCGCGAAATGAGGAAGACTACCGACTTATTATGGAATCACCCGTCTATGGAGCGTAAAGCAAATAGACAAGTAGGTGGTAGTTACATGTCTTTCAATACTTCATCTACTGGCTCACCCACACCAATGTCATTTTAGTGTCTTTATCGTAAAGACACTGGTTTTCGAGTCTCGGGGACGACACCCTTTCCTGCACCCCAACCTCACAAGGGAGGTCCTGAGAGTCCGGTCAGGTGGGGGTCCTTCCTGTCGGGGCAGTGTCCCGACCACCCGGAAAGGTCTCGTGCCCCCCGTAGTCCCACCACGACGAAGGGCGGACGGCAGGCCTCTTCGCGTCGACGGGGACGGAGAGGGCTGTCGCTGTCCTAGCTCCCCGGTCCGAAGGATGTGTCGCCTTTGTAAGAGGAGAACTTCGGACTGTTGTTGGGCTCCACCCGAGGGGGTGTCTTGGCCACTCTTACCATCCGAGTCCCCGGAGGCCCGCCACTATCTCACGACCCGCCGTCCCCACTCGCGGGGACGACAGTCCCAGGGCCTCTCTCACCACCCCCACCCCACCCCCACTCAGGGGGGACGTAAGTCCCAGGGACTCTCTCACGACCCACCGTCCCCACTCGTGGGGGACTTCAGTCCCAGGGACTCTCTCACGACCCACCGTCCCCACTCGTGGGGGACGTCAGTCCCAGGGAATCTGTCACGACCCCCGCTCCCACTCACGGGGGACTTCAGTCCCAGGGACTCTCTCAGGACCCCCCCGCCCCCACTCGCGGGGGACTTCAGTCCCAGGGACTCTCTCACGACCCCATTCAGTCCCAGGGACTCTCTCACGACTCCCGACCCCACTCGCGTGGGGACGCCAGTGCCTTGTCTTTCCGTCGCCGACCTCCGTTTCGGGGCTACGAGCTTTACGAATGTTCTCCCAATCTCGGGACTCCGTCGACCAATAAGAAACCCGGTGAAGACACTCCGGTCCCTTTTTCGCTTTTATGTTTCCTGTCCTGCGCCCCGGACTCGGGCGTGCGGACTAGTCGTGTCGGAACACACGCCGGGGCGCCCGTCGCAGGGCGGAGGGGACCACTCGGCTGCAGTGTCCACACAGTGCTCCCGCGGGCATCACGGAGGGTGGGGTGACGTGCACGGTCCCCGTGTCTCTGGGCAAAGAGTGTGTACGCGTGCCGAGTGTGGGTGCGGAGTGAAAGACGTGGAGCCCTCTGCTGCGGTGTTGGACCCTACCGGCCGTCTCGACACCTGCACCCTAGACCTGTTGTGTGGTCGGGACCCTCGTTGACTGCTATGTTGTGACTCTTCGGTCTTGTTTCTCTGCTCTCCTACCGCCGCTACGTCCGACTAGCTCTAGTCCGGACCGACTCTCCCAGCGTCCTCTTGTCCGTGGGTCTGCACGCCCCGTCACCCACGTCCACATCGGTGTCTTCCTCCCCGGCACCTCCCGGGCTTCGGGGCCGCTGGCGTGCCCTCGCGGGCGCGGGCGGGGTGGGGGCAGTGGCACTCCTTCACCGTCGACACAACTGAAAAGCCCTGGTCGTCGTCCTGTGGGGCCGAGTCGGTCCCGACGTCTACGTCGTGAAGACTAGACCACGGTCTCTTGGTCTAGCTCCACTCCAGTCGCCGGGGGGACTCCCGGGAGGAGGTGTAGGGGAGGTGGGCGTGTGTCCTCCGGGACCGGCTACGAGTCGCGCGAGACGAACACACCGGGGGATCGGTGTCCTGCTGACCACCGCTCGCTACATTCTTGTGACAGTCAGTTCGTCCCTGAGTCCACCTCCTCTCTCTTGGTCCGGGGCCGGAGTACGACCGTCGAGACCCGAGGCGAAGGCCGGGCGGGAGTGTGACGACGACGAAGGCCGCCCTTCTCGGGTGTCGGGGTCCCTGATTCCGGTCAGAGGGAGGAGGGGTCCGCCACCTCAGGGTCGTCTCTTGTGACACTCGTCCCGGGGAAGGTGTGTGACGAGGGGGTCCCGTCGCGTCTCTGGGGAGTCCCTCCCTCCCTGTCAGCGGTGTCCCCTTAACCTTTCGCGGGAAAGGGGGACGATCACAGGAAGAGAAGTCCTGCCATAAATCTTAACAGTTCCAAGAGGGTTCAGGTCTCTGTTCTTTTGTTAAGATTACACGTCGAGACTCCTCATTTAGGTGACCTCACGGGGGCGGAGTTAGTAATTGGGTACCATCGCTAAATAAAAGTGTACCAATATGACGACAATGTCCGGAAGTCTCGATTTTTGGTTGGTTTCAATATTAGATTTCGAATGTAAAAAAGGGTTGGGATTTTTCTGTCACCTTTTGTATATGATTGTTGGAAATGAAATTAAGAACCCAATGACCGATTACTGATGTCAATTTTATGACTTTTATATCTACAGTAAAAAGGAGTCATAAATTTTTAGTGCTCAGTTGTGTTAAAGTCCACCTTTTACGTCAAATTTATAACAATTCTTATAAAAGATTTTTTAATTACAACTGGTTTGTCTAGAATTAAAGAAATCAGAGAATAGTTTCCGGTCTTTTGTCTCATTCACCCTACCCGCCTCCCCTATATATGTATTAAACAAAACAACATGTCGTCCTTGGTGTGTCGTGACATTTCGTTAAAAGGAGGTCAATTTTTTATTTAATTTTTTTCTTTAGTCTTATTGTACCAAGACTTTACTGTCTACTTTGACCTTTCACATAAATAAAAAATTTACTCGCGGTTCGTCCTCGTACCCGAGTCGGAGAACTCATGGAGCAAAGACCTACTTTTGGGACTCGTTCCCCAAACGCGACCTCTGCCGAAACGTCTTCAACAGTAGCAACAACTACCCGTCGTCCAGCGGTACGTGCAGGCGTATCGGTTACCAGTGGAGCCACAACCGCTACACCACCCACACGTGCTGCTCGAACATCTTCAGAAGCTTGGAGGGTCCGAAGACCGCCAGGTCTCTCTTGGAAGCCTTGAGCCGAGGTTTGATCCTCCTTTGTCTATCGCCACGCACTTGTCGTCCCTACCCGTAGCCTCTACTCCGTAGTACTGGCCCGGAGGGCCTCCGGACCTGTACCGACGTAGCCGTGGGGTCAGGAGCACCTCGGGGCTCTCTTCCCTCCGCCTTCGTACCCCCTTCTCAAGTACGTGTACCTGGGGACAGGACACCTGGGGTCCTCTCCACGCGTCGAGTCCGACATCCCACCCCCAGGGAGGAGTGACCCCTGGGGCCTCGTAGGGGTCCAACCCGGTGTGACGTGTCGGGTCCTGTAGGTAGTCTGTGAGTCTCCGTACTCACTTTGTTTCCGGTCGACGTTGAAGACTTGAGAGGGGATTCCCCTTACCCTTCAGGACCCGTCAAAATTATAATTCCTTCCTTTACTGACCTATACTAAACGTAAAATTTTTGTGGTTTACCGACGTGAAGTTTTCCTAGTCTTCACGTCGTTTTAACTTTCTTCTTTTGGACCACTTTTGGTACGAAGTGTTTGGAGACCCTCTGTCCTCGTACCCAAGACCGATTTTTCTGTCTCGTCCAGGGAAATTTTTTCTACGTCGAACGACGGGACGAGACCCTTTGTCGGCCCGGGTGGAGAAAGGACAGTCGGGAACCGAGACCGAGTTTACGGGTGTCACAACGGACGTCTGGAGGTCCGGTGGACGATCCGCATGGGACCCAGTGGAGGGCGTCCGACTGGACAGGTCGCTAGACTCCTGTGGCGGACAAACAAACCGGACTCCGACGACCGAATCCTGTGTGACAACAAGGAGTGAACCGTTTTCCCTTGAAATAAGTAGTCCGTCCTGTCTGAAACACGAGAAGATATATTGACTTTTGATTAATGTAACCAAGGTTTTGTGTGTTTTTACTTTACAGATTACAAATGTATTTTGATTATCAATGTAGTGGATCTGTAATACAGTTGATGTTCCCGTTACGTTGAGTTTGGTACGTCCACACTCGCCGAGATTTTAAACCCCTCCGTAGTCAGTACCTCCTGGGGGCTCAAGACCTTGACCGACGAAACCTTACGTCGGGTTCTTACACACAAAAAGTGTTCACGGGTCCTCCTCGACTACGACGACCAGACCCTTAGTGAGTTTATTTTGGTGACTGAATTTCCCTTATAGAGGTCTGGAGTTGAATGTGTCTAGGGACTCTTTGTCAGAATCTAGAGTAAAGGGAAAATTTTTCGTTTCCTTTTGTGGTAAGAAGTAACGGGGACTTTATTTTTTTTGAAGTTCAAACCCTTTTAGGTGGAAGTCACCGATTAATTTGATTTCGGACGAGGTGTGCGACTCCAGGTCCCCACACAAGAGGAGGTAGGGGAACGGGAGAGGGACAATGAAGAGTTATAGAAGAGATTCGTGCGTGTGTACTCGTCCGACGGTCCGACGGCCCCTCGTTCCGTGTGGGGGAGAATGTGTGTCCCTCTGTAGGATCCGACCGTTTTGAAAAGTTCTGTGCTCTAGTTCGTCTGTTGTGTTCAAATTACACTAAAGAAAGTATTAGTCAATAGGTCAGTGCAGTACTACAAATAAAGTTATTCTCAGTGGGTAGTAGAAAGGACAAACGATAGAGTGTATACGATTAAAGGTCTCGTTAATCAAAAATAGTTGTGAACGGAGTAAAAGTGATTTATGTGTTCTTCTCAAATTAGTATAGATTACTTTGGTCATTCTGATAAAAACTGAAAATGGAGTCAGTTTATAAGGGGGTTTGACCTATGTTGTGTGAGGGAAGGGAGGTTCCCTGTAGTCTGTGGAACAGGGGAGAGGGATGAGGATCGGAATCCGGTGTATAAATTCATTACTCTTCGTCGCACATAATCTATCCAATCAAGACGTCACAATATCAGAACTGACGTGAACTATAATTAGAGTCTACTTTAAGTTAAACAAAGTATCAAGAAAATCATGAAAAGGAGTTTTATGTACAATTAAACTTTACGTCTACTTAAGACTCAAAAAGGACTGTCTTTCGTTCAGACCAAACACAAACTATTTCTCCGACCGAAACAGTTAGGTCGACATACAACGGATACGAAGTAAACGACTTACTCAAGGTTTCGACCCGTTTTTCTTCACACTTTACACTCTACTATTTTCGTAAAAAAACCTTGAAAAAAATAACACCGTTTTGTATGTATTTTAAGTGGTAGAATTGGTAAGAATTCATATGTCAAACCACCGTAATTCATGAAAGTGTGACGACATGTTGGTTCCCGTGATAGTAGGCGGAAGTGAGAAATAGAACATTTTGATTTTGAGACGAGGGTAGTTCGTCATTGATGGTAAAGGACCGAGGGACTGGGACGTTGGTGACGACACGAAAGTGAAAAAGAGAGAGAGATGTATACATATCTAAAGAGAGAGATATATATATATACGTATATTAAGTAATAGTCTATGTACTAAACATTTGGAGAGGAGGGTAGACAGAAAATGAGACACCACGACCCTCCCTCTCTATCTGAAAACTATGTCAACACATTGAATGAAGGATTGGATCCGGTCCGTGTCATTACGTTCAAAAAGAATTTTGAAAGGAACTTTAACCATCGACAAAATGTCCAACTAATACCTTATTACATTGTCTGTTTCCCACTTCGAGTCGCCGATGGGAAAGTACTCAGGACGACACCTCTGTGTCAGGTGTCACTCTGCGACTTGTGTAATCCTACACTAAGAGGTCACTTAAAGTTAAAACCAAGTCATAAGGTATCCCTAGGGAGAGAGGATTACGTCGCCAGAAGTGTACACTGTATAGGACAGTTTTTAAAACCTTTTTGGATGGTCATATTTTCCCTATTATGTGGAAATTCAACCGTAGATTTAAAAAGTATTACTTTTATTTATCAACGTTTCTTATATTAAAGGTCGACACGACACGAATCAGTGAGTCGGCACAGACTGAGAAACACTGGGGTACCTGACATCGGACGGTATGAAGAGACAGGGTCCCTAAGAGGTCCGTTCTTATGACCTCACCCAACGGTACGGGAGGAGGTCCCCTAAAAGCATTGGGTCCCTAACTTGAGTCCAGAGGGCGTAACGTCCACCTAAGAAATGACAAACTCGGTGGTCCCTTCGGGATTAAAGGTCGTACGATATTTATAAAATAAATTTTTATTTATAAAATAGTATACTAAAAATTTTATATCAGTTACTTTAGATTTACAGTAGCAGTAAACTATGATGGTTGTATGTAAAATTTTATCTTACTTGCTCGAGAACATATTATTAGTTTTTTAGGTTGTTCCACCAAAAAAAGAGAAACTAGAGACCAAAGGTAACGTGACGAGGTCCTCTTAAATTAGGACTATAAAATAGGATTATTAACTACGAACCAATGGGATAGTGAGAGGAGATGTTGTTTTAATCTATTTAACTTCAATTTGTAATGGGAACTCCGGCATTCAGAGAGAAACACTTTTATAAAGTTTCAACAAAGATAACCCATATCTCAAAATCAAAACTTTTTACCTTCACAAGACCTCATCTACGTGTTGTTACACTTACATTAATTGTGATGATTTGATGTGACCCAAAGGGACCACCGAGCCGACCATTTCTTAGGCGAACGTTACGTCCTCTGGACCCAAGACAGGAACCCAACCCTTTTATGGGACCTCTTCCCTTTCCGATGGGTGAGGTCATAAGAACGGACCTCTTAAGGTACCTGTCTCCCCGGACCGGCTGATGTCAGGTACCCCAACGTCTCTCAACTGCACTGACCCACTGAAAGTGAAGTGAAGTGGAGTTTGATATGCGATTTTTCACCGACTCTATCATTTAAAATACGTACACATAAAATAGTGTAAATATTTAGTTCATTACATTTTTTTTATCTAAAAATGTCATTTTTTCAAAGATCTAACAGAAACGTTAATAATTTAGTTTAACCTTGTATCAATATTCTAAACTGTTTACTAATAATCGGAAGGTTTCCTTTGTAAATTTTTTGAAATCAAATTACTCTTCAGGACTAACGATTTATACCGTGCCCATCGTCACTAAGAAGACGACGAAGAGTAACAGTACCACAACCATGACTCTCCGGAAAGTACACTGTCCTCCTCTGTCGTCACTCTCGAGACTTCCGTGTCGAGTCGGACACTCAGAGTGGTTCAGAACCGGTCTTTATAGGTATCTCGTCGGATACTAATCTTAATAAAGTTTGTCAGATAATCTGCTGTTAAGTTAATCCTGGTGTAAGTTCAAACGACTTTTGTCTAAACCTTTTGTACACTGAACCTTCTAAATAACGGGTCAGTAATTTCGGTAATTGAAAAAGTTAAAGACCATTAATATAGTTCTTAATATACCGTTACTTAACACGGTCGATTAAGGAAGTAAATCTTCTTTGAACAGACTAGACTAGATTGCCCTTTCATTTTTATATTTTAATTTTTTATTTTATTAAAACAGTATAACTTCAACCTGGGAAGGGTTTGTGGTAATATTTTTTAATTGAGTTTTACATAGGTACCGGATTTATATTGTGTATGTTGACATTTTAAGAACTCGTTTTTGTATCCCGCTTTCAAAGTCCTGTGGCCCAAACCACTACTAAAGAACTATACTGTGGTTTCCGTGTCCATTGTTTTAATTTTTTCTGTGATCTTAAGAATTTTTGAATTAAAATAAGTAGTCTCCTGTTATAGGTGTCTCATTTTTCCGAAACTTTTCACCACTCCTGTCAGGATGGAAATAAGGTCGTCTTAGGATTCTTCCAGTTCAGGGAATGTATTTTACGACGTTATAAACTTACATTGGATGTGTGTGAGGTGTACGGGTATGAAATTTAGTTGAGGTCAAGTCAAGTCAGTAAGTCAGCACAGACTGAGAAACGCTGGGGTACCTGACGTCGTACGGACCGGAGGGACTGGTAGTGGTTGAGGACTCAAATGAGTTTGAGTACAGGTAACTCAGTCACTACGGTAGGTTGGTAGAGTAGGAGACAGCAGGGGAAGAGGAGGACGGAAGTTAGAAAGGGTCGTAGTCCCAGAAAAGTTTACTCAGTCGAGAAGCGTAGTCCACCGGTTTCATGACTTCAAAGTCGAAGTCGTAGTCAGGAAGGTTTCTTATAAGTCCTGACTAAAGGAAAGTCTACCTGACCAACCTAGAGGAACGTCAGGTTCCCTGAGAGTTTTCAGAAGAGGTTGTGGTGTCAAGTTTTCGTAGTTAAGAAACCGTGAGATCGAAAGAAATATCAGGTTGAGAGTGTAGGTATGTTCTGATCACCTTTTTGGTATCGGAACTAATCTACCTGGAAACAACCGTTTCATTATAGAGACGAGAAATTATGCGACAGATCCAACTAGTATTGAAAAGAAAGTTCCTCATACGCAGAAAATTAAAGTACCGACGTCAGTGGTAGACGTCAAGAAAACCTCGGGTTCTTGTATTTCAGACAGTGACAATGGGTAGATAAAGGGTACTTCACTACCCTGGTCTACGGTACTAGAAGCAAAAGACTTACAACTCGAAATTCGGTTGAAAAAGTGAGAGGAGAAAGTGAAAGTAGTTCTCCGAGAAATCAAGAAGAAACGAAATACGGAATCCCCACCACAGTAGACGTATAGACTCCAAGAACTATAAAGAGGGCCGTTAGAACTAAGGTCGAACACAAAGAAGGTCGGGTCGTAAAGAGTACTACATGAGACGTATCTTCAATTTATTCGTCCCACTGTTATATGTCGGAACTACATGAGGAAAGGGTTAAACCCTGGTCAGACAACAAGGTACAGGTCAAAATTGACAACGAAGGACTGGACGTATTTCTAAAGAGTTCTCCGTCCAGTCCACCAGACCATAAGGGTAGAGAAAGTCTTAAAAGGTGTCAAACAACACTAGGTGTTCAGTTTCCGAAACCGTATCAGTTATTTCGTCTTTATCTACAAAGACACCTTGAGAGAACGAAAAAGGTACTAGGTCACCTACAACCGTTAAACTAGAGACCAAGGAGACGGAAAAGATTTTGGTCAAATTTGTGGACCTTCAAGTACCAAGTGTATGAGAATTTCGGACCAAACCTCTTAAAACTCGTAATAAAATGATGACACACTCTATTCACGTTAACACGTCATCAAACTCGTAAGAAACCGTAACGGAAAGAAACCCTAACCTTACTTTTGTGGAAAAGGTCCCGACACCGGTGACGACAAAGGGTTTAAACGACCGTATAACTCACGTCGTGAAAGTGTCCTAGTAGAAAATCCTAAACTTTATCGAGTCGACCTTAAGGTAGTGGAGGTGATCGAAACACATAAAACAAGACACATAAATTGTGTTAAAAAGTTTTTTCTAGATCCAAAGGAATAGTTTGACCGATTAAGATCTATACTCAGTTCTTTAAGCGTACTTGGATACTTAGAGTAGGAAGATTCTCCGTTCCTTACTAGTTTCTGATAATCCCAGTATAGTTTTCCTGAGTCCTTGATCAAACTTATTAGAGGGTTGTCACCTAGTAAACACACAAATAGTAACTATTCCTACTATTAAAGACCTTCAAAGGATCCTTGGCTGGATGATAAAAAAAAAAAGGTTAATACCGACATGAACCAGAAGCAATGACACGTCCGAAAGAGATCAACGACACTCACCCCCAATGAGACACAACACCACACACCCGACGAGTAACGTCACCGAAGAGAACAACTGTCATACACAAGTCATCAGCACCACATGTCCGAGTTAATAAGACACCGTACACCTCAGACGGACCTGGTCCCTAATTTGGGTACACGGAACGTTACCGTCTACCTAAGAAAAGGTGACATGGTAGTCCCTTCAGGGTTGGATGGTAAAACTTTTATGCATTTATTTTTCTTTCTTAGTTCGTAATTATAAATAACTTAAAATGTCGACTGGTATGGACAATAAGGATGTTATCTTATCATTTTTACCGTCCCCTCCCACCTCAAGTGAAGAAATTTTAAAAATCAATAGAGTTTACTTTATTCCTTCAGTCATTCGTTTTCACTTAGTCAGAAATTTACTTTGAGTGAAAATAAAGGAAATTTTATAATTCATTATTTTACTGGTAATATTAAAGTTTTGTTTCTAAATAGATAGAATAGATAAAACTGTGCGAAAAGGAAGTCCTTCTTCCCTATGAAGACTGTTTACGAACAACTTACTTGTTATGGATCCTGAGTCAACGATGTTTGTATTATACGATAACTCATTTGATACAAAGACTATTTCAAGAAAAAGTGACTCTTCGGAAAGGAACCGGTTCTTCGTTTCTCCGTTTTGCTCACCATCTTTGGGTTATTTCGATTCTTGAACCCTTTGTATTCAATAAACGACAGGATTTTCAATTGGAACTTCATGCAGATTTTGTCACCTCATTACTAGTCGTGTTTAGACGAGGAGGTATTTTCGTTACTCTCGTGACCGTTTCTCTCATTTTTTTAGGTTGAAAAACTCTTAAGACCTTTAATTAGTTTCCAAACGTTCGTTGTTACGTTCCACACAAATAAGGTCTTTTCGTAGACTTAGAGTCTCACCGTTCGAAATGCCACAAAATTGAAGGACACGAGACAAGGAGTCGAAACTTTTGGTCGTCGGATTATCAAAATGTCCCCCGTCTTGACCAAACCTCGAGTGGAGTCTCGGGGTATACGTGTCTCGACAGTAGTAATTTGGACAAAGTGTCCAGGGATCTTTTCGGGACAAGTGTCCCAAACAGAGATAAACCGAACTCAGTCTTGAGTGAACAACCCTTTTCGGGAAAGGAGTCCTGTAAACAATTTTTGTTAGTCGTCGTTAACAAATTACTTATTTCTAATATATCATGTTCAAAGTAAAAATTTACCTTAAAAATGGTACACTATCTTTAATAGAAAAAAAAAAATTTTTAGAAATAAATAAACCGATATAACCCAGAATCAACATCGTACGAGTCAGAAACAACGGCGTGCACCCTAGAACAAGGGACTGGTCCCTAACTTGTGTCCGGGGGACGTAACTCTCGAGACTCAGAATAGGTGACCTGGTGGTCCCTTTAGAGACCTTTAATAGAAAACATTGATGTAATAATCCCTGAAGGGACCACTGAGTCTACCATTTCACAGACGGATGTTATGTCCTCTGGACCCAAGTTAGGGACCCAGTCCTTCTAGAAGGTCTCTACCTTTCCCGTTGGGTGAGGTCATAAGAACGGACCTTTTAGGGTACCTACCTTCTCGAGCCATCCGATATCAGGAACCCCATTAGTTGATGTAAATAATGTTCTTTTGAATCTACATTTGAAGTTTTATATAACCGAAGGGACTATCGAGTGAACCATTTCTTAGGCGGACCTTACGTCCTTTGGGGTCAAGTTAAGGACCCAGCCCTTCTAAGGGACCTCTTCGTTATCCGATGAGTGAGGTCATAAGAACCCGAAGGGAACACCGAGTCGACCATTTCTTAGACGGACATTACGTCCTCTGGACCCAAGTTAGGGACCCAACCCTTCTGGGAGACCTCTTCCTTTTCCGATGAGTGAGGTCATAAGACCGGACCTCTTAAGGTACCTGATATCAGGTACCCCAGTGTTTCTTAGTCTGTACTGACTCGTTTAAAGTGAAGTGAAGTGATATGTCCATTAAGAGTTTTAAGAAAAGTGTCCCAACATTACATACTTCTAATGACGTATCCCGTATCCTTAACGGTGTTTTTATGGACTCAGTTGCATGGTCGATCCTGTTTCTGTTATTTTTCCTTACACCACTAAGAGTGGACAATCCTACTGATGGTTTTTTGTCCTTTGTTCACAACCCCTCCTATACTCCTTTACCCTTGAAATCTCGTGACAACAATCCCTACATTTGACTATGTAGGTGACATCTTTTGTCATCCCTCAAAGGAGTTTTTTAAGGGGTTGGTCCCTGGTTTGGGTACGGAGGATGTCACCTTCGTATTTCGGGATTACTGATCTGACGTCCCTTGAGGACCTTCAATAACAAATTACCCATACGTACGTACGTACGATTCAGTGAAGTCAGGACTGAGAAACGCTGAGATACCTGACATCGGACGGTCCCTAAGAGGTCCGTTCTTGTGACCTCACCCAACGGTACGGGAAGAGGCCCCCTAGAAGAGTTGGGTCCCTAGATTGGGCACAGAGGACTCCGAGGACGTAACCGTCCGTCTAAGAAATGGTGATCACGGTGGACCCTTCGGGTATTGCTCATATCCCAAATTTCTACTCTTCAATACTCATATTATCACACTACTGACGTGTTGTTACACTTACGTAATTATGGTAATGTGACATGGGGATTTTACCGATTCTACCATTTAAAATGATGTTATCTTTTTATCTCCTTGTAAAAACTTTACAACCCCTTACTCAACAGACTTCGTCCGAAACTATTCGAGACTATATAAGGACCTTTATATATTCACGTGTATGTACACGTCCTGACACCCGTACCAGTCCTTTCTGGACTCTTACAACGTCAGAGAACATCGACCGACTGACACTCTAAGACACGTTAGTCCTTAACTCCCGATTTCGTTTCGACATTTGACGACCTCACGACTTCTACACGGGATCATGTATGTATATTTGGTTTCCTACCCTCTGAATAACCAAGTTTAGTAAATTACTATAGAGACAGGTTAGTAGTCTACTGGTAATTCGATTTACTCGTCTCGAAGTCACCAGTGTATACTCCTTTTTTATGTGAAATGTCGTAATTGGGTCCTCTCAATAACTTGTTTGTCATCGTCGTTGGTGTTTGGAGACTCCCTTGTCCGACTGAAAGTCTCAATGGTATAATAAATTTTATAAATCAAAAGTTGTTTTAATACTCTATATGTTTCTTTAGCACTTTTTTCGGATTTGTCTCAATTTGTGAGTTACGTTTGACAGGAACTCGACCGGGTCTTCAACGTGTATGATCTGTTTCTAAAAATCTATTTGATAACATTTATGAATGTTTATTGACTTCCTTTGTAATGTGTTTCTCGATTTACTTTGGTACTTTACTACAGAGTGGTTATCTCTTATTATCTCTACTTTTAGAAAACAAACTTTTCTTGGTTTATCTTTAAGATCTCAACTTTTAATATTGACTTTACTTTTTAAGGGATTAGAGTTGTCACCTAATCTGTACCGTCTCTTTCTTAGTCGTTTGAACTTCTATCCAGTCAACTCTCATAGGTCAGACTCTTCGTCTTTTCTTTTTCTTCACTTCCTTTTACTTGTCAGACTCGCTACAAGATAGACACGGTACGATAGTTCGTATGGTTCCTTGTGTAGACCTTCAGGATCTCGTCTCACTCTCTTTTTTTCCGATTTCCTATAAACTTCTCTGTGACCAGTTTTTGAAGGGTCTAGACTTCTTTTTCAACTTAAATGTATAGGGTTTCAAGTTGTTTAATATTCATCCTATTTGAGTCCGGGTGTAAATCTACGTAATATCAGTTTGATGGTTTTGGGTTTCAGTTTCTCTTTTAGAACTTCCGTCGTTCTCTTATTGTTAAACAACACATGTTTACTAGGAGTTATTTAATTGTTAACAGAAGAGTAGTCTTTGGTGTCTCCGATTTTACGACGTCTTACTGTACAAGGTTCAACACCCACCTTTTTTTTTTTAGTTGGTTCTTAAGATATAGGTCGTTTTGATAGGAGGTTTTACTTCCTTTTTACTCTGTAAGGGTTTATTTGTTTTCGATCCGTTTAGACAGTGTACCTTGTAAGAGGTTCTATCTAGTATAAAATCTGGGATTTTGTTCGGAATTATTTAAACTTTCCTGACTTTATTATGTTTTAGACATATTAAGGTTGGTGTTACCTTACCTTAATCTTTACTTGTTACCTCCTTTAACCCCTTTAAGTGTTTATACTACTTTAATTTGTTGTGTGAGTTATTTATTGGTTGCCCAATTTCTTATTTAGTGTTACCTCTAATCGTTTGTGTTTCTCTAATTTCTTTTACTTTTGTGTGGTATGTTTTTAAATACCCTGAACCGATTGTGTCACGAATTTTCTCTAAGTGTCGATATTTATCGGTATCACTTTCTATTTTTTTTCTAGAGTTTTGTTATTGGATTTGATGGTGGCAAGTAAAGTCAACGAGTTAGACAGGTCAAGAAACGTTGGAGTACTTGACGTCGTACGGTCCGAAGAGACTGGTAGTGGTAGAGGGTCTCTAACGAGTTTAAGTACAGGTAGTTCAGCCACTTCGGTAGGTTGGTAGAGTAGGAGACAACAGGGGAAGAGGAGGACGTAAGTTAAAGGGTCGTAGTCCCAAAAAAAGTTTACTCAGTTAAGAAACGTAGTCCACCGACTCATAACTTCAAAGTCGAAGTCGTAGTCAGGAAGGTTACTTATAAGACCTGACTAAAGAAACTCCTAACTACCCGAACTAGAGGGATATCAGGTTCCCTGAGAGTTCTCAGAAGAGGATGTGGTATCAAGTTTTCGTAGTTAAGTAGTCACGAGTCAAAGAAATATCAGGTTGAGAGTGTAGATATGTACTGATAACCTTTTTGGTATCAAAACTTTTGATGGTGGTAATCTTTGATTTTTTCGTGTTTTCATTAGGTTACGTTCATCTTTCATTCTTTAATATTTCTAATCTTGTCTTACACTATCTCTTATCTTTTTTATATCTTTTATTGTTCGTTTTTATCCAAAAACTTTTCTAGTTTCTAGTTGTTTTAACTGGTTAAAATCCATCCTCCCCAGTTCTTCTTTTCTAAATCTCATGATTTTAGTCCTTACTTTCTCCTTTGTAATGATAACTCGAATTCCCTAATTCTTCCTAACTACATGCCGTTTTGGTTATATTATAACATTTCATTAATCGGAGGTTAATTTTATTTATTTAAATATAATTTTTTTCTTCCTAGTATTCGTAGGGTCATCATTGTTAGTATGGATTGTGGGTTCTTTGAGGAACTTCTTAACTGACTGAGATCTTTACCATATGTCTTATGTGTTCTACTCGGACCCTTTAAAATATTATGGTCTGTCATCCTTTCACGATTTTTGTTTTATGGATTCGTACCCCTATACAGTTTCTCTTTATGTTTGGTTGACTTTTTCGAGGTTTAACGACTTCGACCATATTATACTCGTTGTTTTAGTGATCACCATGACCTAATTTGAGTTACATGTTTTATTTACAGGTGTACAGGTATTACTGTATTATTTACCGACTTGTCATTAACCCTCTCTTATCTGTCTAGATAGTACGTCTTCTTGAGGTTCATTAACTACATCTGTGTGTGGAAGTTCCTCTATCTTGTATTGGGTCTCGAGTAGGGTTTATGACATACCTTTCACTCTCTTTCCTATTCACCTCTTTACCCCGTTTGTAAGGGTCGACACAGTAGTTCCAGTTGTCGTTGTCATTACCCGGTACAACTGTCACACGTGAGAACTATTCTACACTACTTTTACCGTGAAATGGAGACGCCAGAAGGAGAGGTTTGGTCATGAGAGACATGTCATTACGCTTCGGGTTGTCCGTTTAGAGTGACTTCCTGTTAGGTGTTTTCTGTCACCTAAAAATTCTTCACTGGTTGTGAGGAATTTTGACGAGTCCAGGGAGAACTCGGCGATATTGTTTTATGGTACCTGACCGATCAAATCTGTTCTTAAAAAAAAAGAGTGTCAAGAACTCCGACCTTTCAGGTTCCAGTTCCACAACCGTCTAAGCCATAGACCACTCTCGAGAAAAGGACTAAACGACTACCGACGGAAGTATGACACACAGGAGTGCACTACCTCGTGAAAACACAGAAAAGGAGACCTGTAATTAACGTAGTGCTCCAGGGGTGGGAGTACTGGGATTACATTGGGATTAATTGAGGGTTTACGGTAGTTTGACCCCTAATTCCCAAGTTGTATACCTAATTTAAGTTGTAAGTTGAATATCTCCATCATGTTTTGTCTCGTATTAAGAGTACCAGTTCTCCTTGGATTCCTCTATAGTGTTGTTTATATTACATAGGACATGTCCTAAAACTTTGTGTTTCGATTTTTCTCATAATCTACTCTTGGAGTACGTTTCTCGACTGAGTAACCTTTTCTGAGACTACGACCGTCCCTAACCCCAGTCCTCCTCTTCCCCTGCTGGTTCCTACTCTACCGACCTACCGTAGTGACTGAGCTACCTACACTCAGACTCACTTGAGGCCCTCAACCACTACCTGTCCCTCCGGACCGCACGACGCTAAGTACCCCAGCGTTTCTCAGCCTGTACTGTCTCACTGATTTGACTTGACTTGACTTCCTTTTTATTTATACGTAAGGTAACTTTACATGTTATAAATGTCTGGATAATATTGTGTATATGGTAATCTAAAATAATTGTAATCTACCATTATTGTCTCCTTTGAGCTACACCATATGTATACCTTTAAGAGACATGATAAAAGAGTTGAAAAGATATTTAGATCTCAACAAGATTTTAATTTTCAAAAGAAAAATTTTCATACTGTTTCCTTACGATGATTATTGACATACAGTTGTTTAAATATTGGTTCCACTTTTCCTATCTAAGGATCTTTATGTGTCTAATGGTTTTGACTGAGTTGTTCTTTATCTGTTGGACTAATTTGAATAATGTTCTATAAATTAATCATTGAAACTTTGACGGGTGTTTCTTTTCGGGTACAGGTATACCGAAGTGATCACTTAAGATCATTTGTAAATGTATTTATTGTGGTTAAGAAGTGTTTAGATTTTGCGTTTTCTCTTCCTTGTAAAAGGTCGAATAAGAAACTTCATAATAATGGGACACTTTCGGTCTTTTTCTGTAATGTCCTTTTGATGTTTGATTATAGGTAACACTTATCTCTGAGTCTCTAAGAGTTGTTTTATGATCATCCGGTATAGGTCATTTCTTGATATGTTTTTCTTATGTAATACTGGTCACTCTAAATAGTGTCCCTACGTTCTAATCAAATTGTGGACTTGTAGTACATCATATATTATCATTATTTCTTGTTTCGGTGTACTAGTAGAGTCATCTACGTCTTTGTCGTAAACCGTTTTAGATTGTGTAAAATTGCTAGATTTTATGAGTTACTTAATCCTTATATTCCCCTGAAGAGGTGGGACTATCTCCCGAAGATGCTTTTAGGTATCCATTGGAGACCTTTAATTATTTCCTCTGGAGTCGATTTTAATCTCGGCCCTTACTGGACGTCTCCCTCGAGAGTACGTAATGGTGAGCGGTAGTAAACGTGTGTGACTAGAAGTACACGTGTGGGGTATCCTTCTTCGTATGGAACGTGAGGGTTTGTCCTTCACTGATGTAATGATAGGGTTTCCTTCTTAAAGAGGAACGAGTCGTTGTCAGCACGGTTACTCTTTGTAGTGTCGAGTTGGTTACTCTTCGGTAGTGGTCAGACTTGAAGATGGAAGGAGGTTACTTGAAAGTGAATCTTGTCTGGGACGTTGAAGGGGTAAAAGGGGTATTTTCGTCTAAGGAAAGGAAACAAGACACTTGTACGGACACCAAACGGTATCTAACGTACGAGTTTAACGTTAAAAAACGACAAAGGTTTATTTGGGACTTTCACACAATCAACGAGTCAGTACAGACTGGAAAACGTTGGGTACCTGACATCGGGTGGTCCGAGGAAACAGGTACTTTAAGAGGTCCGTTCTTATAACCTTACCCATCAGTAAGGGAAGAGGTCCCCTAGAAGGCCTCGGTCCCTAGTTTGGACCCAGAAAACGTGATGTCCGTCTAACAAATGGTAGACTCGGTGTTCCTTCCAGTGTTGTGGAACAATTGCTGTCTCTAAAAGTGGGACTCTACACCTTGTTCCTTTCTTAAAGGTAAGATTGTTGATGACAAATTGTAACACGATATCCAAGATGGGTCCCGTGGATCCCTTTTTTATTTTCTGTAGACCCAACTTTTCCTTCTTAATTTTTATACAGATAGGGGTTTACTATGTAAGAATATGTATCTTTCGAGATTCCTTAGACGTTATTAATGAATAATCTGGATTATCTACTCAAGTCATACTAACGACCTTTGGCATAGTTGTATACTTATATTTAAAATAATGACATGTGATCGTTACTCGTTGACTTTTACTTTAATTCTTTTAAAGTAAATATTATCGTAGTCTTTTCTAATTTTATAAATCCTTATTTACATTGTTTTCTTCACTTTCTGAGTATATGACTTTTGATGTCACATGTCTCATAACAACTTTTTAATTTCTGGACTTATCACACTCGTGTATATGTCTGTACATTTTTCCTGTTTTATTTGTCAGAAATTAAGTATTTCATTCTGAAAAAACCTTATCATCGGTAGAACAAGAAGTAAAGATTATATAATGGATATTAAGAGACTACTCAAGCGTAAAACGGTCCATAAAAAGAGTTTCAAAAACCGTCTGTAGAAGTCCTTCGTCTACCAATGAATACCGTACTTTCCTTGCTCCCTTCCTTCCTTCCTTTCTGCCCTTTTTTTCTAAGTTACAAATACTTGACCTTCTGACAATTGTGTCTTGGTAAAGATCGAGATAGTTTTAGCATCGACGGAAAAATGTTATTAACCGTTCGACAGGGATTTTAAAAATACCTTTACGTTCCCTGGGTCTTTTAGGTATTCTAAGAACTTTTTCTTCTTGTCGTCCCTAAGTACAAAGACTTAAAGTTTTGAATGTCACATGACGACCGTATTTTCATCTGTATATTAGTTATCTTATTTTAACCCTCAGGCCCTTTTATTGGGAATGTAAACACTAGTTAACTAAAATTCTTCTTAAGATTCTGTTGATTGACCGCCGTATCTCATTAGAAAAGTTGTTTACCACACCCTTAAACTATGAGTGTCCGTTTCGTTACTTCAACCTGAGGATGAAGTCTTTATCTAAATTCCCTGATCTAGACTATCTCACAGACTACTTGATACCTGCCTGCAAGCACTGTAACATGTCCTCTGTTCCTAGTTCTGGTAGGGGTACCTTTTCTTTACGGAATGTTTATCGACACTTTTCTTCTCTTTTCGTTTCGTTTCCTGTTTTCCTTTCTATATTCGTAGACTTACGTCTCAAGTTTTCTTATCGTTTCTCTCTGTTCTTTCGGAAGAAGTCGCTAGTTACGTTTCTTTATCTCCTTTTGTTGTCTTGCTCTTTCTGATCTCTAGAGAAGCTCTTTTAATCTCTATGGTTCCCTTGTAAAGTACGTTTCTACCCGAGCTATTTCCCGTCTTTACCATACCTGGATTGTCTTCGTCTTTTATAATTCTTCTCCACCGTTCTTATGTGTCTTCTTGACATGTTTTTTCTCGAAGGACTGGTTCTGTTAGTACTACCACACTAGTGAGTGGATCTCGGTCTGTAGGACCTTACACTTCAGTTCACCCGGAATCTTTCGTAGTGATGCTTGTTTCGATCACCTCCACTACCTTAAGGTCAGCTCGATAAAGTTTAGGACTTTCTACTACGACACTTTCACGACGTGAGTTATACGGTCGTTTAAACCTTTTGAGAGGTAACCGGTGTCCTGACCTTTTCCAGACAAAAGTAAGGTTAGGGTTTCTTTCCGTTACGTTTCTTACGAGTTTGATGGCATGGTAACGTGAGTAGAGTGTACGATCATTTCATTACGAGTTTTAAGAGGTTCGGTCCGAAGGAGTCATGTACTTAGCACTTGAAGGACTACGAGTTCGACCAAAATCTTTTCCGTCTCCTTGGTCTCTAGTTTAACGGTTGTAGGCGACCTAGTACCTTTTTCGTTCTCTCAAGGTCTTTTTGTAGATAAAGACGAAATAACTGATACGGTTTCGGAAACTGACACACCTAGTGTTATTTGACACCTTTTAAGACTTTCTCTACCCTTATGGTCTAGTGGACTACACGGAGAACTCTTTGGATATACGTCCAGTCCTTCGTTCTCAATCTTGACCTGTACCTTGTTGTCTGACCAAGGTTTACCCTTTTCCTCATGCAGTTCCGACATATAACAGTGGGACGAATAAATTGAAGATACGTCTCATGTTGTACTCTTTGCGACCCGACCTTCTTTGTGTTCGACCTTAGTTCTAACGGCCCTCTTTATAGTTATTGGAGTCTATACGTCTACTGAGGTGGGAATACCGTCTTTCACTTCTCCTTGATTTTTCGGAGAACTACTTTC